>JARJLF010000454.1:0-194322 GCA_029378395.1 Mycena leptocephala
TGACGGAAAACCCCAGAGACCGGCGTGGAGTGCTTTACAGCAATCATTGACTCTGGCGCGCCAGAAGATTTCGTGGTTCAATGATCTTCGAATGTACTTCTCATCACACGCTGTAGGGTTTGATATTTCTGGCGACGTACGGTGCCTGCAGTGAAGGAAATAATGAAACTGGTCAAACTTTCCATGGAAGCTTGGATCGACCACGAGATCGAGCTTCTTCGAGGACCAAGGACTTGTTAACCGGTCGACTGGAGATGGATTCTGAGAGCCGAAAATTGGTCAAGAAATCCCTGATTTCTGGCACTACTCAGGATAACGTCTGCAAATCATAGGCGCGCACTCACCAGGATGATTTATCTAGCCACTCTTGTGGGAGTTGAGCGCCGGCGCTGGAAGGAACGAGGGAAGCCAACGGTCCCCGTGAATGGCGCCTATGCCGATTCTGCCACACATTTGTCGAGGATCCACCACGCGCAATGTTTGTGCGCGACCACCCTGCTTTAATGCAAATACGCGAGGTTTTCTTGAGGAAGCTGTACTCCGATGTGCCTGAAATCCAGGGGAGATGTACAACACCTTGGGGATTTTTTCGAGAGCTCCTCCCGCGCCGAGAATTACACCGCTGTTGGCTAAGCTTGCATATGATGTGCAAAAAGTTTTCGACGTTACTCCGATGCTTTGCGTGAGCCCGCCAGCCGGTGTGGCTCCGTGATGTGTTGGCGCTGTTCACATGCATCCTGCAAAGGGACGGCATGCGACAGCTTCTGTGTACTGGTGAACAGCGGGGATTTATACCTGGGAGGAGGGAAAACTCCTCCCACACAGCAGCTACTATTTAGCTGGTGGTCAGGTCCCACGGGGTTTTAACCGCAGGTTCAGCCATTCAAACGGCTGGCCAGTTCACAGAATGCCAGCGTCTTGCATGCTCTAACCCCTGGAATGGTTGGTTGTGTGTTCTGTTGACGTTGTGTAGATACATGTAGAGATAACCACGTCTACAGTACTGCATATTTGTCTTCAGTAAACTCGTAGTTCAGGCATTTGGACCACGCGAGTATAATATAACCCCCCCCCCCGCCTCAGAGACGTATGGTAACTGCTCTGGTATTTTGCAGAATATTCCAGTGCGCAATATACATATATAAACCTCTGGCCTCCAGAACAGGATTGTTCTTGATCACGTGCACCGCTTTTGTTTGGCTTTTCCTTCAGAAATTAATACCCCGAATCTTCATATTTTGGTTTGATTTTTCTTTGATCAGAGGTCGGGTTTTGTTTGGCTTCAGCTTCAGAAATTAATACACAGAATCCCCATATTTTGCTTTGATTTTATTTTGATCACATCTCTCAATCACTGGATCAATTAATATAAGAGGCGATCATTTCTGTCTTTCCCCCATCAAAACCCCATCCAATTCTCTTTGGACACATGGCAGACCCTGGCAGACCTCCCTTGCCTCCCAAACCTGAATACTCCCAGGGAAATGATAACCTGAGCCAACCCAAGCTCAAGTGCTATTAGGGTTCAACTGGGTTCGTGACAAGCACTTGAGCTTGGGTTGGCTCAGGTTATCATTTCCCTGGGGTTATTCAGGTTTGGGAGGCAAGGGATGTCTGCCAGACTGTCCAGTCCTTTGACATTTATTTCACCTTTAGCTCTGCTACAAAATTCTCCTGCGCGCGCTGGGCATGGAATTTGGTCTATCCACGACTCATTGGTATGGGATCATAGCTGCACCTCTTATAGTTGGTCTATATGAGGGGACGTTCGCCTGATGGTTCACAGTTGGCAAGCCCACAGATACCTCACCACTCTTTCTCCTTTCCACCACACCACGCGTCCTCCCCTGGCCGGTGCACTGCTTCCTTCCCTCGCGCAATTGATTGGTACCATGCATTTGTTGCAAACCCTTCTTCCATTACCCAGTGGGCCCAGATAGAACTGAGGGAGGGGGAGGAGCGAGGATACATCCTTATGGTGTGTTTGAGAATTTTGGCGCATATTCATATGACCCATTCTGCAGATAATTCCCATCGGCGACACATGTCTCAATTCGATAGTTCAAGTCTATCACCGCCAAACTCCCAAGCTGACTGCCAATCGGGTCCTAGCCAGCTTTCTCCTTTACTTTCTCCATGTTCTTTCGATCCAGATGTTGGGTCTGGCCCAGCGATCGAGTGGAATCGTCCGCCAACTGGACCCGCCACAAGCATTATGAACAATCTCCACCGACACGGCGAGACAGGTGAGTCCTGACGATGTGTTAATGCTGAGTCCTGCAGGCCTGCATATTCATTCCAGAGCTATCGTGGGTGACGCATTCCACGACTCCGCAGAAAAATTCCCGCTGCCGCGCTGCCATCCAGAGACGCGTACGAGGTTGCTCAAAGTCTTGGGGAACTGGGCACGTGAGATCCAACCACCCTCAAGTGGACGCCAGAGGGAAATGAGTACTTCCCGCCGGGAGACGATGCACTTTCCGAATCGTCGTTTGAATTAGACGACAGTGATCCCGCAACGTCATCCGAAGAGGATGATGAAGACAATGCAGCTACCGCTGCTTCGGACGAGGAAAATAAACCCAGCAGCCCTATTCGTTGGCTTCACGGCCCCGCCGATTCGGGCAAGTCCGCCGTCGCGCGTCTTTTTGCCAAAATCTGAAGGTCGAAGGTCGCCTCGGCGGCAGCTTCTTCTTCAAGCGTGGCCACCCGTCTCGAGGAAATGCAAACCGGCCCATGTTCCTGAATTAAACGGGCTCATCTCGCGGGCAATGGAGATCGATCCGGCGATTGTCAATAGGTCGCTTTGCGACCAACTTCAACACTTAATTATCGAACCGCGTCGCAATCTTACCCAGTCGACCTGAATCTCACATTCGCGAGACGTTCGATGAAACCCTTGTACCGATTGCGTCGACCGTTGAACATCGAGCAATCTTTCCAGGACGTCTGCACATATCTGCTGGCTGAAGTCGATCGAATTCATCGCGAGCATGGGACCATGACCACGGTTCCCTCTCCCTGGCCAACATCAGAAACCGTAAGCCCTTTTCGAAAAATCATCTGGATACTTCATCTATGCATTAGTCCTGTTTTAAGCTCAGGTGTCCGATCAGAGTAAAAAGCTTATTACATAATCACGAAATGAACCCATTGCTCTATGTCGCGCGACCTGGGGCCAGAACAATCATAATGAGATACATCTTCTGTGATTGGCCAAATTTATTTGGATTTTTTGAGTACCATTTGACGTTGCTGTGGCAGAGGTAAAGTTGATGGGTAAACATCACATTCATGTCACGTCGTCTTGAACCATATGCTAAAATCCTAATTCAAGGATGTTTCGGCAAGTTCTTAGGAGGCAGATAAGCGCAGATATGAACCAATAGTGAGTCTGCCCAGAAAGAAAATGAGAAAAATGGCTTGCGCTGTCAAAACGACGAGAATACGTGGTAATTCAAACTCCGATGATTATGTAACAAGGTTTTTACTCTGATCGGACCCCCGCGCTTACTAACAGACTTCAAAAAACGGAGGTACGACGTCAAATATTGTTGAAGCGTCTGTCTAGGAGAGACTATCTATGCATCCACCGTCGTCAAATTCATCGATGATATACGCTTTCGCCCAGGCGGCTCGATATTGTCCTGGCCATGGCTGGAAGTCTGAGCTGGGATCCGACTTTGATCCTGACTGCACTATTGCCGAGGTCGAGGATGGGTCACAGCCTGTGATATTGGACTGGTCGCAGGAGGGGTCTCAGGAGGACGAATGGGATGATTCGGTCGTGGAAGAACACAAAAAGATCGATGTCTGATGCTGTCAACTTGTCCTAACATACACAAACGATTTTATTCTACTCCTCCACCGCGTTGCAACTTGTTGCCGCTTCTTTCCGCGACTCGCTTTCGCTGCCTGTGGCTGAGTTGTTGATTCCAATTCAAGTTGGGCGGCCGCGGGTTGTCCTTTTTCTTCCGCTTCCCCTTCTCCTGTGGGCTTCTCTTTGGCTGCTTCTTTCAATGCCCCTCCTCCTCCCCAACCCATCCATCCACCAGCGACGCCGGTGTGCGCACCGGTACGAGCACCGACGGAAGCAGCGTGAGAAAGCCGCCGTGGGCGGCAGCCACAGCCCGTACACCCGCCCTTACGCGCCAAGCACGATCAGGGGTACCGCAAGCTGCCCGTGGAGCGCTCCGACTTCGATGCTGGGTCCGCGTACACCTCTAAGGCCGGGCGTGGATCGGCTCGCGAAAGGGGACGCGGCGTGGCCGGCATTGGACGTTGGGAGAGCTGAAGAAGAACAGGGCTCATCATATACGTTGGGACGGGCGGTGAGCACCTTTCTACTTCACCGCGTTTTTCAAAACTCATGGCCCGCAGGTCTCCCAAGATCATCGTGGATGCCAAGGGCCGCATTATCGCGATTCTCTTAGGTCGGCTCGACGACCCGGATTGGGACGCGGTCGTGCGTGCGGCGGCGAAGGCCATGAAACGCGCGCGTCGCGCGGGTGAGGAGAGTCGAGCCTTCAGCGCCGCTGACCGCGAGCATCGTCGCGGTGGTTTCACGATCCTGGCGACTGGGGTATCTTTCAGGGGCGGCCAAACAGGTACTTAGCGTGTAGCTATTATCGTGAATACATCGGTACTGGTCCTCGTCTCTTTCAGCATCCCGGAAATCTCGTGAACCCTCCGAGCCATCAAAAGCTCACCAACTTCCCGCTCAAAAACAAAAGCATCCGCCGACTGGCCGGGTTCCAATCGGGTATGTAGGGGAAATACTGTTTTGAGACGACAATCACATGCGTTTTGACATAGCCGGTATGGCGAGGTATGCCTCCAAACTATGGAGGTACAGTCACGGCGAAAATTGTTGCCCACACCAAAAAAGGAAATTTTGTGATGGCTCATAAAAAACACACCGTGGACCAACCACTAGCGGGTTCTGAGCCAGAATATTGGCAAGATGTGTATCTTATCCATAATATATGCAACTTTGGTGCACCAAATCCCGGAAATTGCTCCCCCGCTGGGATTTGGTGGTAGCCTGATGATCCATATAACTGTGCATCCAAGGCCAAGTGCATGGCAAAATAAGGGGTATTTTGGCTCATATACAACATCTGAATACCTCTCTATCCAAGCATTAGCTAGTATTTTGTCCACCACACATTTATTGTGAGCCATCACAAAATTTCCTTTTTTGGTACCGCATAACTTCTCCAACTCGATTTTCCCCGCGGGCACGTTCAACCTCGGCCCCGCCGTTGTGACCGACGAGCATGCAGATATCAACAACTGCGTGCACGGGCTGTGTGCATCTGGAAAACCGTAGCCGAGCCATAGTGCCATAGCAGCCATAGTGTCCCATAGTACTGCATAGTGCTATGAGGTCGCGCACCCGGCACCATGCACTACTATGCAGCACTATGCGCCACGCGCCATTAACCACGGATAATTTCGGTCATTTCTGGTCATTTTACACGCACAATAATGGTATAGGGTCTTGTATATTATTTCCCGGGAGTTACAAACTGGTTTTTAATTCTCATTTATAAACAGGCCGTTTATAAATGTGTTTATACACCACCCCTACAAAGCTCCTGAAATCTGAATTTTTCTCCCCTGCAACGTTCTTAGCTTCGGCAGGGTAAACGCGACCTTTTACAATGTTGCTGAGCTCCAGAAGAGCCATTAGGGCTCGACAGACCGATTGCTGACAAGGCCCGATGGAAGGCCACATCCCATAAAAGGTTTATGGTGAGAAGTTCGTTCTCTCCTGGTGCGCCTCGCGAGCACTAACCTTGTTCTCAATGCCGTCACCCCAGAAACCTTGGAAATTTAGGTCGTTGTGAAATTGATTGACGGTTCAGGTATAATTAAAAACGGGCCATTTGGCTAGATCATTTAAAAACAGGTTTATAAACCTGCCTTAACATACAAGACCCTATAATGGTAATATTGGGCAATGTGGATCTATTATACCATGTACTTTACAGAGACAAGTATCTCGAGACACCAAATTCTAAACGACACGCGGTAACCGCCTACTGTACCGTCGTACCGCAGAGAATTGAACGGGAGCTGTAGTCGAGGGAATTCAGAGGGTATTGAGGTGTGTATCAGGGCGAGCCAATAAAGAAGTGACGGACGTTGGAGGACGGAAAGAGAAGGTCGATCAAAGTCCGAGCGCACACGTGCACAAGCAACCGCAAATCGTTGGTTCGTCTCTTCCTTCCTCCCACCACAGTCTGTGGTCTCGCTCGCTTTTGCCACTCATCCAATGGCCTATCCAATTGTGTCTTCCTCGCCCCAGCCTCTGCACATGCCAGATGGGCTTGGTCACTGAGTGGCATTCAGCTAAGTGCTCCCATTTCTCACCTCACGCTCGGCTGACGAACAGACCATTTCTGCGAACGGGAACCCCAATTCACGGGTGCACGGCGACGGTAGATCACAAGACGCGAAGAGGCTGACGGACATGGCCACCAACGAAGGGCCGCACGGCGTCAATGGACATATCGAGAAGCTTGCGTGGCAGTGGAAGAGAGGCGCAGTTCAGGAATGGGATGGGCGATGCGTGGCGGCGTTGTGTACGAGGTAGATTGCACGCAGGTGAGCCTTTCATGACTTGGCGACCTATTCTCCGACCCACTTCCCTCTCCTCCACTTGGGATTTCCGGTTCCCCTGTTACTGTTTGACAGTCCCAGTCTGCAGCCAACCCTCGCCACGCAGATCTGCCGCTCAGTTACCGTCCTCGTCCTCACAATCATGTGCGCTCCAACTTCCTTGGACTCTGCTTGCCACTGATGATTTTGCGTGCTCGACTATTTTGTAGTGTGTTTTCTTCTGCACTTCATTGCACTCACGCAATTCCTGAGCCCGCTCATCGATCGCAGTGCACGCGAATTCAATAGACGACTGGTCGAGGATCCACCTGGTACGTCCCACTTCGAGCTCGGAGTAGAGCCTACCCACCATTCTGTCCAGATCGAATTAGCTTTCGTGCCACGGCCCAGACCGCAATAAAGTGACAGTGCGGCGAGATGGCACCGCTCGCCCTCCATGCCCGGTTCCCTCACGCCCGCGAGTGGGCCACCGGTGTACGCGCCGTATGCGTACATGAGCGTGGACACCGACTCGCTGCATCTGCCGTCGGTGTTTGGGGACCAGGGAAAGGAAGAGGGTGAAGAGGGAAAGGGCGAAGGCGGTCGATTTCGGTGGGTTTTGTACAGGGAACGGTCAGTGTCTGAGTCCGGGTAGTTTACTATATCGCACATTCTTGTTTCCCTGGTTAGAGTCTCAATATAATCATTTTATCCTTATTATTGCGGGTTGAGCGCAGTAAGCAAGCAAGCAGAAAATGCAGTACATGCGGCCGGCCAGCACTGCATAGTGCTCCATAGTGACAAGGCGCGGCTGCATAGTGCTGCATAGGGGGATGTACCTATGAGCACTACGGCACTATTGGGGTAGTCCACCCCGGGGTCGCTGGGAATCGGCCTGCGGCGGCTAGCTGGACGCCGACGATGCTGGCGGCAGACAAAGGAGCTGGCCAACGGCTCCCCCACCCTGACATTTCCTTATAAGGCATATCTAATCTAATCTGGGCTGATGGGTGCCGCAAGCGATGTCCAGCCCGCTTGTGTCTGCATCACAGCTATCGCCATCCATCGGTCATCTGGCTTAGTGGTTACGATAGCTTTGCCGGTGATTATTCGTGTCAGTTCGATTCCCAGTGAATGTATTTTTGTGTTCTTTTTCTTGCAGTCAATTCCGACTCGTGCCCCCTTTCGAGGAGTTAGGGCGCGCTGCGCTTGCCCTAACTCCGGGTATTAGCTCTGTCGTGCCACCTCGGCTGGTTAGGGTTCGGGTTAGTGGTTGGGAGGTTAGAGGTTTGGGGTTAGAGGTTAGGATTAGGGTTAGAGTTCAGGTTAGAGGTTAGAGTTAGGATTAGTGGTTAGTGTTGGGCCAAGGTATCTGTGAAAAAAAAATGTGTATTGCACAATGTGACCCTCTTGAGTCTGACATAAAAGTTGAAAATCATCGAGCGAGACGGACGCGTCGGCTTCACGTGATGGGAAAGATCACGTGTATGTCAGGGTGGGGTGTCTCGGCAACGGACTTGTAATAATTGAGCAGATGCTAAATTTCTTTCTTTGCCCTGTGCAAAGCAATTTCGCAAATGCTGTACCCATCTATCATGAGGTATGATTTCGCTCTCTTCCTGGCTCAGGAACAAAATTCACAGCCAGGTAACTTTGGAAAACTGACTAGGCTGGCTAATTTAGTGATTTTGCCCGAGACTACCCTAATCTAAAATCGGGAACCAAATTAGTCCTAAATTAGTGAAGGAGTTTTTTTCCTGATGAACGTGACATCGTATGGAGAGTGATTTTCTCGGGTTTGAATGCTGGGAGATAGCCAGTGGGACTCTGAGCAGACTGTCGCTTCGGTTTAGCTTCTGCTGCTCTGGTCGTTAAACCAGAGGCTCAGAAGTTCTTCATTCTCTGGGAAGGCAGTGCTTTGGCCGGTCACGGGCCTGGTAAAAGGCAGGCTAAAACAACTGATGAGTACCATTATAAAGTGGCTGAAAATTGGGTCAGAATGCGCCCACTTACAGGAAATTTGGAGTAGAATTCAGCTCAAAATAGTGCTATCAAAACTGCAGGCCAGCCAAGAAGCGCGAATTTGGCCGAAAATAAAAGTCAGAGTTGGCGCTAATGGTGGATATGGGTGGATAGCGCCGTCGAAACACGCCAGAACGTGCTTATACTCGAGCGATTTGGTGAAGAAATGAGCAAGATATGAGCATGAAAAGAAGACGCATCTCGGCGCTTCTTCTTCATCAAAATTGATGAGGTGTCATTACATATGCAAACAGCTGTAATACTACTAAAGATCTGCCCCATCTCAAGATGGCTACTACTCTCTTCATCGCTAATCAGGACATCCCAGCCTATGTGGAATTGACCTTCAATTACAATCCCGCACAGCAAGAGGAATGGGACTGGAGGAAATACAGAGAGAAATCTAGATCCAAACAAAACAAGCTCAAGGAGGGTAAAACACGTTGCCCGTGCGGCGCAGTGCAGTGTAGAGGATGGTTGCCGGTAGTGGCTTGAAAAGTATGTCACACGAAGTTACATTCAAGTATTGCCTGTTCGGAGGGCTGAATAAGAGTCGTAGACAGTGTCAAACCTAACCGCTAAGATTGCCCGACCTTGGTGCCTCGGGATTTGATCTTTGTCCGAATTTCCACCTACCTACCTACCAAGGGAACGAGAGCAGGAGGACATCAATTCCTACTTCATTCAAGCAGGTTGTATCTTGTTCGTTGCTTCATCACACGAGAAGGGGTTGAATGGGCAGCCCTAGAAAAGGTTGGGGTAGATCACCGAGCAGTATAGCCCAATTCTGTGATTTCTAGATGATTCAGCTCGAATATCTGTGATTCATGGATAATTCAGCTCACTGGATTTGGCTTGGTAAACTTGCTGCGGACAAGCCTACGTCGAGTCATACATACTTGGCAATCAGCCTTGTCGGGTGTTAAATACCTGATCCGTGATCTGATTTCATTGTCAGCGGTCAAGGCAAGTCTATTGTTCCGCACGCCATCACTGGACCGAATGTTCTTGCACACCTCAGCCTGGCGGCCCTTGAGGCCGTCAGTGATTAAATTTTATTATTTATGCTGTTAGTGTAGTCGATTATTTATTATGATATCTAATGTTATTTGAATCTTGAAGGGTGTGAAAAACAGCATAAGTTGTGCCCAAATCACTCGGAAGTACGTGACGGATTGTGCCCGAATACGCTAAATCTGTGATGGTGATCATCCTCCAATGTCTACTAGTCGACAGTGAGTGCTCGTTTCAACTGCAGGATCAATGTTCCTACAGACGTACTTGGGCTTCGCGTTTTTGCGATGTATAATTTCAGCAAGAAAGTTCTATTCTTTCTCATCGCTATGGTTTCATGGCGGTTCTCCTTGCTGGGGTACGCGGCTGTTTCTCTTCACCACACAACCCAGATACGACTGAAATTTCCAGTGGTCGATTACTTCCAGCCAATGAAGATTCTCCCGTAGCGTACTACGGCACGGTTGACTGCTAATCTATAAGAAAGAAACACGTTCCGATTATGATTTTAATTTTTGGATCTTGGCCAAAATTTTGGCGGCGCACCTTTCTGTAGGAACTTGCGACCATGTTTTTTAGACTCTTTGAGCATTTCTGCATCCAAAACTACAAAAATTGAGAGTTTAATACAGCTGTTTGCAAAACTAATGACACTAGCTAAAAATAGATAAAAGAAGAGCACGTTCGATCGGGCAGATTGCCGCGCAGATTTCTGACGCATTTCTGCACCGATTCATATAATTCTACGTGCGCTCGAAAGCGGTTAAGCAGCGCTTTCGAACCGTCCCGAAAACTCGGGGCAATTATGAAAAAACCAGATTTTTCATTTTCGTTGAATGTATTTTCAACCAGAACTTGATTCGCTTTGTATTCGGTCAATCCTGATCCAATCGGGACAATCTAATATTCTTTTTAAAGGTAATATCGAGACACAGGCTTGGGGCATGTAGCATTTTGGTTATATGGCAAATTTGCTCCTCAGTACTGAAGTTTCAATATCACAAAGTGATTCCATTATTGAAAGTGCACATCAAGTGTGCCACACATTTTGATTGCACAGTCATGGTTGAAGCCGGCACGGATGCCATCTGCGGATGAAAACGGTGACATGCATTTGCCCCCCGTTATCACAAATATTACCAAAAGTAGTGGAGGCCAAGGCGGTCGTCCTATAGGCCCCGATTATGATTTTAGTGTGTTTCCAGCCAGATGTGGTCGGATTCTGTGGACAAAAAGGTCTGCTACATGTGACCTTTTTCATCTGCGGATGGCATACATGGTTGCCAGAATTTTAGCTATCAGAATCACTCGGACCCAAGCTCTGGTCAAAACTCACTGAGAACGGGCTGTTTGGAATTTCGGTTCAAAGCAGTCCGCTGGAATTTTAAGATCTGAAAATTCGTCGTTTTTCTGGGACAATTGGGTATGGGCTGAAAAGCGCGTTCAAAGTGCGTCGAACGCGCCCAAAATCAAGGCAAACGGTTGAGATTTGAGCGAGAAAACAGTTAGGCAATCCGACGGATCAAACTTGTTTATTTATAGAATTTTTGATGAGTGTCATTAATTTTGCCAAGAGCTGTAATTACGGATGAGGCTACAGACTTAGTCTCTTATAAACAGACACTATAACAATTTGCTCGTACCTCGCAAGTTATAGTCTGCCGATTTCCTTAATCCGTGATTGATACCCGAGCTTATTATATAATCTTAAAATTCTCGATTCTCGAAATACCATCCGCAATGTGTATTTGCCCAAGTTCGCGTGATATGTACGTGTATATGGCGTAAGTCGATCCGAAGGAGCCGAGATTCCGTACACAAGGCAAGAGCTTGATCCTTGAAGTGTAGCCGATACTTAGAAGCAGAGTTGACTGATGTAAGTCTCGTCGATTTCAGGGGAGCTAGCTAAGACAGAAAACCCTAGCTACTTATATACTAGTGTTGGAATAATGAATGGAAAGTAGATAGTTGCACTTGAGCTGTTAGGCTGTAGGTTAAACAATCTCCTGGAGAGATTGGCCTGAAACCCCAGCTTATATACTACAGAGCAAGTATATCTACAAAAATCGGAAGTGTTCTGCATTAGTGATCCGCTGACTCATGCAGCTCGGGGATCGGGCAGATTGCCTTTTACGGCTATTCCACCAACAACTAGAATCAATGATAGGAGCTGGAAATATAGCCTATTATGGAACTGATACATTAGTCCTCTACTCTACAGCGTAGTATCCCCATTCCATGAAGTTCTCCAGCCAAGTCTCGCCTTCGGAGCTTAAGAACAACGAAACCGAAATCCCAGGCCGCGATCCGAAAGGGTGGGGTTCCCAAGCCATGTTTGAGGCGAGCTGTGGACTTGTCCAGCACCGACAAGGAGACTGGCCGAGAGTGATGGATGATAGATCATCCAAAGAACCTCACGGATGACACCCAGGATGCGTGGTCCAACTTTGTGAAGGCCCACCCGCACTTTAAGCCTTTCGCGACGTGTGGCTGGCCTCACTTCACAACGGTCGACGCAATTGTGCCCTCGCGTGCTCTCGGACAATACGTATTCAGCCCGGGAACTGCTGACCCCACCATCGCGCCCTCTCAGCCATCCCAGGAACCCTCGCAGCCGTCCCAAGGCGATGACGATGATGAGGACGGCTCGCAGCCGTTCTCAGACTGGTCGCAGTCCAACTTTGGTGAATCCCAGTCCCCCGACCCCACCAACTCGGTCCCAGCCTCCCAATCGACTGCGTCTCGGGCCCCAAAAGTGCATGCTGGGGTCAAACAGCAGGGACAGTCTAAAGGAATGCATCATCGCAACCAGAAGCTAAAGCGGAAGGCTTTCCTTCGAGAAAGAAATTCAGAAGTGTGGGCACTTGAACGCACTATCATTCCTCCAGAGTCCAGTAAACTTGTGTTGGTCGGAGTATATTTCCCTAATAACCAAGATTCACTCTTTGTGGAAAGGAAGATAGCTTCAAACGGCAACGAGGACGATTTAGGTTGGGCTCAATCCATAATTATCCCCCAGAGCCCAAATGAAAAAGGATTCGGCGCAATGCAAGGTCGCGCTCAATCCAGAATTATCCCCCAGAGCCCAAATGAAAGGATCAGGCGCAACGCAAGGTCGCGCTCGATCCATAATAAACCCCCAGAGTCCAAATAATAGGATTCGGCACAACACAAGGTTGCACTCAATCCAAGATAATAGTAGGTTTCGGCGCCACACGACGTTGCACTGAGTCCAAAATAATCCCCCCTGTGAGCTGCGTCCCGGATACATAGATGAGGTGCAAAACTCAATCCAATAATCCAGAGGCAGACCAACTTGAGACCCGGATACATGGATGAGGGGCTCGAGATGTTGCAACCAATCCAATAATCCAGAGGCCTGATGAAGCGGTCGGCATAGCCACCGAAGTACATGGGGGGAATGTCGAAAATGGGGAGTGAACCATCGCTTTATATACCATTTCGGACGGCGGGGCTTATTCGGCCCCGCTGGCATTTCGGGCCCGTTGCTCTCCGGAACTCCATGTGAGTCCGGCCAGGCGCGATTCAACGCCCCGAGCCCGGTTTACAAATTGTCTCGCGGTCACAAAAATGCGAACACCGTACACGGACCTCGGGAGCTCATCTGCCGGTGCCCTCCTACTCCGCAGCCCCAAAAATCAAATCCTGCGGCAATGGTGGGCCTCGGGTCAATGTGCGGCGCCGCCTCTCCCAATTGGCGGGCATCTGGCCATCCGTTGATGGTTGTTCGGCTTTAAGGAAATGATTTTCTCACGCCCGGATCGGCGATCAAACGCGCCGCAACTTTTGATCAACTCATCACTCTGCCTCCAAATTTGGTATGGACAAGTGTCAGAGGTCCCACTCCCTCCCTCCAGTCCAAGTTCTCAACATTACCCCCTTGTTCAATCTTATTTTGCTGACTGGCCAACTAACCCGGGTGGCCAGGTAAGCAGTCACATACAGTACCATAATGTTTTTGCGCCCTTTTGACCCAAACCGAAGACAACTTCCATCTTGGGATCCAGAGTTCAACATTTTGAACCTGGGATGAGGCTGAGCCAGGTAGAGGTCGAAAGATGGCGAATTCTAGTCTGAATCTACTGGCACCTCTTACACACCCGGGCGGTAGGTCGAATTTAACTGTAAATGCATCAGAATTGAATCTTTTTGAGTAAAAAAGTGCTAGGTTACCCAGCGGGTTTGGTTTGACACTGGCCTCCCCGTCTATTAATCCCAGATCACTGCGAACATCTGCAGCTATTCAGATCCCGCTCGGAGGCATTATTGCGCTTTCCAGGGCGTAATCCGTGGTTATATTTTGAAACATGTGACTTGACATCCTGCAAACCATTTCGATTCGATTGAAATCCCAGGGCTACAATGCATGCCGCTGAATGCCATTGTCTCCGGCCCCTTGGCAGGCGGGCCTTTCGAGGCAGACGACCCTGCCCCACGCGCTGTCTCCGAAGCCTGGCTCGACGTCGTCTGTCCCCGTCGTGAGCGCCGTTACATCAACACCCGCGATGTCAAGCCCGCCATCAACCAGGCGCCGGGTATAAAGGTACTTAACCACTGGCAGGCGCGTCGCGGATGCTCCGCGACGCGCCCCACCGACAGGATCTACCTCAGCAGTCATTGGAGGTTCCACTCACCACTCTGTCTTCATGATCCCTAGAGAGTCTAAAAGTGAGAATCGGGAAGATATTAATGGGATAAGGAACGAGGTCACCGCTCTGGCCGCCATAAACGACAGGTTACAGGGTGTGGATTACATCTTCTTAGATGAGATTTCTATGGTCTCCTGCAATGATTTTCAGTTGCTAGCAACGCAGGCGGCAAAAGCTAGAAATATTCACGATGAGGCTTTTGGAGGTCTGAGCGTCATAGTAGCGGGTGATTTTGCTCAGCTGCCCCCTATGACGGGGCCGTCCCTGTACAGTGGAAAGGTCGGTACATCGGTGGCAGAAGCTGGTGACGTCAGAAATCAGAATGCAGTTCTGGGTAAGATACTATGGCATCAGTTCACTACCGTTGTTCTGCTTAAACAGAACATGAGACAACAAGTGCAGTCTCCTGAGGATAATAAATTAAGAACAGCACTCACAAACATGAGGTACGGAGCGTGTACGCCCGAAGATATCGCATTTTTGGAGTCGCGTATAGCTGGGTTCGGACCTGAAGATCCTAAGATCAACAGTGCTGCGTTCCGGAATGTTTCAGTTATCACAGCGAGAAACAGTCAAAAAGATACGCTAAACCAGCTTGGTGCGGAGAGATTCGCTGCAGAATACGGCCGAGAACTTACTCACTTTTACTCTATCGACCGGCTGAGTACCAGACCTGTGGACAAGAGTAAATGGCGTGGATCTGACCAATCCCGGATGAAATGTATCAATGATAGGGTACAACAGCAGCTTTGGGATGCTTACCCCTCTACAACGTCGGACTTCATCCCAGGGAAGCTCTCTCTGTGTATTGGGATGCCTGTCATGCTCAGGGCTAACGACGCAACAGAGATGTGTATCACCAAAGGACAGGAAGCGATCGTTGTCGGCTGGGACTCTGCAGTTGGTCCTTCAGGCAAAGACATACTGCCTACGCTGAAAAGGAGGATCGCTGCACAAAGCATCTCGGAAGGATGGATCAGAAAAGGTGCAGAAGGGCTGGGGGTGTCCAATGCCGATCCCTTTGTTGGGGTAGTCCATTATAACAAGGCGTTCGGAAGAGTTGTCAGATAAACTGCCGACTTCAACACAGGAAGGTCTTTCGCCTCGCTAACTTGGCTTCAATATAATTATTGTCCTCTGGGTTTGTATCTATGAACCCTCTCAACGCGACCCGGACCCGCTGTGTAGCGGACAAGAGTGTGGCCCAAGTGCCCGAATGTCGACCTACGGCTATCACCCAGCAAGTAAAACTTAGGTCTACGTTGGTCGGACTTGGTCTACGTTTGTGTCTCCGTCCCAGAAGCCAAGCTGAGGGTGGGTTACAAACGGATAGCTATTCTATGGAGTACATGAGGTGGAGAAAGCCGTGGGTGACTGTGTGTATATGGATCTGTGGGGACCATCGCAATTAGCCGGGATCGGAAGGAAGCACAGGTTAATGCACAACGTGGAGGGTCATTCCGCCACGCCGTGGGCTTATTTTCTTGCCCACAAAGCAGCATGATTCCAGCATAAAATAAGCACTCATTCCATTTCTGCCCTGATTGGAAATAAAAAGACACGGGCAGCCACAAAGTTCAGAGAATATTCCACCATCCGGTTCGCCGGTGGTTAATTTTTCTGTGAGCCTGCCGGAAGCGTGCATTCACCTCGCTGGATTATGATTCCAGCCTAAAATGAACACTCATTCCACTTCTGTACCGATTGGTTCGCCGGTGGTTAATTTTTCTGTGAGCATGTCGGAAGCGTGCATCTAACGCGCCGGAATATGATTACAGCATGAAATGAGCACTCATTCCAGCGTGGCCAGAGGCTACGATACGGGCTCCTGTCGCGCCGGCAGGGGGAAGGGTCGGCGCTGCGGCTGCGCGATGCGTCCCGGGCGTGCATGCCGTAGATAGAACGTGGTGCATGACAGGAAGATTACGCGTAAGGAGCTCGTGCTCCCACATTTGCCTCGAAGTCGTGAGGGGCAGCTCATACCCGGTCCCGATGGTGCGCACGGCATGTACGCCACTCGGATATGCGTGGGGAAGGGAGATACTTCCATAGACGGCTTGTCTGGAGGCTTGGCAGTTATACGAGTCGAGTTGCTGCAGCGGTTGGCGCATTGCGCGGATTTGAGCTCTTGTAGCGCGGCGGTGAATGGCGGCGCGGTATTGTGGCGTTCGGTACGGACATGAATGCTCCGTTCACGTGCGCGATTCCTAGTTTCCTCGCGTCGCGTAGGGATGGACCAGATGGCGGGGAATGAATTCATCCAGTGCTCGAATTCATGCGGTACGAATGAATTTTTCCACGGAAAACAGAGCCGGAGGAGGGTTAAGGGACACAGAAGACATAAAATGGCGTAGCGAACGCACCAAAGGACGGATATAACCGCCTTTTATGTCTCTCTCCATCCCATGGTATATTTGGCGCCGTTGCTAGCGAGAACATCGCGGGAAAGATCTGAATTTACAGGGATATGTCTTCCATGGCTAGAAGAGCTCATTTTCATGGTTTTATCGGCTTCAAAGCCAGGACTGGAAACTTAAGGACTAGAGAGACGGTGATTGAAGAGATCCGTGTAGCGCAAGACCGGCCCGATAAAAGTCAAAGAAAAGTCAGATTATGCACGAGGGTAGGAAGGAGGTCATGTTTTTAAACTTAGATGGCGAGAAGAATTTAAGGAAGAAGCACGTCGGTCGGCGATGTCGTCTGGCGAAAGCAGAAAGGTCACAGCGTAACGCTTTGGTCACTCCAGTGATGGTGTTCTCACGGCTGTTCCTCAGACCAAGTTCAGGCTCGTTTAACGTTCTGCGGGATCTAAAAAATCACCTAAAACCACAGAAAATCTTCAATTGACGAATCTAAACCATAGGTATGCCCAATCGGAAAAAAGTACGGTTTTTGTGAGACATTTGGAAATTGCCCAAAAGTACCCCACACAGGAAACGGCTCGAGGAAACCTCAAAATCATTAATCTTGATAATCTAATATTATGGACCGGGCCTGGGAGGTCACAAGTCAAATTTCAAACCATGGGCCAGACCAAGAAGTTATAACGACATTTTCCATCAAGTACGCCAAAACTCAAGTTCCCACATAGAAAACCGACTCGATAGCAACCAAGAGTACACATTATCCGTGGTCCGCCATCATATTCGAGGTCTAGGAAGCTAGCCAACCCCGAAAATATGGTCGAATACAAAACTGTATGTCAGAATAAGAAGTTGAACAGACGGTATATGTCGATGGGTACGAACACAGTATAGAACGTAAGTGCCTTTCAACTTATTCCATGTTCAAAATTTCAAAATCTAAATTTCGGCCTAATTATGACTCAGTCAGCTTGAGAAACGTTAAAATATGCCTCGCACCATCTTACCGCACTCTGGGAGCACCAGAACGGCTCAGGAGTCGAGGGTTAATTTGCCATCAAAACAGGTTCAAGCGCTATTCAGCGGAATACGACCTTTCAAGGAATTTTTTGAATTGACAAAGTGCATAATACACAACTACTGAACTGATAGTACATAGGAAAAATACCCAATCATCTTGTAAAAGATAAGCTCGAGGCCCAAATGGATTTCAAGGTAAAATAGGCAAACGCAAGAAAACGATACCGTAAAACAGGAGACAGAGGAAATAAGGAATAAGTAGAGTAGAACTCGAGGTAAACAAAGACAAAAACAACAGAATAAATACCACGCAAGAACGGAAAGGTTCACGACACGATATGGGTAAAAGTATCGACACAGTCGGCAAGAACCACCGATGCCAATCGCAACGTGAGAGGGCAGATGATGTGCCGCCGCGGAACGGGTTGCGAGTTCCCTCGTCCCGTCGTGACGACTGAAGGGGCTGTGAGGTGCAGAGTGCGCGCATGGGTGAGACAGACTGACCGCAGGGGAAACGATGCCAATGAAATGGCAGAGAGCGGACGCCTGGTACGAAGCAGCGGGGCGCCGGCGGCGGGCGGAACGCAGGGAGCAGCGGCAGCAAGGTGCGGGTCGCGCGAGAGCAGGCAGAACGGCGGGGAAGCGCCGGGAACCCCGCGCGCGTGCGTCGGACGCTGTGGGTGCGGTACTGCACCCCCACCTCATAGGCAGTAAGGCTGGGCATTGTGGAGGGTGGAAAGGGCACGTATGGTAGCCCGGACCGCGAAGGGCGCAACCGCCGATGCTGGTGAAGCGACGGGTCGCGCAGAGCATCCGCTGCCTATCAGAGAATACCAGCGACGCACAGGCACATTCGAGTGAATGGTAGGTAGAGGCGCAATTGGTCCTGGGCGAAAGGAGGGGCGGGACCGGGCCCGGTACGGTGGGGGAAGCGGTGGGGCGGGGTGGACGACGGCGAGCGCAGGAATAAGTTCGAGGCGATGTGCTTTGGGGAGGAGGATAAGAAAGTCATAGCCTGGGTATGGGTAGAATTACAGAGCAGCAGCCCCAGTGGGACCGCGTTTATGGTGGATACCAGGCTGGGGAGTGTATGCGTGTAACGGCGACGCCGGACTTTCAAGGCATATTCAGGCCATAAAACAGGCATATAACGATAGAATGGATTCAGATCATTAGACAGGCGTAAGAGCGAGGCCAGGAAGGGCCCCAGAGACGAAGGGGAGCCAAGGGAGCCCGCGGTGGAGGGGGAGGGGAGCATGATGGAAATATAACAAGTGTCAACAAATTGCCCAATTTGGGTGGACAGAGCGCCATCGTGCACGGACCATCATCGGCGGCCAACGCGCAGCGGGTTGTGGCGCAAAAAGGTGAAATGATGTATCAGGGCCTACCGCTAAGCAGAGGCTTTGATATATCGCGGTCCTACGCTAATCAGAGGGCGTTTGATATATCAAATCCCCACATACGCCTGCTAGTTAACCGGCTCTCGGGCCGCAGGTGGATTTCCACAATTATGTACGTCGTAGCTGCCCCACTTCACTACCTCTGAGTCGATCTCCGCTAGATTTGAGGTAAATCCCGTGCGAGTCCTAGACTTCAAATAGGTTGATATAGCTTCCTCTGAGGGATTTTTCAAATTCGAGCCACAGTCAATCACTCTGTGGGAATTGCTGCTTAGATCAACCTGAGCACTCTAAATGAGCGAGGTCAAGAGGTTTCTGAACTCCTGGCAGAGTCAGACAGCAAGAATTCGGACCTAGACTCCGATGTGGAAGTCATGGCAGCGCTTATATATTCAGGTCTCCTCTCCGGCCTCCAGTATCGTTCCTCAGGCGGATGCGATGGGTATGTCTACTACCTTTTTAAAAAATCCCTCTGCCTCATAGTATCTGTTAGTTGCCGATAATTCTGATCGAAAAGATACACATATACACAATTTTTGTCTTTCTCACATCACTCTTAGATGTCAACGATGTTCCAGAACTTGAAGTGGGTAAGTAGCCTGGGTTTTTTATTTGGTGTCGTTCTAAGCTGCTCACGATATATCGCCACAGCCTACTACCAAAAAGGGCCGCTCCCGACCAGCAAGCTGACTCGGCGAATATTCTTACCTCCCAGCATCTCTGAATTATATCGCAGCAAGCGGGTGGGTGATTAGGAGTCCGAGCATCCCAACAAGAAGTCCAATACGTCAAAGGTAGTTATTTTATTTGTGTTCGACCTCATTCGTGCTAATTCGTGCTTCCAGACCTCTTAACTTCCTTGAATTTAGCTATTCTGTTGAGCGAGTGTCGAATTCGGGTTGAATCAAGATTTTTCCATACAGTAGCTTGAAATTAATGTGAATTAGAAATTTCTATACATTTATAAGTGAATTGAAGTGCGCCGTGCAGAAAGCATGTTTATGTTATCCCTGGAGGTTTGAACTCTGCAACCCATTCAGCAGAATGTGTCGCATTCCGGATAATGTGTCGCCTATGCATCAAATGTGCTGGGTCTTCTGACGAATTTGCGCGTGAATGGAATGTGGTGCCTCTCATAATGTGTGTGGACGCTGCGTTTGGTTAATCCCGCTGTAGCGGGCACGCCGTCCTGATCCACACACACCCGTCGCCTGCTCGAAGGCGACGGCGACCCCAGATACAATCGCACTCTACTCGGCTTGCTCCCGAAGACCACAACGACAAGACGACGATACGCAATGACTCAGCGGAGAAGCAGAAAAGGTTTCTTATTCATACTACGGACTTCCAGGCAGCAACTCTTTCACAGTCATCGGCTCCCCGTCGCCCACCAAACTCTCCGGCTCCGCAAACGCATACCTCCCGCCCGCACTCCTCAACGGCCCGAACCTTAATTGCAACCCTCCTTGCTTCATCTTAACGCGCCTCCGCAACTCATCCCCATCCATAAGCACATCCAATTCGGGATTCCTCGTCGCCACCAAAAAATCACCAAACTTGCCATCAGCGCCGAACCCGTTACTGCGCAACGCCGCGATGCCGACCAAATCCGCCAGCAGCGCAAGTCCCAGGCCCAGAGCGTAGATAAGCCACAGTCTTTGCTTATCATACACGAAATGGGGGAAGATGTTGGAGAAGGTGCAGTCCCTCGCGCTGGCTGTCTGCAGATCGAGCGAAAGGAACGAGAGCACCGTGTCGCTGAGGAATTTCTCGACGTCCGCAGCCATCGATTTGCTCCAGGTGACGTTCCCCGCTGCAAGATTCGACGTTTTGGTGTCGATGAGGAGCTCGGTCGCTGCGAGAGTCGGCGGCTGGAGGTCTGGGCTGACGCCCGTGGGTGGGGCGTTGAGGACGGTGACGTTCCCGAGGATGAATGAGTAGATCCGGTTCGCGATAAGGTAGTAGTTGGTCATCAGTGTCACGTTGGCCACCTGCCCCGCCGTCGCGTTCACACTATCCACGCTCGGCGGCGGCGCGACGATCTGCGACGCCGGTTCACCCCGCACGATGTTGGCTATCCCCACCGACGAGGTCGAGCCTGTGAAGTCGTACTGCAGCTCGTACGTCGAGTTGTACGGGATGCAGGTGATGCTGGAGCCTAGATTCCCGCCGCGCGGCTGGAACCCGACAAGGTCGACAAAGGACATTTGAAAGTCCCAGATCTCGAAGCCAGCGAGGGGAGTAGACGAGTCGAATGTACTGCTGGCGAATGCTGCGCCCGAGGAGAGAGCGGGTGTGAGCTGCGTGTTCGGCGTGCACGAGAAAGACGGAGCCGTTAGCGTCAAGGTGTAGGAGCAGTTGCCGGTGCAAATCGACTTTGGTGGTAATGCTGACCCGCCTAGTACTGTCGCCCCGATTGTCCGGACGCCAACGGCCGATTCTCGGATGCCAAAAACGATGGTATTGTCCGTTTCCGCTATTCAAACCGTCAGCAGAATGAGTCGAAGCCAAACACAACGCAACTGAAGTAAGATTCCTCGTAAACCGCCTTGTTCACGAAATCAAAGCTGGGAACCGAGCACGATAAGTTTGTGGTCGTGACAGAGGTATCGACCGTCAATGTCCCCGGGGCGAAAGTCGTGATGAGTTTAAACGCTTGGGTGAGGACGGCGAAGAAGATTACTGTCACCCCTGGGCCAGACTGCCAAAAGCGCGGCGATGCGAGTGCGGATGGGCTCTTCGGGATCGACCAGAGGGCGTTGAGGGCGGGGACTGAGAAACTGCGTTGTTGGACCATTTTCCATACGAGCTGCAGGTGGTGTTAGATAACAGCGTTGCGAAAGGAAGATATAACTCCGCACCTGCAAAAACGCTGCCCCTACACTGAGCGTAAGCGCCGACGACGCCAAGACCGCGAAAGCCGTCCCGATAGCCGACGCGCCGGCTTGCGAATGTACCGCGAACGACGACCTGCTTCCCGAGGCGGGCCGGCCATCCAGAGACTGGTAGAACGCATGGTGTCCGGCGGCAAGGGCGATGGCGGCGACCCAGGCTACGAGGATCTTGAGGAGCGGGGAACGAGGGCTTCCGTGGACTTGGCCAGGCTGTGGGCGCATATGCATGGGAGGCAACTTCTGAGAGCGTGGTTGGAGCGTGTCGCTGGTTTAAATGGACGGCTACGGGGATTAGCGCCGACGAGTTCTGCGCGTTCTGATGTATGTCTCGGTTAACGGGCGCTCGGAGATATTCTGGTGGTATTGCTCCGCGGATTGCTGAGAGAAATCTGCTACTAATCTGCTCGTGATTCGCTTGGTTTTCGATCAGGATATCGTACAAACAACAATCACTGCGTTCAGAGGGGCCGTCTGCACAAATGAGGCACGACCCCAGTCGGCAGATGTCTGCAGATCTGGATGTCGCACACTCCCTGCAGACATTCTGCTTGTGCCTTTTTGCCTCACTGCAGCCCATCGCAGCGTATAATCCTGGCTGAATTAAGGCCAGGGCATGCGTGGGAGGTCTTCCTGTCAACCAGACACGACCGTGGTGGTGAGAAATGAAGTTTGGACTTTGATTGGCGCTTTAACGAGCTGCATCAGTCTTTTAACATGTTACATACTTACTTGGTTATCGAAGGCGTAAAGTTTTGCTCCCGTGATAGATTTCCGCCGGTGGTTGACTTGGATACCGAGGACCGTTACGGGCTGGGTGGAAATGCCGCGAGTGCCGCGCGACTGCCGCGCACTGACGCGGCAGTGCGGGGAATTGACGCGGCAGTGGCGCGGCACTGACGCGGCGGTGGCTGTGTTATTGCCGCGGCAAAGGGGTGAAGTGCCGCGCCTCGTTTAACTCGTTCCGCAGGCCATTCCTAACCAAATTTCAAACTGGCCCAAGGTTTAGCACTCCCAATACATCGTCTGTACCGTTCAAACCCGGTCTGAATGTTAAAACTATTGAATCTTCAAGCACCCCACTTTTATGACTAGGCTTTGACTAGATCTTGGTTAACCGACCAATTTCTGGCCGAAAAATCACAGGATTAATGGTCCAGTCCCGAATTCTGACTCAGAGCATCGGTTAAAGGTAAATAAGGCCACATTTGACCTCTTGGGCTTGAAAATGGATGTAGAAGATCTGCAGAACCTAAACCAACCCCGATTTTGGAGTAGATCTTGATTTTTCGAGCTGTTTTCTGCTTCAAAAATCATAGCATTGGTGTTCTGGGTTTCAATTTCAACACAAAACAATCACAGAGGGTAATAAATGGGCGGTTTAAACCTGTGAGCCAAGCCAGTCCTGTCGAATGATGGTATGCAAGTCATATTCTGCGCTCTCTACGGTGCCCAAGTTTGCTCGCAACTTGTTAAGGCCTTGGTATCACCAAAGAATTGCTGACAGGCAGTCTCAGGCACAAAGCTCTCATATTCAATGACATGTAAACATATGGAAAATAATATTCAGCCTATGCATGAATTTCAAGATGACACCTCTGCGCACTATGTTAACTAACTGATGACTGATCTACGTACGACATAGGGAATTATAAGCTGCGGACTAGCAAATTGGATACTCTGACTGCCGAGGCATATGGCAACAGTGTGCACAGAGGCCTAACCAAATTCACTACATTTTGATGGTCCCTCGGCCGACCTTGATCGAGGTCGGCTGAGGTTGGCCGAGGTTGGCCGAGGGGGCTCGACCGGGTTGGTCGAGGGGAAGTTGGCCGAGGTCGGTTGAGGTTGGCCGAGGTTGGCCGAGGTTATCTCGGCCAGGTTGGCCGAGTCCCTGATCTCTGTCCCAGCGCCTCCAGCATCCCTGGCGCCGTCGGGTAGCCTTCCCACAGAGTGTGGGAGCCAAAGTAGTTTGCCGATGGGCTGTGTAACTGATGTCGCGTGGCGTGGCCAAATCAGGCCATAAATCCGAGATACGACTGGTGGACTGGGGGAAAAAAGAGCTTGAGGGAATACCTAGAGCTGTGGGGCTTAAAAAATTAGTAGATCAATATTAATGGATAATCCTCATGAACCCTTGCACAGGTAGATTGGATTATGCTATGTTACAAACAGTGGGAGTCGCTTTCGGCGTTATGTCTCAATTTGGAGGACCGTTTACGTGTTGTGATATCAGTAGATCGCTCGTTACTAATAGTAACGGTATAATGAGGAGTGGCTTAAAATTGAGGTCGACCAAAGGTTAACCAACCTTAGACCAACCTCGACCGACTAGGCCGAGCCAAGGAGTTGGCCGAGGTTGGTCGAGGGCCTCGGCCAACCCCTTGGCCGAGGCAGCCTTAAAATGTAGTGAAACTTTCCCTTCTTCTCCTGTGCATCAGTAAAACTACAGGTTTGTCTTTGACATCTTACGTATTTGAAACCCGTCTTTGAGCGTCTTTGTCTTTGGGCAAGGTCTTAGATCTTTGGCGGCGAGTCTTTGATGCGTCTTTGTCTTGGGCACGATATCTTAGTCTTTGGTGGGCGTCTTTGGTTTTGAGTACTTCACAAAGAAGTTTCCTGATTTTTTGTACATACATCGGCCTGACATGCTTGGATGTGAGTGTTTATGAATGGGGTATGTACGAGAAACGAAAACGAAAACGCATCTATAAGAATGTCTCCCGGTGGTCCATCAATGTGCGCATGGTCCAGGAAATTTAACTGATTGATCAAAATAAAGGTGGGAGCAACCTTGATGAGACAAAGGAGGTATGTAGATGCTTATCCAGCTCGGAGAATTAGCAGTCGAAGAAGGAACGCGGGTTGGTGGTGGCTGATGGGGAGAGCGAGAACTTTGAAACGTATAAGTCATTGAAACTCCGCTTCGGATCAATCCCGTTGTCACGCAATCGCATGACGGATGACAGATGGGATCAAATGGTTCGTTGCTCTTGCCTCTCGCCCTCATCCTCTCTCCGCCCTTCCCATCCCCCGCCCTTCACATTCCTTGCTTCCATTGCCTTCTCTCCTCAAGACATCTTGTCCAAGACATTGGGCCTTCATCAAATTCAATCCCTCTCTTGTTGTATCCCCCACTTCCCACACAAGACACGAAGACTCGCAAGAGCCCCGCCTCTCAATGCCTGCAGTCTCCTCAAGTGCTCAAGGTCCCCTCAATCCTCTGGCTACCCTCTGATCTTATCCAAGCCCAAGATGCAAGCAATTGTCGAACCCAGCCCTGGTCAAGTCCCTATCATCAAGCCCATCAAACTCCCTTCTCCTGAGCTGTCTGCGCGCCGCCGGTCAACATACTACATAGCAAGTGGCATCAAGTCTACTGGTCAGTGGCTGAGAGGTACTACCCAGAAACTTGCAGTCTTATGGTGCGTCAATTATACATTCACCATATATCGGACTGATTCAGGCCATTGCATAGCCTTTTTTTTCTTTGTTGGTGGAGCGAGGGTTCCTTGACGCGGACATCGGCCGGGTTGGGTGAGATGTAGAACTTGGAATCACCAAATGTGAGGTGCGATAGCTTCCAGTATTTTGATTCTATGACTGTTTGTATGTACGATGCCCGAATATATATGAATTTTTACCTTGTCTTTTGTGTCTTTATGAGTGTCTTGACACCAATGTGACAGGATCTTGGTCAAAGACGCGACACGTCTTTGAGGTCTTGCTGAAGACAAAAGTCTTGTCAAAGACCTGGGGACCTGCTTAGCGAAAGATGTCGCGTCTTTGGAAAAATCCGTCTTTGGCGTCTTTGACGTCTTGGGAAAGACGTCAAAGACGCCAAAGACAAACCTGTAGTTTTACTGATGTGGAATGGAACCAGAAGAACTATTGAAGTTTGGGGCCTCCGCATGATTACCTGCTGTACCAAAATCTCAAGCATGCAATGTTGCACAAATTTCATTTGGCTGTGGCGCAACAGTGCCAAGGATCTCGCAGGTTCTCCAGTCCCATGGATTGGAAGCTGCAGAGTGAGGATAAATACGAGAAATAAAAAGGACTTACATTCCCTTCTCATTCCATGTACAAGATTAAATACCCCGGGAAGGTTGGATCTTGGCTAATCTTAGGTTTTTAATTTGGTCCTGGAGCAGTATTCGGAGGAATCTCTCTGACCTGTGGTCAGAGTATGATCTCAACCTCATTAGAATGTGGCCGGTACCACTGTGGAAGTGTGCTGCTGTGAAGGACTGTGGTGACCCAGCTACAAATTTCCTTTTTTTCTTTTCTTTCTGGTGCGCCCCTCACGCGACACACCGTAGAATGAGGGGCGAACCAAGAAACCAGCTCAGATGTTGAACGTAGTTCTCCCACTGAATATATCCACCTTCACTGATTACTTTCAACACTTCGAACCTTGTCTTTTCAACTGTGACACCACTGAGGTTGAACACGCCTCTCATCATCATCAAAAAATTCAGTTGCGGAATTCTCTAAAATATAAATGAATCGTCCAAATGCAATGAAGCTCTTGTCATATGTTGACTGTCATTAGGTTTTCTAATACCCCCGCAATTCACTCCCATACTGGAACGGACAAAATGGTTCGATAGTTTGAGTGCCACGGGAATGCTGCAGGATTCTCTTTCCACAGGTACTCGTAAATTCAGCTAAATCACTGTCACTGATGTTCAATACGCTTCACCCGTATCTGCAGACCAATTCACGATGATACTCGCAGCTGACCTCAGACCTTGTTGAGGTGCACTGCATGATACTGCGACAAAATTGCAGTGCGACGAGTTACGCTCAGAAATGGTGCTGCTCTCCTGCGGAAGGAAGAAGAGACACAGTGGAGAATTGCCATTGAGATGCAGTGCCGTAGTATTCCATCAATGTGGGACCACCATATCGATGATGAGGCAATCCCACGAACCAGAGCATAAATGGCGTAAAGATGAATGTGCAGGTCATGGGTATAATATTACCTGAAGAACACAGTGCGTATAGCTGAACATCATGCGAAGAATATAGTACATTTCAGCCAATACACGCCACGTGCCCAGTCCTGAAAGTCCGTCTGGAACTCAAATATTCACTGGAAGGTCAGTACTCATAATTCACCCCAATGTAGGTCCTGTAGCTGTGTCCACTGGGACAATGGTTTTTAAGGTATTAATCCATTCTCTGGGGCGGCCAGGTAGGTTGACTTTCAACCTAATTTTCAACCTGGAATAGGTTACAATGCATCGATATTTAGGCTGAATTTCAACAACCGTAGGCTGAAATGTAACTCGTAATAGGTTGCATAATTTAGGCTGAATGGCATCCAAAAACCGTCATTTTTAACCTATCTCTGCGTGCAGGATTCTGGTGACTCTCCAACCTATCTTAGCATATTTCATGTAACCTACGGGTATCCAATTAACAGTTAATTATCATCCCAAAGTTGGTAGTCTTTCACACAAGCTTAGGTTAATGGGTCAAGCACGTATATTAGGCATCATAGGCTACAATTATCGGCGCAAGGCACTCCACTGGCTTCGACTACACACCTCTCTTCGCCCCCGCGGCTCGTGCACGAGCCGACGCCACTCCTGCAACCGGGCATTACGCGTAAGTCTGCTGCCCGTATGGCTCCCGCATAACGCGCCAACGAAGGAACATATATGCGGGGACAAGCCCCACGAGCCAGCGGCGCATGTCTGGCCAAGACGCGGCTGCGCAGCGTCGCTTTCCCCGACGAGGGGGAAGTGGCGCCGCGGGCCCCGACGGCGAGCAGGAGGGAGATGGGTAAGGGAAAAAATGCAGCTAGGGTTATTTCAGTGATCTATGTAATGGCAATGGACTGGACTACCAAAGCGGCTCACCTCAAGTTATCAAAATGCCCCCTTCCTCATGTTCTGCGCTTCGTTCCCGAGCCCGCATCACTTGTCTGTTTGAGGCGATGTTTGCATGGTCTGGACGATCTTGATCCGGGGCATTGACTTCGCGAGTCTGGTCCGAGATACCTTGATAGAGAGCTCCATGAAGTGAAATATTGAGGCTTGAGGATTTGCGGGCTTGAGGCTTTGAGGTAAATCTTGACTGCTGCAGCCGGCTGCAAGGCATTTGATGGCAGTGGGCATATTAACGAGCCCTGAAGTCTTGAATACATGAAGGCAAACAAGCAAGGTGCTCGTGCTTATTGGCATGACGTCGCGTCCGGAGTGAAAGCTATGATACGATGAGAGATTTGAGGCAAGGTTGAGGCCTGGCATCTCTGGGTGGGTTCAGGTGGTCATGGTCGTGAAACTCGGAGCGTTGTTTCAACCGCTTTTCCCCACTGCGGCAGATTGCTTGTCCTGGCATTCGAGTTCTTCTGGGTTAATTTTTCTAAAACTTTGCGAGGGCCTTGGTTCGATCCTCTCCGTTAAATTCAACCCCTTAAAAAATTGTGGGAATCTGTCTGACGGTGGGATACTCCCAGCGATGTCTCAACCGATTTTTCCCACGGTGGCACCGCCACTATTTTAGCTCGGATAATCGGGACTGATAAAAATCGAGCTATCAAAAAGATTTGAGTGATTAAAAGAACGAATCCTTCTTACATAAGTACTCGTAAACACTTTCAAGACAACGAAAATCATCCAGCGTGAACCTGATATTATTAATCTACGACCTCAGAAACCCCTCATAAACATTTCAAACATTCGACAATGTTATGTTCTCTGTGGTGTTTTTTGTCAGACCTCGTGAAGGGTCAATATTGCCAGTCAGTCTGCAGGTTGCTCCTATCTTGAGAAACAATTCGTGTGGAGGTATGTCTGGCTCTTGTCAGGAATTCAGGGTCAGAAAATATTCCTTCATTGGAAGTGTCATCGTCTTCGACGGAGTCACTGTTAATAAAGCAGTTCTTTGTCTTCTATTTTTAGCCAGTGCCATTAGATCCCTCTTCCCGGCAGAGAAAAGGAATGAGTGTCCACTTTCTGGTCGAATCATACTCTGGCTAGGTGAATGCACCCTCCAACACGGGGACAAACATTTTAACCCCAGGCGAACCACGTTGTGGAATATTTGCTGAATTTTCTGGCTGTGCGCATATTTTACCTCGTCCCAGTGGAGAAGTGGAATGAGGGTTCATTCTCTCCTTGATTCACAGTCTGGCTAGGTGAATGCATCCTCCAACACGTGGACAGAAAATTTAACCCACGGCGAACCATGTTGTAGAATATCTTTTGAATTTTATGGCTGTGCACATATTTTATCCCTTCCTGGTGCAGAAGTAGAATGAGCGTTCATTTTCTGGTCGATTCATAGTCCAGCTGAGTGAATGCATCCTCCAACACGTGAACAGAAAATTTAACTCCCAGCAAACCACGTTGTGGAATATTTTTTTTGAATTTTCTGGCTGTGCGCATATTTTATCCCTTCCCGGTGCAGAAGTAGAATGAGTGTTCATTTTCCAGTTGATTCATAGTCTGGCTGGATGAATGCATCCTCCAACAAGCGCACAGGAAATTCAACCCCCGGCAAACCACGTTGTGGAATATTTTTTAAATTTTGTGGCTGTGCGCATATTTTACCTTTTCTCGGTGCACACCTCGATGTCAACACTGGTTTCTTGAAAATTCTGCAATAGAGGGTGCTTAGTACTGGTGTCCCATCCATAAAGTCGACTACCCGGAAGCGCAATAAGTTCTTCCTTTCCTCACTTCACATCCAGAGGCGAATAAAATGGACCCATGCACTGAGAGTTATGATTTTATTAACTGCTTACTGCCAGATGAGGCTTCATACATGGGGCTCGTCGATTTGCACCAGGGAACTAGCGGAAAGAGAGACCGGACAGACGTAGGGAAGGGGAATGCCTGTCTCCAACACGGGTTTAATGAGCAACTGTCACTCCGATCACCGACGCTTTCAATAGAATCTCCATAATGTTGCGGCTCTCTAACTCCTTCTTGTTCTTTCTGCAATATATGATCACTTGATTTGTGGTCTATGCAGCCGTGTTATTTTCACCGTAACAACTCGCCTATCGGGACCGTCTTACCTTGTTTTCTAATCCAATCGCCACATGACGGGCACCCTTTGCAGAAAAAAGCAGAACTGGAAGGCGTTCTGGACAAGATGTATAGGTCAGTTCCAGGTCCACGCCAGTGAAAACACGCACCCTTTTCATTGTCCTTCCACTCGATCTCAACACTGGCAGCGTCTCGCTCTGGTTCGGAGCAGACTCTGCCAAGTGCCAACCGATATTCCTTTTTAAGGATGTTTTCGGTAAATTCTGCCCCAGGAAACATCTTTTGTTGGTCATTAAAGCGGAACTGTCCCTGAGAACAGCATATTTCTGCTGGGGGAGACGGCCCCGAGGTGAGCATCCGCAGTTTGAAATGGAAATTCCAAGGGAATTAATGCCCCGTCTTCTGAACCATAATGAGTCAAATGGCTAGAAGCAGGTATGTATACTCTACATCTTTATATATTATATTCTGAAGAGAACAGTCTGCAGTGACCCTGAACTCTTGACTTACAACATGACCTCCCCGGGAACGATAGTAATCAAGTTGCAACCCGTTCAAGTTCGCACCAGTTGAAGTTGGAGCTCCTGAAACACCGCAAGACTCAAGTTGCATATTGCACTTTCTGAATATGTTGCCCAGGGAAAGTGGTTTTTGCCAAGTTGCCACAGTAGAAAGTTGTGAATTAAGGAAGTTGTCTCTCAATTTCAGTATGTGCCTGAACTCGCTGAAGTTACCGCTTTTTTGCTAGTGCCGAGCCAAGAAAAAAGCTTTTTGCACAGTATATCGCCCATACTCTATATGTACTGTGCAAAAAGTATTTTTAACATGTTGCCTCCGTAGAATCAAAAAAGGAGCAACTTCAGCTCCTGGCCACATGTACAAGTTCAGGAGCATACTGGAATTGATTCATCCAGCGCACCAGACGATTCCACTCCGTCTTCGGAGACTCCAAACTGCTAGAGCGACCCGATGACAAGTAGATTTCTGTTTATAAATTTTCCTCTTACTTACTATAGACATGTTTCTTGGACCTTACCCAACACCTACTAAACGTAGAGGCCCCGGCCTTATACCCTTGCGGATTCCCCGCTCCGCGCTCGTCTTGTCACGAGTTGCACGCCGTAGAGTAGCTACACCCCCAACGATAAGATTTACTATATCTATTACGAACGTAAACAACATAGTTAGAATATTTCTACCATATGCCTTAGGCACAAAGGAAATAAAACATGGAAAAAAAAAAAAAAAAAAAAAACTGGAATTGATATACAGTCAAAGCTGTCCTAACGCATACTTGTCATAACCCATAATCTGTGAAAACACATACTTTTTAGCGGGTTTTTGACTCATCTTTGGCAGGGATAGCCCATAAATCTAGTAAACCATACATTTTTCCATCTACCGAGGGGTATGTGTTAAGACAGACTGTACAACTTTAACTACATGCAACTTCTCGAATAGGCACCTTTACGATCAAGCAACTTCCCTGCAGCACTTTTCAGGTTGCAACTTCTATTCTGATGATCTGGAGGGTGTAGGTGGTACACTCTAAAATGTATATATAGGATACCCCGATTGTATGTCGAGGTTCAGGATATTAACGGACGTGAAGCGAGCGAGGTGGCGGTGCAGGTGCTTGCCCAAAGGGCAGCGCACGAGGCCGCATTCTATGCCACAGAGTCTGGTTTCAGATGGAATGTAGGTCAGCTGCTTGGTCCTGTTCATTTCACCTGTGATGGATGGCACTTGGCGACTTCTGATGTTGACTTGGATGACCTGCTGGATCTGATCGACTGGGATATGTAAATAGTGGAAGAAATCCTCCCCCGATTGCAAAATGTCATTGAAATACAAATTTTGATGTGACCTTTTGGCCAGGAAGCCTCAGCTGACCGATACTAGTACGGCGGATAAAGCAAAAGCCATAGATCACCTTATTATAATTAGGTCGCAATTTCTACACCGAATGTATTGAATGTAAAAGGATATTCCTCTCGTGGCAGGCTCGGTAAAATGGGATCATCGAGGAGTTGGGAGCCGGGAAGGGGCGGTGGTACGGATGCTGAGACGTGTTGGGAAGCGGGGAAGGTAGGCGAGACGCCAGAGAATAGTTCTGGGTATGAAGGAGAGGAGAACTGGGTCAGGGGCGCGTCCCATCGGAGCACTGCTTCTCTCAGCTCAAGCCGTACGCTCCACATCCTATCCCGGTTCATGGCCACTCTAATCATAGCCCAGGTCGAGCGCACATGCAACTTTGGCAGACGGGCGAGTACGTATGCTCTGGCAAAGCCTCGACGTATTTCTCCATCGAACTGTCCATTCTCTCCGATCTCTGTTTTGTGGGTTAGTGGTCGACCGAACGCCTCACTCACAGAGACCCGGAAACTGGCAGCTTCCGGCCTCCTCTTCCCAAAGTCCATCTTTAATTTCCAACGACTTAATTGGAACGTGGGGGCTTCAGAAACCCCCTCCAGGTGCGAATGTCATGGCGTCAAAATGGGTGTATGATGTGAAGAAGGACGGCGAGGGGAATTGGCTGCGGGACAATGCACGACTGGTCGGGAAAGGGTTCACGCAGATACATGGAATTGACTACGAGGAAACCTGGGCTGTCGTCTCTCCAGATTTCGAATACTGATGCCGCCGTAGCACGGGAAATCCGGCAGCACAAACCAAGTAAAGAATTTGAGATAATCCTCAGATTCGAGGTCACCGACATCGACAAAGTCACGACTTACGACATCGCATGCGAATACTGTATATATCTGGAATCACGATTCCAGGAACACTTTCCGGACCTTGTTGAGGATATCAGGTCCATGCGATGGGGAGTGCCGTCTCTCCACGTGCAGGGTCACCAAGATTCTTGCAATTATCTCTGGCTGGCGGAGCTGTATCGTATGGCGGTCCCAATGCACTTTTATTCCCACCCCAAAAATATTTGTCCCCGCTCCATATATTCGGCGTTTTCGACCTAAAAAAAAATATCTCGGCGGTGACATTGGGTGGAAAACGTAAAAGCAATATCTGTACGATTACGAAACAAGGTAGCGCATCCCACAAACAGATCGTGTATTCTTTGATTTAATAATAGGCCTCGGAGACGAGCGCGCAGGTCTCAGATTGCTACAACGTTCTGGCGGTGGCGGGCCTGCTATATGGACCGCTTGACCACCACGTCGAGTGCTACTCAATGGCGCTGTACGATTCCTTCAAACTCAGCATCTGAAGTCGAGGCGAGGTGCTTATACATATTTTAAGGGCATTGGGCTGATGTCTAACCCACAGCGAGGAATCCCGAGGAACACAAAGTGTGGACCTGGCGTTGTGTACTGCAAAAGGCATTCGTCAAGGTGTCGACCGATCACGCGACCAACATGGAATATCAAGTCCTCAGCTCAGGTGAGGTAAGGGCCATGGAAAAACAGTTCCTCGAGATGCAATCCTCCGTTATTGGTCCAGCATTGATTAAAGTAAGTTGCCTGGTGTAGTGTGGATGAAATTGATTTGTCCGCCATACGAGGACACTGATCCTAGAGACCGATCCTGCGATGCAGAAATGGTGTACATATTTTGAAAGAACATTCATGCGGAGTTGTATGCTGGGATTGTAGCGGGGATTGATGTTCGTGTTATTCGCCTCGAAGACAACGAAGGCTCGGATCGCTTCGGTGTCGAGAGTTTGTTTGTTCACAGTGGCGGCAAAAGAAATTCCGCTACACATATTCCACAACTCTTTTCAGGTCCTGGAATGTTAGATTGGCGTCCAAACGAGCTTCTGACGGGTTCTCAGGAAATTTGACCCAGAAGAAATCGAGGGACGCGGCGAACAAATTTAGCGTTTTCGACCTATACCCGCTGCAAACCCGCGCAGAGTATTGTGTCCACTACTGATATTCCACATTTTTTTTCAGGTCCTGTAATGTCACATGGGCGTCCGATCGAGCTTCTGACGGATCCTCAGGAAATTTAACCCAGAAGAAATCGAGGAGCGAGGCCAAAAAATTTGGTGTTTCCGACCTAAACTGGCTGCAAACTCGGGCAGACCATTGTGGCCGCTACACATATTCCACAACTATTTTCAGGTCCTGAAATGCTACATTGGCGTCCAGACGGGCTTCCGACGGATCCTCAGAAATTTAACCCAAATTTGGCGTTTCTGACCTATACCGGCTGCAAACTCGTGCAGACCATTATGTCCAGTACACATATTCCACAATTCTTTTCAGGTCCTGGAATGTTACATTGGCGTCCAGACGAACTTCGGACGAATCCTCAGGAAATTAACCCAGAAGAAATCGAGGTGCGACTTGCGAAGGACGACGAGAGCTTGGCTGATGCAATTTGTTATGGACAGTAATATTTTGAGTCCTGTATGCTCAGGTTCGGCCAATGCACCGTCCGAGAGACTGTAATATTTGGCACCCCACAGGGCAGGGTTTGGCTTATGGAGATACTGACAGACTGTAATATTTTGTCACCCGGATCCTAGGGTTTGGCCTATGGATGAATTGATAGACTACAATATTCTGCAACTTACGAGCTTGGGTTCGGCTCATGTATCCTAGACACCGTAATATTTTGGACGCTCCATACCTGGGTTCGGCCGAGGTGAGCCCACAATAATTTGCGACCTGCATGCCTAGGTTTGGCTTATCCAAGAATTGATGATAGGCCATAATATTTTGAGTCCTGCATGCCCAGATTCTGCGGTACAAGAAATGGGCGCGCGTGCCGGTGCTCGCGCGGCGTGCACTGGTACAAGAACCGATGTGCAGCGGAAATGTCTTGATAGACGCGCTCGCCCGCCGTTGATTGGAGTCGGAGCGATAAAGGAGACTGAAAGTGAGGGTTAGACGACGGAGGCGCAGGAGAGCACAGGTACTGGATTATTTCGATCAAATCGACAGGGGGTGTGACGCGTGACCGGTTTGACCTATTCGACATTTCGACACGCGCCCCGACTGAGCGTGACGGCGGCAAAAAATTCGATGTCATGCAGAAAGGATGCTATTCCATTAGCTAAAGATCCTAGTACATTGCAGAAATATTTGTATTCACTTTACATCATCTTCTGTATATTTAATTTTAATTTTCTCCTGAACCTGATTTGGCTCAGAAAAAGGTCGTTTGGCGAGGAAACAGCACTAGGGAGCATAAAAATGAGAGGAGCAGCTAGATTCTGGTCTTTTGAGGGCACTGAAAGACGGGCAAATTTATTTTTGAATTTATAGCGATTTTGGGGGATTTTCGTGACTGTTGATCAATTCGACAATCGCCCGCGTGACGCGTGACATCGACCAAATTTCGATATCGACAGGGGGATGCGTGATGCGTGACCGTCGATTTGATTGAAATAATCCAGTATGACCTCACGGAGACTCCAGGATGAGGGACGTGAGTGGCGGAGAACGAGATCAACGCTACACTATTACCCGGCGACGCGGATGTCCTCCCAGATCGTCGCAGTCAGTACTGTACCATTTCGACCAAGTGTTCAAGTGACGCGTGACACGGGATTTTTCTGAGGTCTTTAGAAATCACCACAATTCAAAAGGAAATTTTTCGGCCATCTCGGCGAGTGAAAAATCCAAAATTAATGAACACTTGGTCGAAATGGCTTTAGTCTTTCTGTGCGCGGTATTGGCTCAGATATTGTTCTGGTTCCCGGTCAGTCGCGCATGGATTAACATATTTCTGTCAAACAAAACGACTTACCTCCAGCTCTCCCTCAGCTGCTCAGGGCCTGGTGGGGCTCGCGTGATAAAGGTGCTCATGGCGAATGAAGCCACTGTTTGTAGTTGTGAAGAGTGCGCCGCAATGCGAGAATTTCCGGGACAATTTTCGTGATGAGAATGAGGATCAGGAATCGATACGAAGGCGGGTCTTCTGCCATTGTGGGAGGTTTTTTTTTAGCAGCCCGCAAGCAGCTAGTCTGTAGTTTACCCGGTGACAGGTGTATGGAGATCGCGGTTATTACATAAACATCGGAGTTTGAATTTACTCCAAGGCTTTAAAACACTCCCAACGCCCTCACCATGATAATCTTGGACGCAAAATGAGTTAAAATTGTATTCTCAAGACATCTGCCTCTTCAGCATGGGTGATTTCGTCCACATTGGAGCTGGGACGAAAAGGCTGCTCGGTAAGCAGCCGGGCCATCAAAATTCGGCATCTTTGTTCTTGACGTTTGTCGCTGAGACTTCGCAGGAGAAAAGACGCAATTTGAATCACTGAACTCGAATCTTGCCCCAAACTGTGAAGAGACACGTTCTGAAAGCTCTCTTGGGATCCGCATTTTTTGTGATTATATAATAACATCGATCTCCAATCGCGGATCACGGGTAATTGACAGACTACAACAAAGCGAGGTACGAGCTCAAATTTTGTTGTAGCGTCTGTTTATAAGAGACTAGCAAGCAGCCCCCCCGAGTCTTTGTTGGATAAACTTTCGGCGCAGAACACTTCAAGAAATGCGGCAGTACCATGCAATGGTGAACGGTCGGATGCATCAATCGTACCTCTTTATTACTCTCGCCTCATCAGCGGCCGTTGAAGTTCTCCGAATGGGCATCACCCAAATTACCTTGCCCTGTAGCTGTTGCCTTCATTCTGAAGGGAACGGTTACAGGGCTCAATTTTATAAACAGAGAGACATGCTCGACGAAGCTTGCGTGGATTCCAACAAAATGCCAACCCCGGGTGATCCGAGTACTAAACATCTGCGCTGCCTTGCCATCGGCAAGGCCCACTTGTGGAGGGTATGTCAAACGAGCAGAGATCCAAGGTATGTTGCTTTTTGCCCACCGACCAGACTTGACAAAAATAGACCAGGATCCCATGATCACCTGCCACCATCATCCTCTCATCTTCGGATCGCAGCCCGAAATCAGCCGGCGACCCGCACATTCCAACTCCGCAGTACCACGTTCAAACATTGCCGACCGTGGTCCCGGTCGGCCAGGTGTTTACCCCAGTGGATGTTGCCTGGGCATTTCAATGAGGGCCAACAAGGGGGCCGGGAAATCACTGCACTGTGCCGAGAAAGGGAATTCGATCAGTCTGGGTTCGAAAATAGGAGCAGGTTGGGAACATCTGGATAGGGGGTGGCCTGGGAACGTGAAGGCAGACTCACAGCGCCGGCTCCTCAATTAAAAGGGCATTTTAATTAGCTACGCTTTTCAAAGTATCCTATTACATATAAATTAGCCGAAAACTGAATTTTATATGTCTGATTTGGGACTTAACAAAATCTAATCTTAAATCTAATGTATCATAGTCCAAATAAATCTCCACCGAACGTCAAGTATCGCCCCGCCTTTCGCCGGCAATGAAATGCAATCTAAAAAATAAAGAATAAAGGGTCTTGAAATGAGTATCAATACCGTATCACGCCGGTCGATATGCCTGTCGATACTTTGAATTTTGAATTAGGTTTAGAGGGAGATTAAATGAGAAGTATATATTTCCGTTTAAAAGTCTGTTAAATTGGATAGAAAACTTGACGTTTTGGACGCCATTAAATCTGCAGATGGTCTGCAGATCATCGTCGTCGCTCTCAAGTTTTTGAATCAAGACAAGACGACCTCTGTTGTAAATACACGATATTAACATTGTAGAATACAAGCCCTAGTGCAAGCGCGCGGCGAGATACTTTGCAGAAAGCTCATCGTTCTTCAGACCCACCTTGCGGGCGGCAGTACTGAACCTGAGCTTGCCTTTCCATTCGGCATACGTGTAAAGCTTCGCAGAATTTTTCTCGATCTCCTTCAATCTTTTCACGAACCACCGCTCACAGTTGACGTTCCACCAGCCCGTGTTGAGACCGGACGACCAGAAGGCGGGTGGTGTTGGCCACCAGGAGATAAACTTCAATTGTTGCCCATCTTCGGCCTTCCTGCTCTTTTGTCCTGGAATGAAATTAGCATACATCAGCAAGAGGTCAAATAAACGTACCCGTTTCAATTATGTAGACCCCGCAGATGAGATTGATCTCATCCGGACAGGTGGGAAAAGGCGCTCCTCGACGCCAACCTTCTTCATTTCCATTCGGATGTACCAGTCGGCCTTCGGGAAGGGTTCGACATGGGCGTCACTCTATCATCCTCGACACTTACACACCACCTAATCACCCGTCGGCTCTATCGCACCCTGACGCCGTTCAAAAGTATATTCGAAAGGAGCTATCCGAGCGCCACTATACCGGCCCCTTTTCTAAATCATTTCGCTCATCACCACTGGGTGTCGTCGAGAAGGCTGGGTCTGTTGACGAATTTCGCATCGTCCAGGACTTCTCCTTCCCGCGGAACGACTCTTCTCGTGCTTCTGTTAATTCTGAAATTAATGTCGATGACTTTCCCTGCGACTGGGGTACATTCTCGGAGGTTGTCCTACTCGTCATGGAGGCACCTCCAGGTACTGAGGCCGCAACTCTGGACGTCGACGCTGGCAATTTCGTGACCGTATGTCAGGAGTCGTTGGGGATGGACATACCGCCGTTTGGATGAATCTGTTCTGGGTTCATGGTATTGCCCAGGCGAGTTGCTTTAAGCGATGATGAAAAGTCTGCTATCTCGATTTGCGTTTCGGCGCTGCCCGATCCATCCTTCTCAACAGCCTTCTTTCGTTGTTTTCTGGGATAATCTCTGTTATATTGACCACAACGCGCCGTTCGGCAGTGCTAGCTCCTCGGGCGTCCTTGGACGGCTAGCGGACGCAATCGTGGCCGTATATCTTGCTCGCGGCATCGGTCCCATCAAAAAATGGGTGGACGACTTCCTCACAAGATTTGGGAGCTCGGAATACCGGGATAACGGGGGCTGTGCTCACCGGCGGCACCACGGCAGCCCCAAGCGGACTCTGAATCACATCAGTGAGTGATGTCAACGCATTCCCGCCCTCCGAGTCAAGGCCCGCCGTTGCACGCCGTGTGCCCTCAGCTCCATCACGTCCCGCTATTTCGCTTTGTGGGCTCACTGCCTCGCCAATCACGTCGCGTCACCTGCCATCGCGCTCGACGCGTCGCAGCGCTCCCGCCGTTTCGGCCACTGGTGGGCGCGCGCTGCGACGTAGATTGACCATCATTCTGTCTCAGGCCTGCGACCTCTCTGTCCCGCCCGCTGCACTAAGGTCTTGCTTACGTACATACCTTAGACTCGAACCTCTGCAACTTGCCGCCGTTCTCAAGCCGTTCTCTATCTTGAGCCCCTGGTACATCAAACCCTACACAGTCCATCTAATACGACGTGCCGGCTCCTCAGACGCGTCGAGTGCGCCCTCAGACGCGCCGTGGTGGGACTTTGGTGAAGAGAGGCGGCTATTATTCGTTGTTTGTTCTGGCTGACGTAGCCTTCCCTCTATTAATTTCAAGCTCCGACACATCAAACGTGGCTTAGGGGCTTCCGATCAGACACCGCCGGTGTCCCGGTGTCCCGGTATTCTGAACTCCCAAATGCACTCGACTTCCTGTTCTTTCGTTATCTCGATTCCTCCACATCTCAGTACGATTACGGACTTTCACATATTTATGCTCTTGCAGAAGAGCTCGGCTGGCCCTGGAAGGGCGCAAAGACGCGTCCATTCGCCCAGATCTTCAAGTATATCGGGTTCCTTTGGAATTTGGTGGCCAAAACCATCGAGATCCCTGCCGAGAAGAAACCTCGTTACCTCCAGAAACTTGAACCTTGGATCGCAGGTCAGACTTTCACTCGCAAGGAGGTGGAATCTATCCAAGGAACCCTTGTACACTGCTCTTTAGCTGTGCCCGATGGACGTTCCCGACTCCCTGCCATTTCTTCATTTGCCGCTTCATTTGACCACGCCGTATCGCCGTTCAGCCGTCAAACACCTAATCGCACCGTTCTCAGCGATGTCGCCTGGTGGAGAGAACAACTATCTCTGGATTTCTGTGGCTCCACACTCATCCGGCCACCCGTAATCTCTGCGGTTGACTTTTGGGTTGACGCATCCACATCCTGGGGAATTGGGGTGGTGTTCGACGGCGTCTGGAGCAGCTGGATGCTCATGGATGGCTGGTACGCGGACGAGCGTAACATCGGCTGGGCTGAAATGGTAGCAGTCGAATTCGGGCTTCGTTTTGCCATCCATCGTGGACATTCCAACGTGCATTTTCGGGTTCGCTCCGACGACCAGGGTGTCATCGGTGCGCTAGAAGCAGGGAAGTCGCGGAACCAGGAACAGAATCGGGCTCTGCGTCGCATCGTGTCCCTCATGCGCACGCACTCAAATTGGATCACTACAACTTACATTCCTTCTGCACTGAACCCTGCTGACCTGCCTTCGAGGGGGAAGCCACCCATTGGGCCCTTTGTGCGCTCGACGTCATCGTTCAATATTCCTCACTGTTTAAAATCTCTCGTACAAACTAGTTACTAATTCGTCTCCTTAATCACTTTAACTACATCTCAATTACTGGGACTTCGGTTTGCCCTAGTCTCTCCTAGACAGACGCTTCAACGTTGAAACTCGTACCTCGTTTGTTGAAGTCTGTTAGTTACCGCGGGGTCCCGATCGGGTCAGAATCTTATTATGTAATCACGAAATGTTTGTCGAGAGTAGGACTCATAAAATTCATTGAAAGACCCACTAGAGTGAGCTGCCTGTACTTGAAATTAGATGTGCCGGGATTTTTGGATTTTTTCGACCTCATTTGAGGCCGCAAATGGTTTTTCTTTGAGGCTGCTGACCAATCACGGCAGATGCCGCGTTGTCCGAAAGTCCAGGTTATCATCCTTTCTGGGAGAGTCTGAGGAAACAAAACTTGAAGGTACACATGTAGGAACTCACCTTAAGCTCAGCTGGATGAAACAAGGGCCTTCTGAGAGACCGCATTGCGCGCCAAGGTTTCAAACTCCGACGATTATGTAATAAAATCCTAACCCGATCCGACCCCCACGGTAACAACACGACTAGGTTTGCCCCGAAATTCGCTGCCGATAGATGCTTTCGGCTTGAGATCCTAAGAAGGCCAAATAAAACCTGACTCATTCCCTCTCCATGCGCACGGACAACCCGCTGCTTTCTTCTGGGTATTACAAACCACCACATCGTTCTAAAAATGCTACTTGCCTGCCACTGAACGGTCACATCCCCGCTCTAACCTCCCTGGCGGATCCGAGGGTCGACATACGTCGGACTCGTGCTTCGTCATCGGTTGCCCGCGCGAGCAGACCTTCGCATAAACGCCATGCAATCCCCCGTCTCTTTCAAAATCATGTGTCTACTCCTCGGAAACCTTACAACATCCCACTCTCTGATCGCACTGTTGCCAACATCCACTACGCTCTTCACCATGGGTGGGCAGACTCCACTTTGAAGAATTATGGGTACGCTGTGGACCGCTTTCTGGAGTTCTGCAGATTGGAGGGAATTCCGCCAAAATTTCAACTCCCTGCGGACGAATTCGTACTTTGCGCATTTGCCGCATCCAGTGCGGGTGTACACGCGGGAACTACGGCCCGCAATAACATTGCAGCGCTCAAGGCCTGGCACATAGCGCAGGGTGCAGAATGGAAGGGGAGCTCTCGCCTTCATTACGTTCTCGCGGGTGTCGAGAACTTGGCCCCGGAGTCTTCGAAGCGCAGGCCACGCCCACCTATAAATGCGAGCATGCTTCGCACATTGTACAATGGGCTCGATTTCAGTCGCCCGGCTGATGTTGCAATTTTTGCTGCAGCCTGCGTCGCCTTCTGGGGCAATGCAGACTCGGTGAACTTCTTCCAAACTCCATGTCCCCTGATTCCGCCAAATTCCTTCCCACTCGCCGTTCCATCACACGGTCTACTCGCCGTGATCGCGCCACTATACTTCGCCTCCCGCGAACCAAGACCAAGAAGAATGGGGACGACGTTGTCCTGGTTGCCCAGGAGAACCCCATCGACCCCAACATAGCGCTCCAGGCACATCTCACCGTCAACATGGTGGGAGACACTCTGCCACTTTTCGCGTATCGCAGCCGAACGGGTCACTCCGTCTTTACGCGATCCCAGTTTCTTTCCCGTTGCAACGAAATATGGCAACGCGCGGGGTATCCGCGAACCACAGGTCACAGCTTTCGAATTGGGGGCACCACCGAGCTGCTACTTGCTGGGGTCAATCCGGACGTCGTTAAAGCTCTGGGGCGTTGGTCATCGGATGCTTTCCACAAGTATTGGCGATCGCTCGAGGACCTCGCCCCACTGCATGCCGAATTTCTGGGACGTCGAACGAACCCCTAGTCCTGCCGCTTTCTTTTGGGTTAGCCGATGGCGCTGCCTCGTCTGGGCAGTCCTCTCGTGGGTTATCCTTCGCCATCCCCATCGGCCTTGCGACCTGGAGTTTGGCGGCATCGGCGCCGGCTTCTCCATCCCAACGAATATTACAGCTGTCTTCGTTTCATTTTCTTATTGACCAGAATGACCACAGAACAAGATGTTTTGACATTGCTATAGATGGAAACTGAATCTATGATGTGTTTGGCACCTAGCTGAACATTGGACTGTGAGTTGGAAGCCCTGTAACATAGTAAAATATTAAATTTACAAAATAACCGTATTTTCGCCTCTGTGATTTTCTGGTGGAGGTTTCCTCTCATCTTAAGCCTTCAGAAATTGTAGTTGGGCCACGGAAAGGCCCCTGTAAAGTATCAGAGGTCCACAATCTCTTTAGACCCCTCTGTGAGTGAATTACGGGGCATTAAAAAACCCGATTTTGATCAAACTCTGGAACAAACACCAATTCTTCAGGCATAAGATGTGCAATCATGGTTATTTCTGTCACCAATATGTCCAGTAGCATCCTTCCATAAACCACAGACAATTTGGCCATCAACGCCCAAGGTACGGCCCATGCTAGAAACTATTTCGGGGTGCTCGGTCACTTTTGGTAATGCCGAGTATTTGCAGCGCACCAATGACCGGATACGACATCTTCTGGCGCGGCCATCGATTCAAGGGCTCAATTGGTTGAGGATTTTCTATTTTCTATTTTTTTTTTTTGTATGCCTGCTTTTCTAATTTGCTTCCCCGCATGCTATCTTGTTCCAGGCGTTGCAAAAATAAAGTGGAGAAAAAAACTCCAGCCCAGAAAACTTTCTCTGCTCAAAACTCAGAATACGCCTGTATCATATCCCTGCATAGTATAGGAGTATAGTAGACTGAGATCCGTCAGAATTGGACACCACTTCTATGCTGTTTCAAGTGTTTGACAAACTCTGGCATCAGGATCTGATAGCTGTCGGGGTATTCCGGCCAGAAAACAAGCCCCATTTTATTTCATTGAATATCCGCCTGAAGTCCTGGGTGGTCGACTCAGAGCCGCGGTTATGCACTACTTGACCAGTCGGAGATCCCCAAGCAGGAGGTGATCTTCGGCCGGGATATCCCGAGAACCATGAAATGCACCACATGTCAGTTTGGCTCGACTCACAGCTGATTGAAGTCGTTTGAGAATCGGTACACTTGGTATACACGCTATCCATATGAAGAGGAACCTTCTAATTGGATCCAGAAGTTTTCTCAAGCCAAAGGTTTTTTTTTCTTCCTTTCGCTGTTTTTTTCAAATTTACAAAACATCGAAAACTCGCGACATCAACTATACAGTGCCATGTAGTACGGGGTTCCTGACACTACTTGAGCAAGGAAAGTTTTTCATATCCCGAGTTTTTTTCTCGATTTGATTTTTGCAACGCCGGGAACAAGATAGCATGCGAGCATAAAATTGTTTTGCCTCACAGGGGCAAATGAAAATGGTGTAGCAAGTGAATATAACTCATTGGCGCGGAAAGTTCAAGGCTGACACAGAACGGAGCCAGTTAATTGATCATGTTTGTGTGCAGTGTTTTTTAATCAATTTACTTTGCATTCCGCAGCCCAGCAAACTGGCGCTTGAATTGAGCGTCTAAGTTAGGCGTTTAAGCGGAGTTTGGCATTGTGGACACTTTTATAGGCGCGCGGCACGTTGCAGTGCAAAGTGGTGTTTGGCTTTATGTACACTTTTATAGGCGTGCACGCGCTTAAATTTTGGTCATCACCCTCTTTATAAAATTACGCCTGTCTGTCCGAAGCCTTTTCAAACTCCGCTTTTAGGACATCTGGCCCGAGTGGTTTGTCGGATATGTAAGACGAAAACAAGTCGATCATCGAGTCAGAATAAGAGGGAAACACCGCTGGGCCAACTCGGCGCCATGTGCGGGAGTGTGTAGAGGTGCGGGCGAGGGAAGTAGATGGACTGGCGGGGAAGTAGAGATCTGGGCGAGGAAGCAGAGGGCACTAGCAGGACAATTGTGCAGGATGGGAGGGATGGGGAGGTCCGGCATGAGACGGAGAAGTGAGAGGAAAATGTCAGGCAAAAAATGAGATGAAGGAGCGGGGAAGGTGGCGGGGCAAGGAATAATAAGAGAGGCAGAAAAGACAAGAAAAAGAAGGAAAGAAATGAAACCGGGATGCTGCAAGGCGCCCTGGCCTGGAGATTTGATAAATTAAATGAAGGAAAAACACGTCTAACAAGGACCCGCTGTGGCACGTGTCAAACACGGCGACGAGGGAGGAGCGGGCGGGGGCGCGTCGATGAGGTGGCGGCGAAGTTCCTGCGGTAACAAAACGTTAGCGTATGCATTATCCCGGATGAGTGGAGACAGATGTGGAAACACCGAGTTGCGGTTAATTGTATGGCGCCGAGGGAATAATCGACAACAGGGATGGGAGCCTATATTATCCATAATCTCGTGCGCCTCGCCGTCTACAGGTACTAGGCCTATAAGCTTCCGTGTCAGCGGTCGACTAGATAAATAAACACGATCCTGCACGTACACTCGTCCATCCCGTCTTCCTCACTGTTCGACCAGTTCTCAATCTGCGTCGCATGTCCACAGTCTGCACAGCAGATGAATTAGCCTCGTCCACGGAACTGATATAGTGTTGGTAGACGCACAGTGGAAGAAAAACCGGTCCCCCTGGCGCGCGCCACGAACCGGATCGCCTATCGCTCGCAACTATCAAAACATCATTGTCGGACACGGAGAAAGGATTGGGAAAGACATACGATATTCGCGCGCGTCAGCTGCACACCCTCGCCCGAATCGAGCAGGGTTACAGTTACTCCAAATAAGTGACCGGTCATCCATCCGGCCCTGCCTGACGTCACTGGACAACGCGGTCACGTTCCTTTCTTTCAGCCACCATCCTCCCAGGTCAATGAGCAGATGAGAAACCGAAAAACTATCCGTCGCCAACTCGATTCACCTCGAAAAAATTGATTCATTGGCTCCGTGATGGTTGACGAGAAGATCTCTGCCTTCCCCCATCTCTCCGTCCCCCGGCCTCTCCAGATGTCAGCCCCATCGAGCCAGTCTGGTTAGTGCTCAAGAAGCACATCCGTGCCCGTCACATCCAGCCTACAAATTATGTAGAGCCCCAGCAGGCCATATTCGAGGCGTGGGATGCAATTTCATCAGCAGACACTGACATTTTGATTGATAGAATGCCGAGAATTGTTGATGCTGTTATCGCGTCCAACGGTGGACATACAAAGTACTAGCAATGTAATATACCTCTATCTACCTCTCTGTGCAATTTTCATGTGTTTCTTGATCTCCTATAAACAGTTAAAGCCGCCGGAATTACATGACTGGTCACTTATTTGGAGCAACTGTACCACATCCCCCTCCGCGTAGCCATACCGATCGACCAACAGGTCGCGCATGAGGTGCACATCGGTATGCGGACCCTTGAGTGGCGCACACCCGATGCTGTTCCCGGCATAGGTAATCCCGACGAGCAGCGCTTTTTTCTTCGGAGCAGGCTAGACTTGTTACCAGTCTGCCCTACAACGGCAAATCTTAGTGCAAGCACTATGCCGTAGGCAGACTGGTACAACTCGGCACATGTCAAAGGGCTGCGCCCCGAGTTTGAAATCTTTGAACTTGCTTGTGCTGGACTCAAATCTTATTACTTTTTCTTGGTCAAAGCTGGAGATGCGATTGGAATGTACATAGCTTCATTTCTGTCTACTCAGAATTTCCATATAAATCCGTGGGCGGGCCAAACACACAGGGCAATTTTAATTGAGAAAGTCACTTTCGGACCGAGATCACCGAAGATAACTTTGACGGCATGATCGGCACCACTCACGAATTTCAAACTCCGGGCGCAGCCCTTTGACATGTCCCGAGTTGTACCAGTCTGCCTACGGCATAGTGCTTGCACTAAGATTTGCCGTAGGGCAGACTGGTCACGAGTCTAGGAGCGGGCACTGGGCTCCCGGGTTTGTTGGCACCCATATGCCAACCCGGCGTTTGGTGAGATGTTCCACGCTCCAGGATGCATAGTTGACAAGTGAATTTCGTTCGATTTCCCGTACAAGCGCGATGGCTCCAACGGCGGCATACTTGACACTTGACCGTAGGCTGCGCGCCAGGATCTTGGACAGTAAGTATCGGCAGCATATGCACCCAAATGCTACTTACGAGGGAGCCCGCATGGATATTAAAACACGTCATTCGAGCCCACGACCTCATGGCAAATGGGACAGGTTTCCCGTGGCCTCGGCACATCATGGGCAACTACAGCGCTGTCCACGGTGTTGGTCGTAAGTGTGATTTCTTCGCGGATATATCCGGCACAGCGGTGAGGGTTTTGCACGTCCGTACAAGCCAGTCTGTTGAGTGCGGAGGCAAGTGAGATGATATCGAGATCCAAACCGATCCGTCGTGCGACAGTTGCTAGACACTGTTGTCCGCGATCGATGGTTCGCCAAACATACTCCCGTCGGGACGGCACAGGAGGGTTTTCTTGGATGTTCCCCAACAGCACTGGTTCAGGTGACGCGATTAACACCGACGGAGGCGTGCGCAAGAGGGCAAGAGTCACTGGATCCCTATCGATGTCCTCATCTATCGTCACATCTAAGAGGAGATTATGACCGAAAGTATATGCAAACTTACTGTGTAGTGCGCGATTAGCTGAGTTTAAGATCTTGAAGCGTAATTGCTCAACAGCTGCAATCTAATATTGAGAAGAAAATGGCACCTTTTGACACTGCGCATTGAATATATCCGCGGGAGAGACTGCAACATCAGTGGCTCCCAGCATGCATGGGTTGATACTGATCAAGAACCGGTCGTCGATATCGAGGAAAATATCAAAGTTCTGGGGATATAAGTGCACTGTGATTGAAAAGGTGCTATACATACCTCAACTCCCATTGGTGCCAGAGGTATCCCCTACTCGTAACAAGCCTCATTTTTTGATCGGGTCTGGTCCCAGTGATAGCCAGGGAAATCTAAACAGTTTTGGCTGCGAGAAGATCGAAATCTCTGAAGTTTCATATACACATTATCTTCCAGGTGGGGCGTGGCCTGCGTGGTGGTCCGTCGGTCCCTCATGGCCTCACATGGGCGAAATTGACGTGTTGGAAGGGGTCCACAAATCCAGCACAAACAAAATGACGCTGCATACATCGCCATCCTGCATCGTTGGCTTCGGGGATATGGCGGGGACCCCAGCCCTCACCGACTGCCAAAGCAGCGGGAGTAACAATCAGGGCTGTGGTGTCTTGGACAAGGATCCCACATCCTATGGCGAGGGATTCAACAACGTGGGCGACGGCGTATACGCGCACATCTGGACTAAGGAAGGGATCAAGATTTGGCACTTCTCTCGCGCAAACGTCCCAGCCGATATCATTCGTGGTACACCAGATCCGACCACGTGGGGCACCCCACGGGCTCATTTGAGGCAGGGGACGGGTGCGACTTTGAGCAGCACTTTCACGTTTTGACGATTGATACGACGTGAGTGCCCTTTTTTTTGCTATTACCTAGCTCGGGGAAGAAATTGACATCTGGGTTACTTGCTGAGTCTGTGTGGAGATTGGGCGGGGAATGTCAACGGTAAAGGTTGCCCCTCCGATTGTGCATAGATCGTGGCAGATCCTACAAATTTCGACTGTGAGCAGACTCATCCTGTTTCTGTTCACGACCCAATTCGCTTTTGCAGCGGCGAGATGGAATATAAGCTACATTATTGTCTACCATTGAGTTTATTTGGGTGTAAAGCCGTGGCTTTGTCCGCCAGAAACACGCACTTATGTACTTGTTTCATGCCACCTAACATCAAAACATGCTCTCCTCGCTATAGCGTGTCCCCCCCAGTCATTAGTCTCTCGTAGATAGCCGCTTCAACGTAGAAACTCGTACCTCGTTTGTTGAACATCGCCCAGGACACAGCCAGTGATATCAAGTTCTCTTGACATGTAACCCTGGGGGCAATACCCATGGCAGTACGATCAGTACTGCCGGAAGAGGTTACCTGATGAATGCTGCACCCCGGCCCGGAAAGCCACTCTCAGCGTGAACGGCTTTGCACGATGGTGCGGAATTTTCTGCGTGCGTGTCGGGGGCTGCATTCACCTAGTCGGATCATGATTCCGCCAGAAAATGAACACTCATTCCACTTCTGCATCGGGGAGAGATAATATGCGCACAGCCACAAAATTTCAGCGCTGTTCTCAAGGGTTAAGTCTTAAGTTATGTTAAGGGTTAAAAACCCCTTAATATTAGGCCATCTCTTATGCATAGAAACCACTTAGTCACCGCTACTTTTGTACACCGGATATGGGGTCCAATTTTGCCCCAACTTTTTATTCCTCTTGAAATGCTTCTTTTGACGAAATAAAAGTTTTGACTAGTTCCCTTCAAAGTTAAAACTGGACGAAATCCAAAATTTTGCCGGACCCAATTGGGCCACTCCCTCTCAAATATGCATCCTGTGCTTGGTGAACGGCCAGAAAAGGATATTTGTAGAATAGATGAGGGAAGGAAATTTAAATTCACTCTGATTTTTTCGAAATCCTCGACATGCGGCGCCGTGGGCCGGGACCCCCAGGGGGAACTCCTGAAATTGCTAAAGGCTCATGCTAAGATTTTATTTGAAGAAATTCGGCCCAGAAAAGGGCTCAAACGGGCGTGCGCAGAACTTTATAACACCACTGTACGCAGAGTCCGTTTATCCAACTTTGCCTTTACGTTGGTCAGCATGTTGAGTGCGTTTATCACGTCTTCGACTGTCAGCTTTTTTTGAGCTCTTCCGTCTGAGCTGGCGTCATTTTCCTGCGAGTACTGTCTCGATTCCCTCCCCCCCTCTCTCTTTTTCGGGTATTTTGGCTCTCTCCGACTGAATTTTTTTGTGATAATTCCTGGCCATGTCTGCCATTCATTGGGAGTTAGTTTTATACTGCACTGGTCCATCCGGCCCCGTACCTTTCCTCAAGAGGCTACGCGAAGTCGACAGATGTCGACAGACCGTCGACCCACCAAACCTTCCAGGACGCGCTTTGCCGTAGGTGAACTTCCCGTGGACTAGGGATATAATTCAAATAGGGTGTTTATCCGACTAGAATTCCACAAGATGCCAACTGAGGAATCACTCAACTCACTGCGAGCTAGGAGGCATCAAGTTCCCGGTCAGGAGCCAAGCCTGACAACAGTGTTTACACATGCACGTATCCTCCGTGCAGGAGAATCTGATCCGCTCATTGAGGTGAGGATGTCCGCGACCATCCTGCGAACCCTGCGAAGTTTCCGGACAATTTATATGTTCCAGAGTTGGAACGTTCAGAATGCTTTGTGCGTATTTGTAGAGGTTCTGACATGGCTAGAGAGATGTAAGTAAGTGAAAAGGCTCAACGACTCGGAATTCCTTCTGCCTCCTCCGTACTTACAGCTCAATAAAACGAGCCCTTCGAGGGAGAAAAGTTGCCGAGAAAATCCTACGCAGTGAGGTTCTGCCAAAACCGGGATTTTTTGGAAAAAATCTCATTATGTAATTGGATCAAAAAAAACCGGTATTGCGACCCAGGCAGATTTTCAATGCGAATACAACGCACCTACTCCCAAGGCAATCGGATCAAAATTGAGCCCGTGGCGTCGATTCTGCTGGAAACCGTTGAAAAAAAAAAAAAAAAAAAAGGGGCCGCGCCTGTTGTACTGCAAACGGCTGTAAATAAAATTTGTAGATGTAGTCTATCCTGTACATCGTAATCGAGAGATTAATCGCTAACTTTTCAACTAACGTTGTACTACCTATTATCCAAATCTCTCGCTTAGTGCATACTTAGTGGATCTCTGGAACAATGTCTAATAATTTGAAGTGGTAGTCTGAAATCTACACCAATACGAATGTTTGACTGAAATTTGGGGGCGGCACTGAGGGCGGCACTCGATGCGTGACGTGACAGAATTGACGCCCCAAAATCAGTGGGGGCGTCACTTGGCGTCACTGGCGTCACTTTCACCGAGCCCCTTTTTGGGACTCTCACGTGCATCCTGTGCGACGCGACTTGGACGCGTTTCTTGCCCTCCGTGCATTGGAGAAGGTTCTTGATAGACCTGGAGACATAATAACAGTGTGTTAGAGATACCCTGTGCAGTATCTGGTACTCTGCACAAAAATTGAATATATTTTGGGGAAACACCCGAATTTGGACGATAATATTTAAATGGGGAGTTCAGGCCTCCTTGGGTACTGAAAAAGCATCCAAGAGTTGCCTACCGGATGAATAGACGTCAGAGAGTCTTCAGATCCCGGTATACCTATCACAACGTGTCCAAGTCGCGTCGGTGGGTGCACCACGTGATATTAGATTAGATAATAACGCAGGCCGCCGGGTAATTGACGCGGTAACTAACAGACTAGCTAGATGGCGGATACCGTTCCGATCACGGCAACTGATCGGTTGCTATATTAGGGTAGGGTAGGTGAACAAACAGCTGCAAAGCTGCAAATTTCACGTGCTTGCATTTGTTTGTTTAACAATGGTGTGCTTTATAATCAAATTTGCCTTAAATTCAATGCCACGATCCCAGTTCAACTGCCTTTTCGAAGCCGTCCTGCTGAGGTGGTAGCCAGCCAAATTCTACACAGAATGGTCACCTCAGATTCCTCTGTTGTTGCCCCAGCCATGTAAATTGTTACACAAACAGCTCCAAGCACTCAAATTTCCCATAAGAAGGGAAGATGCACCAGACACTCCATAACCCAATTCAGAGAGCAGATTTCACACCCACTTGATCTCCTTGCCAGCCTCCACTCCAGCAACATATTCAGCTTCAGTGGTGGAAAGAGAGACTGTAGTCTGCAGTTTGCTCCTGCAACTGACTGGGCCAGAATGGTGTCCTCAGATTTCTCTGTCGGTACCCTGGCCATCTAAATTGTTAAACAAACATCTGCAAGCAATCAAATTTCGCTTGCTTGCTGGTGTTGTACATCTTGAATTTTGTACTCTGTACTACCCCATTTTTTTCAATGTCCACATAGTGCCGGCTCTCTCGACAATGTGACATCTTAGTTTGGCTCAAAATATTACAGCTGTTTGCAAAGCTAATGGCACTTCCGATCATTTTCTAAATAAGAACAAATTAATTACCTCCCTTCTTGTTGCGCTCATTGCGAGTGCAATTCTTGACGAAATCTCTTGAAATAAGGTGCGTTCGGAAGCGTTTCCAAGGCGCTTTCTAACTGTACAGGTCTCAGCCTCTAAATCCAACATTTTTTCGGACCTTATTCGGCTCCTGCACGTCGCGTCCTCCATCTTGCACGTCTCTTTACTCCACCAGTTCTCCACCGTTTTAGCTCAAAGTAGGCGCGTTCGAATCGCCTTATCCGCCGCTTTCTAACCTTACGTGTCATTCCGCCCAGAATCCCACTTTGAAATCCTCCTCCGTAGAGGTCGCCCGGCTGGTATCGCTGTTTTCTTGCTCAGTTGTGGTCGGAATCCCTTGATACTAGGTGCGTTATGGAGCTATTCCATATCGTATTCCGACTACCTATCTCAATCTATCCTTCCTAGTGCACCTCGCTTGAGAAGATGGTCAACAGATCCATCCACCGTGACCTCAAGATCGCTGCTATAAACCTCTACGAGCAAAACATCCTTTCACTCAAGCAAATCCTTGCCTGTATTGGATTCTCCCGGCGCACATTTTTTCGTATCCTTAACCTCTGGCGCACCACTGGCGACGTTGTTCGATCTCGCAGGCGCACTGGACGCTACCGCATTTGGCACCATGATGATCTCGACTATTTGCTGCGCCTGGTGCGCCACCACCCAGACTACTTCCTTGATGAACTACTTGACCTGGTTACCCATAATCGCTTCATTTCCGTTCACTTCACTACCATTCATCGAGAACTTGAGCGTGCGGGCATGTCTACGAAAATCTTGAAAGAAATTGCCCTTGAGCGGAGTGAGCCCACCCGCATAGACTTCACACGAGAAGCATCAAAGTACCCGCCACACTATCTCGGCTTTCTCGATGAAACTTCCAAAAATGACAAAACCCCCAATCGGCGCTGTGGAAGGGCTAAGAAAGGAAAGCGCGCAGTCAAGCGCCGCAAGCTTGTCCGGGGCAGGCGTGTGACAGGAACGGGGCTACTCACCTGCCAAGGCATGTTAGCTTGCAAGGTAGTTGAAGGATCGATGCACGAACAGTACCTAGAATTCTTGGAGCACCAAGTGGTGAGTTTTCACGGGCCAATTTTAGCTGGCTCACCTCTCAATTGCTCGCTGAACCATGTTTTACAGCTCCCCTTTGTTTGGCATATCCGGGCCCACTCAGTGTTCTTGTTATGGACAACGCGCGAATTCACCATGGTCCAGAAGTACTCGAACTTTGTACTCGCTTCGGTATGTACTTCTCGCACTGAATAATCCTCCACTTATCATGTTCAGGTGTTCGTATTTTGTTCCTACCTCCCTACTCGCCGGATTTGAACCCCATCGAGGAGGCATTCTCCAAGATCAAGGCTTGGATACTCCGAAACAATGACCTATTCTTTTACGGCCCCCACGACAAACCGCATGCACTAATTTACGACATGATGGAGGCTATGAACATTATTACCGAGTCTGATGCAATTGGGTATTTCATACACGCAGGTTACTTCTAGTTCAATGTTACAGAATTTTTTTACTTGCTACAGTCAGAGTGAACGAAAGATTAGAGAATGAATTTATGCCTCGGCAACCCAGTTCGCAACGGCAACCTGTAGCTCGGCGATCTCCCCAACCATGAACTCCATTGTTGTAAGCTGCGCGAGTGCAGTGTAAGCAAATGCATCGGTTTTCTTGTATCTGTTTTGACGCAAGCGAGCACAGATTTCGTCATCCAAATCGTAATTTGCGCAAAAGTCTTCAATGGAGAGACTACGGCCGGTGGCGACACCTTGCGGGATCAGCATTGTCGGTCCATTTGCAATCGGGGGAGCCATTGGAGCGGGACCGGCAGCAGCCGCAGGGGCAGGGGGACGAAGGATACCAGCAAACTCAGGGGGGAAGTTGATATTGATCTGCGGAGGAGTACTATTGACAGCATCCTTCTTAGACGCCATCGAAGAAGAGGGGATTGTGCAGCAAGAGCTTGGGGACTCAAACGATCGAAAAGCTGGTTATTTGGTGGTTTATTTATAGTCGCAAACTCTTCCCCTTTCAGCTATTGAAGTAGCATCAGCCAAAATCGGATGACAAGAAAAGACAATACCATCGCCGCTCCCCAGCTCTCCATATGCGCATGACTCAATGGAAAATGATCAGGTTCATCAGGATGGACCAAGCAATGGGTGCTGCCGCAGCGACCACCTGCGCCCGGAGTTGGACACTGCCATTTTTCACGTAGGGCTCCTATTTTAGCATTGAGCGCAACGTTCCCGGGGAGTATAGCGCGCTCGTTTGGTATCTGCAGAACATCAGGAAAATACGGAGCCGTGAGAAGTAAACACTAACCTTCGTCTTTTTGCCTCCCTTTTTACCCTTGGCATCTTCGTTCTCTTTTCCGTTAGCGTGATGAGCCTAGGAGTAGACAGATTAGTATTCTTTTGAAGCTAAACCGAAGGTGACTTACGACTTTGGGTTCGATAAGAATCTTGGCAGATGGGGTCACCTTGATTTTCAATGCGTTGGTGACAAGATGTTTATATTCTGTCAGATCGTGGAGCTGGATGGGATGTTTCACTTGTCGGGGGACAGTGAAGGTGATGCGATAATGAGTAAGCTGAACGATTTCCAGTTCAAGGGCAGTCCGGATGTTGTTTCGTATCTTAGACTGGAGGGTGGTCCACGGTTCGTCACTGTCAAGTGTAAAAAAAGCGGTAGCAGGGTCGCCACGCGAGCTTCTGGGTTTCTGAGCCTGTTCGGCAGTGTAAACAGATGTCGTGTATTCAATTTCGCGGCTCGCAGGGGCGGGTTCTGGATATATTTAGAGAATTGGATGGATTGAAATGATGAATACGTACTGGATGCCATTGGCTTTGGCCCAGGTTTCTTCTTCGGCCCACCCTTCCGCTTTGCGGGTACAACAACCGGCTCGTCACCTTCAGCGTCCTCCTCATCCTCATCTTGATCACTCCCGCTCCCGCTCCCGCTCCCACTCCCGCTCTCGTCCTCGGATTGATCACTCCCACACCCGCTCCCGCTCCCGCTCTCGTCCTTGGAATCTTCTTCTTGATCGCTCCCGCTTTGGTCCTCGGAATCGTTGTCGTACTCTTGGCTCAGCATATTCACGAGTGTTATGTCCATATCATCGTCCGAGTCGAGGTCGTGTGCAGCAAGGATAGAAATCGACGCAGAGATGGACTTGGAGGCAGCACGATTGGGGGCCATTGAAGAAGGTAAAAAAGAGCTGATTTGGGGAATAATCAGGTGGAATACGATATGGAATAGCTCCATAACGCACCTAGTATCAAGGGATTCCGACCACAACTGAGCAAGAAAACAGCGATACCAGCCGGGCGACCTCTACGGAGGAGGATTTCAAAGTGGGATTCTGGGCGGAATGACACGTAAGGTTAGAAAGCGGCGGATAAGGCGATTCGAACGCGCCTACTTTGAGCTAAAACGGTGGAGAACTGGTGGAGTAAAGAGACGTGCAAGATGGAGGACGCGACGTGCAGGAGCCGAATGAGGTCCGAAAAAAATGTTGGATTTAGAGGCTGAGACCTGTACAGTTAGAAAGCGCCGTGGACCGCCTCGAGAATATGTTTAGGTTCTATATAATGTGTTGTAATAAAACCGAAGCACATAGGTCCTCGCGGCTTCCGAAGGCAATTCGATCAAAACTGAGAGAGGAAGTTGGACATCTAGTACAGTTTGAACACCAAAATGACACCCAATCCAGCTCGGAAAAGGACTTGGCAGAGTGGGTCAGCTAGCAACAATCAATGGAGGGGCAAAATCAAAAATACTCTGGCTTACGCAGGATGACAGGCAAAGCCGGATTCGCGTTGTCGAAGGTCGGTATGACCGCGCGGGATGGGTGGTAAGAGAAGTCGGTCCGAGGAGCGAGGATTTTGTTCGCCGAATCGTCGGCTGAGTTGGAATTCAAGATCGAGAAAATATCTATATGGAAAAGGCACACCTTATTGTCGGAATGGTCACCGTCGGCGAAGGATCGGTAGGTATTGAATCGACGGGATGGTTGTTGTATGGTCGATCCCTAATCCGGGTGGGAATGTTGTCGGAAAGTTCATCCGGATCCAGGTAGTAGGAGAAGGGATAGAACCTAGATAGAACCTCAGTTCATTGCTGTCCTATTTCAAGTGAAATAGAAGGAAAATGGGCAACATTAGGTACGTTGCGGCAGCCACCGGAAGCCACCCAGTGGCTGATCGGGCATGCGGTAACCAGTGGCTGTGACTGATCCAGTGGCTGCCATGCTGCTACCATGCATACCTTCTTGCACCCGTTCACCATGGAGAGAGCCATTCATTGTCATTCTTGTTGTAGTTAGAGTCTGTTTCTTGGTCACTATCAGGTTGTTCAGCACCAGCTGGCTCTACAGGAGTGGTGCTGTCTTCTTTTGCCATTCTCGTGTGTGTTGAAACAAGCACAGTGCAGCGGGATGTTAGCTAATATGGTAAAGAAACAAAGGTGGAGTTGTGTGACATCATACATTCAGCCACCACAACAGCCACAGCTACTGGTTACCGTGGTAACCGCATGCCTGATCAGCCACCGGGTGGCTTCCGGTGGCTGCCGCAACGTCTCTATTGATTGGATACCTGATAAAGGTAGAAGACACTGGGAATTGCCGAGGAAACGTCGAAAAGTGGAAATCAAAAGTTGGTCAAGCGTGGACTTCTTTGGCAACGGTACACGAGGCACACAATCCGCATGTGATCGTGGGACTTTGTTTTCTTGATCGATTTTTTTCAGACGGCATCTACCATGGATGCATTATCGATCTTGTATATCCTCTCTCCCTCGGGTCGTAAACACGTCAGGATAACAGGCAGTACCTACAGTCAGAAATTATTGTGATATTTGAACCCACAGCTGAACTGTGTGTGAATTGAACTCTATCACATCCTTCAGAATGTATTAAACGTCTCTCTGGCAAAAATCTACATCATTTGGATGTGTCTAGAACCTTGTACGCTGGATTCATCCACAAAATGGCCCTTTTAACCAATTTTATTGAATATATAATATTTTCACAACTTTCTCTCTATCACTAATTCCGCACGAATTAGCGGAGTATTACCGTATACAGTCGCGGCGGAATCATTTGCACTAGTGTTGCCTAGCCGTGCGAGCCGAGCCGAAAATTAGCCGAGCCGAGCCAGCCGCCGAGTCCAACTTAGGAATCGGCTTTGACGGCTCGGCTACGGCTCGAGCTGGCTTGAAGCCGGCTCAGCCACGGCTCAAGCCCTATTTAGCAATTGCCTTCTTCCGAGCATTTTTGGAGCCTTTGGACACGGTAAATAGACTTTTGGGCCTTTTTACTACATGCTTCATCAGTTGGCAACTTCGAAACAGCCCATTCTGATCAATTTTAAAGCTTTTATTTGAGCTTCAACTTGACTCGCTACACCTTGACACCTCTGAGCTGCTCCATTCCAGTGATATTTTATGATACACCATCCATTCAGAACATCTTTTTGGGGGTGATTATGTGTCTGGATGTTCGATTTGTTGATGTGTTTGGAAAACAGCCCACAGACAACAACTTGGAAAACCGCGGAATTAGTTGCGGGGCGAGTGGACCTTGCATGACTGGGTCTGGTTGAATGAGAAATAAAAATAAAAATGAGGCAGGCAATCCACATAGCTTCGTAATTTACCTCAACCCTTCCGCTCTCAGGGTTGTTCACAAATGTGAGCTCGAAGGGCGTCTCCGTCACAAAATGTTCAAGGAGATTCTTGACGACTCCCCAGATCAAACCTCGTATCTGAGACGAAGTTGAGTAAATCAGTGGCAGAGAGTGGTGGGATGTAGAATGGTACCTCTTGGGAATCATCGACGATGATGTGAACGTGGTAGTCTCTGAGGGAAGGGTGTAAGAGAATTTCCAGTCAGTCCCAGGGGAAAGTCTCCTACGACAATTGGTTCATGTTTTTGATGGCAGAGGATCCAGAAACAGTGTTCGACATAATGAAGGGTTCTAAATGGAGAGAAAGAGACTTTCCATGGTACATTTATAAGAAAAACCTCAAGTCTTCATGTTGATCGACATATTCAGACATCGAGGATAACATGCGGGAGCCACTCTGTCCAGGTCTATGGCGTCGACTTAGCCGCTCAATCAGAATGGGAAAGTGCTGTTTCACGAGCGTCTACAGCAGGAGTGTCCATGCGATGTGGTACACCCGGCTCGGCAAAACCAGAAATTGCGGTGACTACTTCACTACTATGGAACGCAGTGGATGGGCAAAATTTGAGGACGCACGCCGGGATGGAATTCTTATTCGCTAACAATTGGATTGAAAATCGACTCGAAACCCAGAAAGTCTCAATTTTCTCGAATACTTCGAACATGTGCTAGTGACGTGTTGATCAGGATATGACAGATTGGTAGCATGCTGTGCGCCATGTCAGATTTGAATCACTTCTGCAATTCTCAGCGTCTCGAGGTGCATGCCCCAGCCACGATGAGCAATAGCCTAGGGTTCCTGAATAGCGGGAACCTCCGTACCAAAAGTACGGGGGGTTGCTGATTAGAATTATCTATTGTTGATATACTCTCCCTCTTTATAAAATTAAGAGTCCGGTCCGTCGGAAAAGTCCGCTCAATTAATCACCGGCTTCCCTTGCTCTAACCTCTTTTGTCATCGTCAGTATTTCCTCTCATGCCGCATCTGTCTTTTCCACTCTGTCTCCACTTTATGCTTCCTTTGCCCAAAACTCGGTCACTCCACAGCTTTCTGGCAATTTTGGCCACTTCTTTTCTTTGTTTCAAAAAATGGGAGGATATAAAGCGTGTATATAATGTGGGAATAAGCCCCAGAGGAGAACATCACAAGGAGAGAACGGTCATCCTGCAGACCATTTCAATTCCAATGAACTCCCAGGGCCATTAGAGAGCTTGCGCAACAGCCGCATGAGCCGCCCGCGGCTTTTGTGCATTGCGCAAAGCCGCGGGTTTTTCTTTGCTGTTCTTAATTCTTGTCTTGCTAAATACTATTCAATGCCCCTTAAATCCCATATTCCACTCTGGAGAGTGCTATTTGTTGGATGTGCAACTGTGGGAGGCCGCATTTATCTCGCATCACGAAGGCATCACTCAAGCTACACTTTCTTTTCCCACACTCTCATGTCTGCCGCGCAGCAGAGGCAATGCCGAGGATGTCCCTCTCCCCACAGCACCTCCCCTTCGCCTCAGGTAAGCTCCCTTCTTGTCCATTTGATCTCTTTTGTGGAGGTCATTGGTTCGATTCTCCCATTGGGATCTTTCTGCCATAAATCCTTTGAACACTGATTTTTTGGTTTAATTAATGTTCAGCAGAACATGATCTAGGTTAATCGGTGATTAACAAATCAAAATCCGCCATAATCCCCCTCATCCCGCTCCTCCCTCCTGCCGCCAAAGTGATTAATCGAGCAATGATCAAGTAAGATTATGTGTTGAGAGAGGCATTGATTAAGGCTTCCATGGACTATTTCATCACAAAATTCGTAGTCTTACCTTCAGAATTTGTAGTCTTTTTCAAAAAAACACAGCCACTAAATTCTTTACACGAATTAAAAAGACAAGTAAAGCACGAGACCTTGAGAATTATGTAAACATAATTACTCGTAATTACCCACAGCCGATACAGCGGCCAGAAAGTCAAAATGTCAATTTATCAGCGAGCTGAGAATTGCTATTTCCGTTTTCCCCTTGGACTTTCTGCCTGCCCTGCCGTTCATCGAAAAATTTTGCTACAACCTTCCTGCCAAGAGCCGCGGCCGCCATAAAATTAATCAGCCCAGTGGGGAAGCCACTGCGGCTGGAATACATTGTATTTCAACTGTGTTGCTGAGTGACCGATCATCTTGATTTACTTGCGTACCCTGCCAAAGCGAGGCGACGGCATATAGTGTAGGATTCCGCAGGCCTGCTCGGATCCGAGGCCCACACTCGGTCATCATGGAACACCGTGGTGCTCCGGGTTTGCATACTAGATATGTTGTTAAAATCCCACCAAGGCCTGTACAGTGTTGCTTCACTAATCTCCTGAAGATGATCCAGATATGAACTTATCTGCTACCCGATGCTCTATCCCACTCTGATGTAGGACTGCGGTTATATTCTGACATTAGCTTTGGTATCATGATTTCAATCTACCATATCTTAGCATGCACAAATAGCACTGACTGTAATTCACAAGCCAATAAAGTCAGGTTGTGCAACCAATTGAAGCCGGATTTTGACGGGGTCCCGCTGGGAGGATAGCCAGCGAAATTGGGGTTCAAACTGTCGCTTCAGATTTATTTTGACAGCTCTGGTGCTTTTGACACAGAGCTGAGGGCTCTCCATGTCAATCCAAACAAATGCACATGGTTCAAACTGTCCCTTCATATTTATTTTGACGGCCCTGGTGGCTGGATGATGTCAATCCAAACAAATGCATGTGATCATCAGCACAATAAGACGAGATTTTGCAGCAAAACAGCATTTTGACCACTGTGCAATCAATTCAAGCCAGATTTTGACGAGGTCTTCCTGGGAGGACAGCCGAACGAAGCAAAATGCATGTGATCATCTGAGATTTCGCATCAAAACAGTATTTTGACCACTGTGCAATCAATTCAAGCCGGATTTTGATGGGGTCTTTGCTGGGAGGAGAGCCAGCGAAATTTGGGTTTGAACTGTTGCTTCAGATTTATTTTGGTGGCTCTGGTGCTTTTGAAATGGAGCTCAGGGCTCTCCATGTCAATCCAAACAAATGCATGTGGTCTTGGCACGATAGGATTTCGCATGAAAGCAGCATTTTGACCACTGTGCAATCAATTCAAGCCGGATTTTGACGGGGTCTTGCTGGGAGGAGAGCCAGTAAAATTTGGGTTCGGACTGTTGCTTCAAATTTATTTTGGCAGCTCTGGTGCTTTTGAAATGGAGCTCAGGGCTCTCCATGTCAATCTAAACAAATGCATGTGATCTTGGCATGATAGGATTTCGCATGAAAGCAGCATTTTGACCACTGTGCAATCAATTCAAGCCGGATTTTGATGGGGTCCCGCTGGGAGGATAGCCAGCAAAATTGGGGTTCAAACTGTTGCTTCAGATTATTTTGGTGGCTCTGGTGCTTTTGACACGGAGCCCAGGGCTCTCCATGTCAATCCAAACAAATGCATGTGATCATTGGCACGATAAGCTGAGATTTCGCATCAAAACAGTATTTTGACCACTGTGCAATCAATTCAAGCCGGATTTTGATGGGGTCTTGCTAGGAGGACAGCCAGCGAAATTGGGGTTTGAACTGTTGCTTCAGATTTGTTTTGATGGCTCTGGTGCTTTTGACGGAGCTCAGGGCTCTCCATGTCAATCCAAACAAATGCATGTGATCATTGACACGATAAGCTGAGATTTCGCATCAAAACAGTATTTCGACCACTGTGCCCCTCAATAACTCTAAAGTCCGAACTGTCAGTGTTTCAGGCTTGGGTTCGATGCGCCCGCCTAGCGTCTCATCTACAGAGATTTCATTGCTGAACCTTTAGTTTTGGCTACCCTGGAGAACTTGGATTTCGATCTCCTTTGCTATAAGTACAAACAAAAAATTCGTCATATGAAATTGGTCATCACACGAAACCAGAGGAATGAAGGTATGCTCAGGGAGTATTTTGTGCCCAGTTGTTTGAAACATTCGTTGTCTGTTTCCCTCGCATTTCACTAGATTTTCTGGTTTGATGTACGAATTGTTAGCTCTCCAAGTTGTGCTCATTGAATGTGTGACATATGTGTCATTTCCGTTTTGATTGAAGCACCGTTGATTCCCGGGATCAATCGCCTGTCTATGAGGTCAATCAATTCATATTAGGCTGCTGTCTCCTCGCCGTTTCAGAGACCAGCGCGGAGTTTATGAAGAATTTTGTATGGGCTCTCATTCATCTCCTTCCCGGGCATGTTGCCGATAGAGTCGTCGATGAAATTGCACTCTACAAAAAATTAGTAGCCCCAAAATCTCGGAGTTATGCTCAGCTTTCAGAGCATTGTGAATTCAACAACTGTTGTGTGTTGCAAGAGCGGATCTTAAGATTGGGAGGGTTCGAGTCTCGGAGGCCGTTGGCGACAAGATTACGATGATCTTTGTCTCGGAATTAGTAGAAGAAGACACGACTCTCGATTCCGTGTTGAGAAATGAGGACATTGTTGTTTCGGAGCTGGATGCGCCTAAACCTGGGCCTTCATTCAATCATGTTTATGACAATACTGAAGTTAACAACATACTTGATGTTTGTTCCTCCGAGTTACTGGCATCCCCTGGGGCTTCACTGAGGGCCGTAGACACAAGCCCGGGCCTTGAGGTGAGGCTTCCCACGTCAGATGCAAAAGGAGCGGGCCCCACTTCTGTTGTTCTCGAAGTTTTTGATTGAAGATTTACTATTGAATTAGAGCCTCCCATTATAGAATCGGAAGGAGAGAGTCGCAGTGTCGACGAGGTTGAACTTGGACTCGTCGGCGATGTAAGATAGAGAGAGGAAAGAGATATTGTGGGTCCCGAAACTACAGAGACGCTTAATTAGCTGAATCCCTGGTTCCGAGTCTCAGTATGTACCGTCAGAAATTGTTATGGAGATGGAACTGGAAGGACTAGTTTCGGGTCCTTGAGTAGAATTAACATTAGCGATGGTCATCGCAAGCAATCCCGTGCTTACAATAATTATTTGACGAAGACTCCCGCGTTTATACATCTAACGGTGGCCGTACAAGATACTGTAATTTTTCATTCCACTGTCATGCGTCAACCCCCCCATTGGTTCGTGACAGAATCATAATAATTTTTTGGAGCCCCAGTGCTGCGAGCACAAAATATCATTTAAGGAACTGAGGACTGTTGAACTGAGCACTGACAGGGTGGTGTACAGAGGCTGAAATTCCTGTAATCCTGTGTAACATGTTGGAGAATTTGCGAAGCTGCTGTTATCACTCCCGCAGATACTTCGATAACTGCCTATGAGGCCCCGAGGAGCCAACCGAAGGTTGACGACGAATGGCGTCCTCAATGAATGATAATATCAGGCCCTTTTTATGTAAACTCCGCGTTTATTGCTGTTTTCAAAAATGTTGGCGGTGGCGGTAAATACACGTAAACTTGGCCGTTTCCAGCCAAAACTTGTGCGGCTCATATCTCAATGAATACTGCACGAAACCTAGCAAGTATATAGTCAAAAATGATCACCTCTTTGAGGGCAAGATGCCCCTGCTGTCCGTTTTATGTTCTAAGCAATTTTCAAAAAGTTTTATTCAGCGGGTCTATTTCTATGTATTTTGAGCTTTCCTCGAGAACGGCGGCATATTTCATGAGACTCAAATGATAAAAAATGTTCATAGACTAGTTCTGAAGCTGCCCCCAGCCGCAGATACGCCAGTCGGGGCATCCACCACGTGCCGTTTGTTTGTTTCGGCGACTTTCTCCAGTTTTCTTCCACCACTTCACAGTTTTTCGCTCATCTACTGCTCCCATTCAGTACTAATGACTCGTGGGCGACGGCTATCTGATGACCTGAGGTGGTCCCTCCTCAAGATGGCCAGAACACAAGATATCAACTCGATCCACAAACTGTCAGGTGTTGGCAAGCGAACAATCGAACGGTTGATGTCGGATTATCGAAAATACGGAACTGCCGCACGCTTGGGGCCCCTACACAGTTTGAAAGGGAGGAGGAGAAAACTGTCTACTCAAAATGTCGAGGTACGTTACGGTATTTATCGGATTTGCAGGCTTGTGCACAAACTTTGCAGTTTTTACATGGTCTGATACGCTTCCGCAATGATCCCTATCTTCAAGAGATGAGGGAGCTTCTTGAACAACGAGTTGGTGTTGAAGTTTCAGACTTAACAGTATGGCGAAGCCTCGTCCGTAGTGGTTTTACGATGAAAAAGGTATCTTGCATTGCTTTCATCTTTTCTTGGACTGAAAACACTCTCAGATTACTCGTCATGCTATTGAACGTAACGAAGGGGATCGTCGCAGCTATCGATTTGATTATGGACGTACATGTGAACCGGAATTTACTGTTTTTGTTGATGAAAGTTCTTTTGACCGGCGCACTGTTATTCGGAACCGCGGATGGGCTTTGCGGGGTAGAAGAGCAGAGAGAAAATGCTTCTTTGTGCGCGGTAGAAGGTGTGCCTCGCTAATCTCACTTTAGTTGAAGATGCTCATCGATACGGAGATATTCACTCCTTCCTGCCCTCACAATCAATGGAATGATCTACGCAAAAGTTGTTGAAGGTGCTGATACATTCCTCGAGTTCATTTGGGGTCTTCTGGACCGGATGGACCAGTCCGAGATGCCCCAGGGTTCTGTCATTGTGATGGACAATGCAAGAATTCACAAGGACCCTTCTCTCCGTGAAATCATTGAAGGACGGTAAGATGTCAGGATTCCCAAATAGACAGCGACTGATCCAGTACGACAGTGGATATCGCCTCAAATTTCTTCCGGCATACTCACCTGATTTCAACCCAATCGAGCTCGCCTTTTCTGCCATCAAGGCATTTGTTCGTCGCATGGGGATCATTGGGCGCGCAGATCTGGAGGCACAGGAGGATGACACATATGTGTATGTCCATCTAATTGATGCTGCCTTTCCTGTTACAGCTGAGAGCGCAATGGGATGGTTTCATCATTGTGGATATATCTAGATATGTAATGTACGAGAATTACTGCTTTCACTATGGTCAAACTATAGTCAGTTATAAGATTCAGAGCTTAGAGCGACGGAAACTAGAATATTCATTCGACGCGTGGCTTCTTCAACTTTTGACGGTCCTCCCGCGCAAACTTCATCAAGCGTTTAGCTGTGCCCCAATTGATCTTCGTCAACTCCTGTAGCTTCTCCGCCGACTCAACCTCGAGTAAATCATCGAGCCGGATGATCCCAATAGAGCTGAAAATGTTCGCGTACTGCTGATAGTCGAGCCCATCTGCACCACGGTCCTCGTCGGCATCAAGCTCCTGCAGCCAGTCCGTGATAGCCGGATATTTGCGCTTGCGAGGAGGGCTTGGCGTCGGAGCAGCTGTAGCCGGAGCTGGGGCTTGATATTCGCCGGGAGGTCCTTGAATCATCCAAGGCGGCATGCCATACATCCAGGGCATGGGGGGCATTGGCATTTGTGGCCACATTGGTCCACCACCGCCATTGAGGTTGAAGCCATTCGCCTGGGTCTGCATAACCGCACTTTTTGCCCTCTTCTGCTTGTTAAACTTGTCCTCGATTTTTGGCTGGTCCGGGAGCTCCTCGACGGAAGCAAGGTTGCGACGCTGTCAGTAAATTCAGTGAATATGGTCGGAAGGCAGGAATGTTGAGCTTACGACGAGTGTTGCCCAGATAACAAGATCATTGTTAGTGTATTGATAATGCTCGCCTGTCCGGGTAACAAAGCACGCCTTGCCGGTATGCTCTTGGCAAGCGTGGTGTTTCTCAATCTCCGCCATTAGCTCATGCTCCCGTCGCTCACTGGCCTCGAGCGGTGCTGCAGGCTGTGTATCTTTCTTTTTTGTCGAGCTCTGCATGCTTGTGAGTAAAACTTCGGTCAAACACTGCATTTCTCACCTTAGAACCCTCTGGGTGTTTGAGGTGTCGCTAAGAGCAATTGAAAACTTCTTGATGACTCCGTTCTTCTTTTTCAAGCAGCTTTTTCGATACTCCTCGATATCCTCCATCATACTCTCATAGTCTTCGGCATTTTCCAACAACTTGGGGACAGGTTTCGGATTGCGGGGCTTATACGAGGGGATATAACCAATCGCGGAAAGATGGGTGACACTGACTTCCATTTTCCTTGACAGCGCAGTCAGGAACCCACCGAACGAGGTGGTGCATGGAAGTTTGAGTTCCCGCGTAGCACTTTTGTAGGGAACATCGAAAGTAATGGTATATTCTTCTTCGTCACTGTCTAAATCTTCATCGGCCTGATCCTCATCGCCTACGCGCGAAAAACGCGTCAAAAATACTCTACCAAGGAGAATATACTGACCTTTATCCTCTTCCCAGTCAGAACCATCCCTCCCTCCGTCGCCTCCATCGCCTCCTCCATACTGATCCTGATCAAGTTGCGCGCTCTGTTCGGGTGTCAAACCCATGATCGTGTCATAAACCTTGTCCATCGGGTTACGCGCTCCAAGTCCCATCAGGAGTTCCGCCGCATCCGCATCTGATGCAGACACGCTTGGATTCTTGTAGAGGGGCTTGGGCTTTGGGCGAGACTTTCCGCTGTTCTCCTTCTCCTTTGTCTTACTAGTTGTTCCAGCAGCCTTTCTAGTGCCTGCACTGGGGCGTTCTGCGCGTGGCTTTCGCTTTTCAGCCTTCCTAGAGTTTCCCATGGCGTGTTAGGCTGCTAAATGGTTGGTTGAACATGGATAGTGAGGTCGAACACAGATGTCGAAGTTGAGTTGACTCTATTTACCGATACAAACAAACGGCACGTGGTGGATGCCCCGACTGGTGTATCTGCGGTTGGGGGCAGCTTCAGAACTAGTCTACGAACATTTTTTATCATTTGAGTCTCATGAAATATGCTGCCGTTCTCGAGGAAAGCTCAAAATACATAGAAATAGGCCCGCTGAATAAAACTTTTTGAAAATTGCTTAGAACACAAAACGGACAGCAGAGGCATCTTGCCCTCAAAGAGGCGATCATTTTTGACTATATACTTGCTAGGTTTTGTGCAGTATTCATTGAGATATGGGCCGCACAAGTTTTGGCTGGAAACGGCCAAGTTTACGTGTATTTACCGCCACCGCCAACTTTTTTGAAAACAGCAATAATCTATCATTCCGGCAGCTCCTTGCCGGACCTCCGCTAAAGTCCCAGTAATATACGCGGCAGTGATCGGCACTGGGCCAGCGTCATTCGATGGATCTCAGTGGACCTATAATCAAATGATCATCTGCAGAAACGTACCCAATGCCATTGGTTTGCAGTGGAACTCAGCACCATCCACTGGATCCCACTAGATTTCACTGAGTCTTATTCGAAATCTTTCTCCAGTGTATACCACTAGATCACAATGGACTTCGCTAGGTTCCAGTGGAAATTAGAATTTATTTCGTCCTGATTAGTGACCTTTTGTGCTGAAACCATCAGTTTTCGCGCGAAGGGCGTTCGTTCATTCCAGTGGTGCACAAACACGGTCTCGTGACAGTCGCGTGACATCTTCTTTGCACGCACGGTTTGATTTCCCCTTCGTTCCATCAACTCTCCCCGGGAACCATCGGTTTCCACTGGTGCCCACTACAGATTGAACTAGCCACGGAATATACCACCAGATATGTAACTTCACTGACGGAAAGCATTAAGAGCTATTTTTGGGTGGAATGAGTGGGCGGAAATTACATGCTTGGATTGTATTTGGGCCTCTGGAAGCTTTTGCATGAAACTACCAAAAGAGGACTGTTTTATTCACTACAAGCGGCTGCTCGGCCGCTTCGCGGCCTCGCATCCCCTCTGTGGAGTTGGTATTCAACTTTCCGTTTATACTGCTGTCTGTCCGAAGCCTTTTCACCTCCGCAACAGGACCCACCCTAAAGTCCACCGAGTAGCTTTTATTTTATTTTGTTGGTCGGTCGGCGTCAGAAGGCTATTATTGAAGTCTTCGAAAGACAGCTTTCTCCTTAGATTCAACTGAAGTGCTGGGGCACGGGGCGCGAAGGGCCCCAGCGCGCTCTTGTATTTGAAAGAGAAGTGATGGTGGGAATTGTGCGGCAGTGCCGGACGCGGCATTAATCCCGAATCCAAGCCGATATCAGCGGCTATGAGGCTGAGGGGATTGATAAGCGGGCTACAAATTTTTGGAACTTTTTAGTGCATGTCTTGGTGCCTCAGCCCACTATCTCACGGACTATGATTGTAATTTCCGGTGAACTCGAGATAAATTCTTGGATAAAATCACTAGCCATTAGATTCATATGGCCTCCCGGATATACCTGCGAATTTTTTTCGTAAGTCACACATTTTTGGAGTACCTTACGAACGATTTCCGCGGTTAAAATCGGGCCGGAGCGGCCCTGCGGGGCCGGCTGATAGTAGTTTTTCGTCACACCAGGACCCAGCACCTTACGAAAGGGTCGGTTCGTAAGGCCCTGCCACACCCCCAACCCCCTTATCAATTGAACAAAATACTACAGTATACAATACCCGTGGTGCACGAACATTTGAAAACACCGCACATTTACAACATACGCGGCACATTGGTGGAAATGTGCCGGCTCTGAAGCTGTTGGAACCAAAGACGGCACTTGCCGCGGTACGCGATCCAATTCTGGAAGGTGCCACGTGGTCTGTCAACTCTTTCGTTCCTACCACGGAGGACAACATAGCTGTGATAGCTCAGCGAAGGAAACTAAAATTATATACTAAGTCATCTGTCTCGAAATTTGGAGGGACTGCTGCATGATGAACCACAGGGTAATTGGAGCACCTGGGATGCGGAAGCTCCACACAGTGGGGCTCCGCCATCTCCGCCGGGGTGCCAACTGCGTGTGGTTTAAGTGCGGCAGTCCCGAAAAATTGAGCCTGTAGTGAAAATTGGGAAAAATGCCCCGCGCTAGCAGAAATGTCAGCGGCGAAAAGGCCCCGCGGCGGCGTATAGGGCAGCGCCAGCGAGGAAGATGGGGCCTGGGGAGAAATGTGGTGTGCACGTCGCAGAGAAGCTAGACACTATCTGCCCTTTGCTGGGATTAGATTTGACCCTGCACACAGCCCTGCTGACATATGCCTCACCGTGAGCAGAGCCGTGAGGCGTAACAACGCCCCTCAGGTGGCGAGAACGAATGCGATGGGCTTACCGTATGGGGCCACTCAAGTGCTTGGAGGCAATAATTTCGCGGTGACTTCCCTAGATCGTTCCTAAGTTACAGAGAAGCTGATCCCGTTACTCGTTCGCAGGGCGAGGAGATGGAGCTAATGCTACAGACTAGGAGTTTGTTGACCTCGCCTGCGTTTCTGCCGATCCTGCAACTGTTCTGCCTCCCGCTTGCGAGCCGATGGTTTCCAGACCCGTGAAGTCCTGACTATGTTACCCTCATCGACTGAGTCCCGGACGCCACAATTAGAACGAGTCGAGGCCTTCGAGGCGGACGTAGATATGGCAATTGCAGCGGAGGACTCAGATGTACCTGCCTGGAAGTTGGAAATATCAGATGTAAGAAACCTCTTAGGGGCAACCGAAGAGCGACAAATTCTGAGAGAACTTGGATCGCTGATATCGGGAAAGTCCCAATCTACCGGAAGCTTCCGGATCTGCGGGCACAAGGTTCTGAGAAGAGAGCACACGTGGGTGAGGAAGGATCAATCACCTCGTTCGGATTGAGCTCGGGATACACCAGGGAGGATCAGGTCACCTTGGCATGCCTTCCGAGATGCTGCAGAATTTTGTGGAGCGGGTTTAAGAGCTGAATAAGGTCGTCGGGGACGTTCTGGGCGTCAGTTTTACCCATGTGGAGCTTCTGGGAGCTGCTAAGGAATATAATTGGAGCGAGCAGAGCCTTAGTGACTGACCAAAGCCGGAAATACAAGCTCATAGCGGGCTGCTAGATCCTCTGGGTGCTCCCTGGCCATGGAGGAGTAGTTGAGTAACAATTTGAGAAGGTCACAGAAGGGATCTGAGGTGCGAAGGTGGTGGTAGGCATCCGTCCACCAGGTTACTGGCCCCGTGGGCGGTCCAAATCGTGCTGACTTCTTGCACCGGGCCATCCAAGCGGATGGTTAAGTGGTAATCAGTCCCGCTTATATTCCACAGCGCTATTCCAATATTTAACTGGGCCGTGGGCGCAGACCATGATTCTCAAAAATCCCGGTCAAAATGAATTACGGCGTGATCTTCCAATTATAATTCAGGGTGGAGACGCTTCTGACAATCGATTTGGGCTTCTTGGAAATGGAGGACGTCAGCCAGCATGGGAAACACGGCATCGGATATCAGGTCTTTTTTCGTCACCAGAGAGGACAGAGTGCTGTCATGCAGAGCTTCACGTCAGGCGCCGTCTGCAAATCTTTTAGGCGCAGAGCACTCTGTAGGGCAGGAGCATTTCAGGAGGAGATCTCATGTGCACAGTGTATATTGCACATTGGTCCCAAAGGTATCACTGCGTGGAGGACAAATCTAAACACGGGCTGTCGAGATCTGCCGAGGTCTCCTAGCCGGTCTGGACTCATGCCCTGTCAAGATCAACTGGAAGGCGTAGACGAGATGTGCCGACGTTACATTTTCAGATCTTGGCTGATCCGCGCTAGATAATCTCGGCAGATAGCCAGCCGAGGTTGTGTAGCCACGTCTGCCGAGATCTGCCAATGATACTTGGGAATGGCTCAACAGGCCTCATTCCATGTATCCGCCGCAAAGGTTATTCTAGGTCTGTCTAGGTATCGTCGGCTCACCTCGACAGGGCCTGTCTAGATCCGTTCTCCACGCAGTGTATGATCCTGGATGAGGTACGGCACACCCCCCTGTACCTTAAGATATAAGCCTGGATAGATGGTGTAGCCCATGCTGAAACCCCTGTATGGAGGATATACACCAACCTCTAATGCAACTCAGTATGCAAGGTATGAGCTTGGATTGCATAGCCCATGCCCTACCCATTCCCCAAGCTACAAGCCAAAAACCCATGCATATCCTTGTGCCCCAAGCTGCAAGCCCATCTACACCCTGCAGGCTATTACAGATCATGTACAGCCTGCACAGATTGCATGCAAGCCTATATGTGGCCAATGCTACTGGTGCCAGTGTATACAAGCAGCATTTAATAGGGCTAGCATAAATGTTGATATTATTGCACATGGCACCTTCCACAGGCTAAGGCATGCAAGGGCTTTCAGATCCACCTATTTGCAGCCCAGTACGTGCAGAAATGCATGCAGTATTGCAATTTGTTTGGCCCCTGTGACATGACCCCCTGGGACATCCCACATCAAAACTGGGAAGCCTGAATTGGCAATATGGGAAGTCCAGATATAAACACCTGGGCATCCCACACACTTCCCACACTGTTGTGGTCCCTTCCTCCATATGTGGGAACCACTGCCAAATATGCCCCCATAGGACCCATTATGTACTGGAAACAGTTAGATCCTATGGGTCTGGGAAAAGGGTTGACTGAAGTGATCGAGGCTAGTTTGTAGTATGGGGAATCTATGGGATGGAAACGAATCAGTGAAATATCAATGTTCTTGGTTTGCTTCCGAAAGCGAGAGGGATTTAGGACACGGATACGGGGAGTAGGACCAGGGAGGACATGGGAGCGATCAAGGACAGAGCGACCGAAGCCGTTAAGTCCCGTCAGCGCAGAAAGGAAGGGCGAGGGAGATGTGCACATCAGAGGAGTTGGTGCGCTGTCCGCGGACGAGTGCAAGGACGAGTCGTGGGCCAAACGCTCATCATCAAGGGGAATTGTATCTACGGTACGTACAGGAAGGGAGGAGGAGACAGGAGCAGGAGCGGGGTTCCAAGATAGGGAAGGAACAGAGCGACGTATGAAAGGAAATAACTCGCCGTTAAGACCGAAGCCTAGGCCGACGGAGGTTGCAGAGATTGAGTTGAGGGAGGAAGAACCCGGAGCGAGAGGTGGTAGACCGACGTGGTCGGCGATCATCATTTGGCATTCTAAATTCCGGCCTCTATCTCTTCTGGGCTCGTCCTAGGGCTGCACGCCGTGCCCGTCGCGCCGGTTCTACGGGTCCCGTGCGACGGGTAGCCGTCCCGTTCCGTCGAGGGTTCTGAAAAAATTTCGACAGGACGGTAACGGGACGGGTTTCTAAGTTGACGGCCGTCGAAAAAACGGCCGTCGACGGGGCGACGGATTTAACGATGGTGAGTTCACAGATCTCGCATATTTTGACCAAGTTCACCTTGGAAGTGGTTGTACTCTCCAGTGTTAGCATTGGACAGTGGTTTATAATGCTCACCACTAATCCCCACCTCAGAAATGCGGATTTCTAGACCAATTCCTTGAGCGCCGTCCAAGTATTTGGTCCGAAAACTTTGCTCTTCAGTTTTGGTTCTGTTCTTTTTCGACAGAGGAAACACATGACCGTACACAGAAAGTTTGCCGCACTCGAAATGCGGAGCAAGAATACTCGCTCATGCCTTTGAAAGTGGTTTTTAGTACGATCTGGCCACAAATCTTCTCACTGAAAGATATGCCACCAGAATGAATTATAGCATATTTCCCGGTACAAATGATGGAGTTGTTCCCTTTCAGTGAGCCGACACCGTCCCGTTGACCGTGACGGCCGTCCCGTGCCGTAGAGAATTTCTTAGTGCTCACGACGGGACGGAGACGGGACGGACTTGCCCGTTCGACTCCCGTCCAAACGACGGCCGTGCCCGTCGACGGGACGGCGCGCAGCCCTAGCTCGTCCACCACATCCGACGCGTTAGTTCGTGCAGTAGCGCGTTGGACGTGCCAAAAATTCGATAATTTGTACATTTCCTACTGCTCACCATAATGCAAGTGACCTTACTCGGTGTGACCAACCTGGAAACTCCATTGAGATTGCCGAGAGATTGGCGCATCACCGTCCGCACCACCAGTCATATGGAAAATTTTGCCCCACCCTAGTGTCCATTTATCTCGCCTTTCCATGCAGATCATTTTTGCTTACCCTTTCAGCGGCTCTGGATCCGAGGCTCACGAATAAAAGCTGCGCTTGAATGCTGCTCGTTTTCACCATCTGTTTGCGACGATGTCCGACCAATGCGCCCTCGACGCCAACGGAAATCTTCGTGATGCCTCTGATATAGCTTTCTACGAGTCCGAGTCGGACATCAAGGGCTTACCTGCGAAGACTAAACCACTGACGGTTCGAAAACAGAAAGTATTAAATGCCCTTTCCTGGTTGAAGGCACATAATCACCTGGACTCCATCGACAAGGACGGACATCGAGTTGTAGGTGTTGAGGACGACGATAAGTAGTGCAGAGAGATGGTGCGGGGAAGGAAAGAAGTTTTCGACGTGGCTGACAGTTTCGACGTGGCTGACGGGCGTTGACATGAAACATTGACAGAGCAACGTGGGCAGCCGTATAAGGAAAATGTTCGCCCCAATTGGTTGTTTGTCCATGATTTCCGTGAGAAAATGCATATTTGAAAATTAGGGCGCTACAGGACCCACTACCTAAAGTTAGTGGGCATCTGTGGAGATTCACCATCTCGCATCCGTGGAGGATTGCGCTCCCTGGCCGCCCGAGATCCCTTGGATTTACCGTACTGCGGGTACTCCTTTGCCTTCCTGTTGTACCACTGGACCGTATCCGTTTTAGTGATGCCCAGGGCCTGGCCTGGCCTGGAGGCCTGGCCTGAGCGGGCTTGGGCTTCAGATTCTCCAGGCCCAAGCCCAAGCCCGCCGCCCGGGCTTGGCCTGGCCTGGCTCGGGCCTGAGCCGGGCTTGAGGCGCAAATATTCATTTGTCGCCTCTGTGACAGAACCTACAGCATAGCATGGTATATGGATTAATATAATGACATTTACCTACCCATCTCAACATCGGGGTCATAATTAACCTTGTCGTCGTCCAAGAAACAGTCCCAGCCCTCCTCATTGTCCTCTTTTTCCACCGCGGGTTCCAAATCATCCGCTTCCAAATCCACAATTTCCGGCTCACGGAATAATAACTCACGGCATATCAAACACTTCAGGCATTGCAGAGCTTCAACGATATCGCCCCTCAGGCGATTCCGGCGTTTACTGATCGTGATCCCCGCAGAGGAGAAGGCACGCTCGGATGAGACCGAGGATGCCATGATCGCGAGATAGTCCCGCGCCAAGGATCCCCAGACAGGATGACGATGATAATTAATCTACAGGACGTTTGTGAGTGGGGTGTGATGCAAACAATAATTCCAGAACGTACACCCCACCACTCGATGGTGGTCATCCCGACTGGGACAGTTTCCCGAACCTCGAAGTAGCCGAGATACTCGTCCCACCACGGCTGGGCCGGGTCGAGGTGATGCTCTGGAAGCTCAGAATCGCTGTCGTCGTCGTCGTCTGGAGTCAGCGCTCGAATTCCGGATGTATCGGAAGGACGGGATTTGGGACGCGGAGTCGAATTTGACGCGGTACGTTGAGCATGAATCTCGTTGCATCGTTCCTTAAACTAGCAGGACCTGAGAAGCCATCACCGCAGGAAAACATAATGAGCCATACCATTTCTTCCATGTTCACATGGGCCTGGTCTTGCAGATCCTGAGATCAGTTTTTCTTGAAATGAGCGAATTTCATGCTAAATTTGCCCGGGTCAGGAGTGAACTGTCGAGAAACAGGAGGAAAGTGCGACGGAGACGGACTCGACTCACTCGAGTTACGTATTGACATTGGAAGGGAAGAGACAGGAGATAAAATAAAAGCAAAGTGATCTACTTTGGTGTCATTTGGATGACCGAGGTCCGGGCTTGCGGGCCGGGCTTGGGCCTGAAATTCTCAAGCCCAAGCCCTAGGCCCGCTAAAGCCCGATGTCGGGCTTGGCTTGGCTTGGGCCTGAGCGGGCTTGGCCTGGCGGGCTTGCGGGCCTCAGGCCAGGCCCTGGGTATCACTAATCCTTTTGTATCGGATGAAATCGTGCCGCTCTTATCTGAACTTTCTGAGCTTCCCACTGCTCTCAATGTGGATTCCTGCCACGATAGCCAGCGCTTGGCCGACGTTTTCAATTTGGTACTCTCTACCGTTGCAGATGTCCGGTCTCTCATCGGGATTTATGGACCATCTCGCTCGAGCGTACCTTTCGTATCCAGTTTGATGCGGGTCTTGGCCCACATGTGTGCCAAGGAAGCAGTTGTACTGTATGTGTTTTCTTCATATCCATACGATACGACTAACATTCAATTTTAGGTCCGAGGCACTATTCGTACGGCCCCGGACCGCAACTCCCCACTGTGGAGAATTTGATGGGACTGCGACTATACTTGCATGCCATTGCATTGAAACCTTCGACACGACATTTGGGTGGTTTTTGATCTGCCAACAATATTGGTCGGCGTGGCACAACAGTTCTTCTGGGTTAAATTTTGTGAAAAGTTGTGAGAAGGTGCATTGCCTTGCCATCTTCATTTGGGGCACCTCGCAAAATATGTGGAATATGCCGGTGGTCGCAAATGGTGTTTGCGACGATTGGGCGGTTTTTTGATCTGCCACCAATATTGGTCGGCATGGCACAACAGTTCTTCTGGGTCAAATTTTGTGAAAGGTTGTGAGAAGGTGCATTGGACACCCATCCTCATTTGCGGCCCCTCGCAAAATATGTGGAATATGCCGCTGGCTGAGAATGGTGTTTGTGACATTGGGCCAATTTTTGGATCCGCCAACAATATTGGTCGGTGTGGCACAACAGTTCTTCTGGGTTAAATTTTGTTAAAAGTTGAGAGAAGGTGCATTGGGTTCCAATCTTCATTTGCGGCACCTTGCAAAATATGTGGAATATGCTGGTGGTCGCGAATGGCGTTTATGACGTTTGGCCGGTTTTTGATCGGCCAACAATATTGGTCGGCGTGGCACAACAGTTCTTCTGGGTTAAATTTTGTGAAAAGTTGTGAGAAGGTGCATTGGCCTGCCATCTTCATTTGCAGCACCTCGCAAAATGTGTGAAATATGCCGGTGGTCGCAAATGCCGTTTGCAACGATTGGGCGGTTTTTTGATCTGCCAACCATATTGGTCGGCGTGGCACAACAGTTCTTCTGGGTTAAATTTTGTGAAAAGTTGCGAGAAGGTGCATTGGCTTCCCATCTTCATTTGCGACACCTCGCAAAATATGTGGAATATGCTGGCAGTCACAAATGGTGTTTGCAACCTTTGGCCGGTTTTTTTTATCTGCCAACAATATTGGTCGGCATGGCACAACAGTTCTTCTGGGTTAAATTTTGTGAAAAGTTGTGAGAAGGTGCATTGGCTTGCCATCTTCATTTGGGGCACCTCGCAAAATATGTGGAATATGCCGGTGGTTGAGAATGGGGTTTGCGACATTTGGGGGTTTTTTTTATCTGCCAACAATATTGGTCAGCATGGCACAACAGTTCTTTGGGGTTAAATTTTGTGAAAAGTTGTGAGAAGGTGCATTGGCTTCCCATCTTCATTTGCAGCACCTCGCAAAATATGTGGAATATGCTGGTGGTCGCGAATGGCGTTTGCGACCTTTGGCCGGTTTTTTTATCTGCCAACAATATTGGTTGGCATGGCACAACAGTTCTTTGGGGTTAAATTTTGTGAAAAGTTGTGAGAAGGTGCATTGGCTTCCCATCTTTATTTGCAGCACCTCGCAAAATATGTGGAATATGCTGGTGGTCGCGAATGGCGTTTGCGACCTTTGGCCGGTTTTTTTATCTGCCAACAATATTGGTCGGCATGGCAGAACAGTTCTTCTGGGTTAAATTTTGTGAAAAGTTGTGAGAAGGTGAATTGGCCCGCCATCTTCATTTGCAGCACATTGCAAAATATGTGGAATATGCCAGTGGTCGAGAATGGCGTTTGCGACATTTGGCCGGTTTTTTGATCTGCCAACAATATTGGTCGACATGGCACAACAGTTCTTCTGGGTTAAATTTTGTGAAAAGTTGCGAGAAGGTGCATTGGCTTCCGATCTTTATTGCAGCACCTTGCAAAATATGTGGAATATGCTGGTGGCTGTGAATGGCGTTTGCGACCTTTGGCCAGTTTTTTTGATCCGCCAACAATATTGGTTGGCATGGCACAACAGTTCTTCTGGGTTAAATTTTGTGAAAGTTGTGAGAAGGTGCATTGGCTTCCTATCTTCATCTGCGGCACCTCGCAAAATATGTGGAATATGCTGGTGGCTGAGAATGGTGTTTGCAACGTTTGGGCGGCTTTTGATCTGCCAGCAATATTGGTTGGCATGGCACAACAGTTCTTCTGGGTTAAATTTTGGGAAAAGTCGTGAGAAGGTGCATTGGCTTGCCATCTTCATTTGAGGCTCCTTGCAAAATATGTGGAATATGGTGGCGGTTGAGAATGATGTTTACGACGTTTGGGCGGTATTTTTATCTGCCAATAATATTGGTCGGCATGGCACAACAGTTCTTCTGGGTCAAATTTTGTGAAACATTGTGAGAAAGTGCATTGGCTTCCCGTCTTCATTTGCGGCCCCTCGAAAAATATGTGGAATGTGCTGGTGACCGAGAATGGTGTTTGCGACGTTTGGCCAGTTTTTGATCTGCCAACAATATTGGTCGGCGTGGCACAACAGTTCTTCTGGGTTAAATTTTATGAAAAGCTGTGAGAAGGTGCATTGGCTTCCCATCTTCAGTTGCAGCACCTTGCAAAATATGTGGAATATGTCGGTGGTCGAGAATGGCATCTGCGACGTTTGGGCAGTTTTTTGATCTGCCAACAATATTGGTCGGCGTGGCACAACAGTTCTTCTGGGTTAAACTTTTGTGAAAAGTTGTGAGAAGGTGAGACCAGTGATGCCCTTATCACTATCAGGCCCAAGCTGGCTTCCTGCCACGAATTGGGGTTCCGTGGATCAACTTGGTCTCCAACAATGCCAGCAAAGAACTCGAGGTCAGGAGGGTCTAGAACAACATATGTGCCCTCGTTGTCAACAATCCCGAGATGTTGAGGAGCAGGGATATTGGTAGGCTGTTTCTGTTCTGTGTGACGGCGGGCACGCTCAGCGTCCGCAGTTGATTTGGTTTGATGCTGGGGTTTCTGTGCTGCCTCCTCATATGCGGCATTTGGATGCCGTGCAGGTGCTGGTGCACGAGTGGAGCGACGAGGTGCAGGAGTAGGCGAAGCGGAACGAGATTGAGACCTAGACTGGGAAGAGGATCATGAATGTGCAATCTGGATCCTTCCGATACGGCAAAGCAGAGGCCCAGATGGTTGAGCCACTGCTGGCAGAACTGCTGCCATTGGACTAGTTGGCCTCGATGACTCCCCCGTCCTCCTAGACATGCCTCGCAAGCTTTGTTACGCCTCATCATCAGACTCATATTTCCTCGCCACTGTGAAGTATCCAGACATATAATACAAAGCACAAGCAGAAGTGGATGCTGTGGTTAGCACACACCACCTTCCAACCTTTATATTTTCACAGTATTTTGTCCCATGTGCATTCATTTCAAGCCAGATTTTGATGGGATCTTGCTGGGAGGATAGCAAGCGAAATTTGGGTTTGAACTGTGTCTTTGGATTTGTTTTGATGGCCCCGGTGCTTTTGAACAGGAGCTGAGGGCTCTCCATGTCAATCCAAACAAATGCATGTGATCATCAGCACGATGGGCCAAGATTTGGCATCAAAACTGTATTTTCACAGTATTTTGTCCAATATGCATTCATTTGAAGTTGGATTTCGACGGATCTTGCTGGCCCCTGTGCAATCATTTCAGGCGGGATTTTGATGGGATCTTGCTGGGAGAATAGCCAGCGAAATTTGTGTTGGAACTGTCTCTTTAAATTGGTTTTGACCGCCCTGGTGCTTTAGAACAGGAGCTGAGGGCTTTCCATGTCAATGCAAACAAATGCATGTGATCATCGGCACGATGGGCCAAGATTTCGCATCAAAACTGCATTTTTACAGTATTTTGTCCCATGTGCAATCATTTCAAGCCGTAGTATGAACTGGCTCCGGCTCCGGCATTCTCCTTCCATTGTTGGTTGCTGACCCATTGGTGTATACTATGATGGGGTCTTCATCTGGCTCAGGCTGCATGCACACATCCAGCAGTGAAGTGCCGGCTTTTAGGCCATTCGTGAAAATCCGGAAGGCGTCACCCAAGGTGCCCTTGGTGGTGATCCGAGGGTCGAATAGCACCTCCTTGTCAGTCAATATCATGGGTTCCCCGGGTTGGTCCTCGTAGTCTTCCAGGGAGCAGGGTTCCACTTGTCTTCAAGCGAATTAAGAAGGTCTCGGGCTTTGAGGTAGCACCTATGGGGTTAGGCTCTACCATCAGAGATGGCCCACCCTAACGATGCTTCCGCCATCTGTCAGTAAGCTGCTCTGGATTGCGGCTCCTTCCAAAATCTTGGTGGTACCTACCATGAACCCGTACCCAGCCCCTCGAAGTGTTCGTATGCTCGACAACGCACGAATTCATCACTCAGATAAGATCCGCGGTTGGTCGAATCATTTGGTGAGGTTTTTGTTGGAGTATATGGATAAGTGACGTCGAGTTTAGTTTGTATTACCTTGCGGCATCGGTGCAAATAATCAAATTGAGCATGCAGGGTCGGTTTTAACCCGGATTTTGAAAATCTCCGTTGCCCTGCACTCGCGCATCAATTCTGAGCAAGACGGTCACTTCAGAATGTTTTATTTCGACGTATGCCACCTTCCAAATCTGACCACTATGCTTTCATGCCAAAAGAGAAATTTCTAAACTGGTAGCCCAGATTTCCACATCTTTGAAATCCCATGCCTCAAAATACATTCGGCTGGGAAAAGGGAGCAATATTTAAGCTTTCTTTGGCCGTACTGCCATCAAATTTTGAATCGCAATTTTGTGTCACATGCATCGCAATTGAACAGTCTATCCCGTGCTTCAAAATGCATTTCTGCTGGGTTCAGCTGGGAAAAGGGAGCAATATTTAAGCTTTCTTTAGCCGTACTGCCATCAAATTTTGAATCACACTTTGTGTCACATGCATCGCAATTGAACAGTCTATCCCGTGCTTCAAAATGCATTTCTGCTGGGTTTGGCTTGGAAAAAGGAGCAATATTTAAGCTTTCTTTGGCTGTACTGCCATCAAAATTTAAATCACAATTTTGTGTCACATGCATCACAATTTGAATCCCTTTGTATTTTTTCCCCGTGCGATTGTGAAAGCCGACCTGTTCAAGAATTAAATAGAAGAAAAGCAAAGTGATGATAGGCAAACATATCCGTTTATTCCGGCGGAGGATCCAATTAATGAGTAGGCACTCGGCCAACTCAGGAGAAGCTCGCAATGAGCCAAAAATTCGGCGAACAGCCATATGGAAGCCACCTTGCACCGATCAATTGATGCAGTTCAATTGGTGTTCGCCGAATGAATGCCGTGTTGGGCTGGGAGAGCTTTAATTGCTCAGGCTTTACGGGACGTCGAAATAAAACATTCTGAAGCTTGCTTAGAATTGAAGCGTTCAGCTAAGATTGCATCAATTGAACTGTGCAAATGAACAAATTGAGCGTGCGGGGTCGGTTTTAACCCGGATTTTGAAAATCTCCCTTGCACTGCACTCGCGCCTCAATTCTAAGCAAGCTTCAGAATGTTTTATTTCGACGTCCCCGTAAAGCCTGAGCAATTAAAGCTCTCCCAGCCCAACACGGCATGGATTCAGCCAAGATTGCATCAATTGAACTGTGCAAATGAACAACTTGATGCAGTTCAATTGGTGTTCGCCGAATGAATGCCGTGTTGGGCTGGGAGAGCTTTAATTGCTCAGGCTTTATGGGGACGTCGAAATAAAACATTCTGAAGCTTGCTTAGAATTGAAGCGCGAGTGCAGTGCAAGGGAGATTTTCAAAATCCGGGTTAAAACCGACCCCGCACGCTCAATTTGTTCATTTGCACAGTTCAATTGATGCAATCTTAGCTGAATCCATGCCGTGTTGGGCTGGGAGAGCGTTAATTGTTCAGGCTTACGGGGACGTCGGAATAAAACATTCTGAAGCAACAGTCTTGCTCAGAATTGAAGCGTGAGTGCAGTGTAAGGGAGATTTTCAAAATCCGGGTTAAAACCGACCCTGCACGCTCAATTTGTTCATTTACACCGATCAATTGATGTAGTTCAACCAAATTTGAGGCCTTATGGTGCGGCAACTTCACTAGCCGCAGTGCTCCGAATGGAGTTTGAAATGTGGTGAATTCCCGCAAGCCCTCTGCGATATCACGGTGACCATAACCCGAAAACAGATCCAGACATCCAGCACATGCACGCTGTGGTGGGGCTGACAGCCTGGGAGTGTTTAGTAGTCTTTGTGTAGATCCTTCGGCTGCCCGCTTACACATATCAACAGCTATCTTCTTGTCCCCGTCGTTGACAGTTGCATTGGTATTGAACGAGTTCTTATTCACTGTTCCAATGATCTTTGTACCACTCATGTGCGTCATCCACTCAGTCTCCAACACATTACATTGACTTACCAGTTAGTTGAGCTCAGAATTTACACACTGGTTTACAGCGACACCACTCTCTGTTTCATGCCGTCAATCAATACCATCAGTGCATCCCATGTTGGCTTTAGCATTGTAATGGCGTCCTTTCTGTTTTGGGAGCTCTTTAGCAGCCACGAAACATCCTTTGGTGCCGAAAGATCCGTCGTCGTGGCAGCGATGGTGATGTATTTGATTCTAGAAATAGGTCTGTTTTCCATCTCTTAAGTTATCAATTCCAACTTTAACATCAAGACTATTAGTGGGGGCATTGACCCTGAACAAGTATTGTCAGGCCACGACTACGAAGCACAAATGACCGGTAATCTCGTGCCCAATGATGTCGCCACCTTTACCAATGAATCCAGTAGTCATAAATGACCCTCATAACCGCCGAAGTCATCATGTAGTCATTGGACAATGGTCGACCATTCCGTTCTGAAAAATCAGTGAATACAGTACATACATACAGTGGCGATACATAGTGTTGTGGATTTGAGGAATTTTGCAGGCGCGCGAACGTGCTTAAATCTACAGTTCATGACCAACTGTGTGATGGCGACAGCTGGCCCAACTGTGATTTGGTGCAGTTCGACATGAAGTGTTGGCTAGACACAGTTCACACTGCGGCCTCAGCTGTTCAGTTCAGACAGTTGAGCCATTGGACTAGTCCGGGTGGGCTGGTCAGGTCATACGGGCATCGCAGGCATACGGATAGCGGTGGCTAAGGACAAGAGCCGTGATGATACGTAAGTACAGACGCTACTGCCAAACACGACCTCGCCTGTCTCGGGTACATAGCAGTGGCCTCCAGCCACTGATACACCGTCACCTGAGGTGTGCCTTTCGGACACTTTGCTTCAATTGCAATCAAATATTTGAATGGGATCCGACTATATTTGTGAACTTTGGATGGGCAAATGAAAAGACTCACATTCCCGCATGTTCTCGAGGTCATTATCGTATTTCAACCGACACACGTTTAATAGGGACAGTAGATGTTTTGAGGCGATTATGGCGGCGATTATGGAAACGAGTCTGCATCATAATCGTGGGATAATCGCGTTGAGATTTGACCGACCCTTTTCGAAAAGGGATTCTGAGGCGATTATTCATTATTTCATGGGCCGATAATCGTAATCGCCTCATAATCGCCTTGTAGAACCTCCTCGAGGATGTTTTACAATTTGAGGCGATTGCGATTATCGGGTTTTGCCATTCAAATCTAGGATACGTAAACGGATGACAGGAGGCGGTGTTGACCGACCCGCCTCGGATCACACGGAGCCGTCATGTCTGATGTCAGTTTGATCGATTCAGAGTTGCGCGCATTTTACCGAGACTTCGGTCCACCCCTGATAATCCCATCAGAGGCTAGCGCCCTCGTGCCGGACACAATTTCGACGCCGCGGCTCTTTAGCATCCAGTGATGACACCTCCAAGCCATGCCCTACCACACACTACGGGCACCACGCCGCCTACAGCTTGCTTGTACACCGGGATGCTTCCTGGAAACCGGCGTTCGTTATTCGGACCGTGCCGTGTAATAATACTTACCTACCTACCTACCTACCAATACCGAGGACATAATCTGGACTCCACAGCGCCTGGACCATGCTTTTCAGCCCGCTATCCAGATTCGGGTAGCCCTGGTCAAGACAAAGCTTTTGGATGGTTTCAACTTCCGCAGCATGCTCTGGGCGTTTGTGAGCGTCAAAATGGTCAGTTTTCGATTGTCGCGCAAATGGAATGTCCTAGAAAATCTCTTCCTATTCCCCACATTTTTCCTGGACAGCCAGCACGATTCTGAGCACATCTGCGATAATAGTTTTACCGAGAGGAAAGAAACAGACCATTAAGCAGTCCGCAACATGAAGAAATAAAGCCTGAATTTAAGTTTGTAGCCACTACTCCTGCTCATGGATGAACTCGATTTGGTTGAGTTCTTGAAATCCATGACGAATGAAAGTCTTCCCGGGAATTTTTCCTCAATAGCCAGCAGGATTCTGAGCAAATCTGTCGGCCGACCATGAGCAAGAAATGGGGCGGGCTCGAACACAGCAAGAGAGATCACATCCAGATTGTACGTTGTTCTGTCGAGGAGTTCAGGCCGGGATACCATACGCCTCTTGCGGAATTTTGATGATAAAATGTTCCAAAAGGGACACGAGCCAACGTTGCTAGGAGAAGAGGATCGGCTGTCGTAGAGCGGCAGAGTTCAGGCGGAATACATACCCCTCGTCCCTTCCTCATATATATATATATCTACATCCACCGCGATACGCGTTTGGATGTATAGCCCGGACCACAGCGTACTTCTTGTCCGTCTTCTTAGGGAGTCGTCCTCAGTCCATGGCACAATGGACACAACAATATTTGCTAGCCGGCGGAAATGAGCAGCAATTACTTTCCACATGACTTTCACATTCAATTCGATGCATTCTGTACAAGTTCATGCATTATACAACGTAGTACGTTTACGAGTTAATCGCTGTTACTTTTATGCATGTGCTTAGGCTCTGCTCAATGTGTCGAAACAGGCGCTGCAGACACCTGTTCCCACACATTGAGCAGAGTCCAAACCTACATGAAAATACATGTCAATGATAATATACGTAATAAAGTGGCCTCCATCTACTACCCTCCATGGTCTGGACCTTCCCTATCGTGAGTCCTTGTCCAGGCATCACTGGTCGTGGACTGTTTGTAACAGAACGTCTACCCAACGATGATGCTCGCGGACCTGGAAATTCGAATCATCGGCGCGAGGAAGGAAAAAGCAATTCAGATTACATACCACGCTGACCCAGCCATTCCCAATGGCTAGCCGATAGTTGACGCCATATTGAGGGACCGGCCATCCCCATCGGCGTGGGGATGGCCGCGTATTCACTTGAACACAATAAATCAATCAGCGCTTTGTTCAAGATTGAATGAGGCGAAACATAGGAAACTGGCCAATCGAAATCTTCATTGGGGTTAGCTACGTCCCTCAGATTCGGTAGAAGCCAAAAACAGGGAGAGAATTAGCGGAATAATGATGTGCCTCAGCTGATTCATTGAACGATACGGGTACAGAATGCCTTGGAATAACTCAATCAGAGATCTTCTTTGAAAGGAGGAGGGAGAGAAGGAAGAACAGGTCACCGGGATGTTCCTTGGGGTTAGCTACGCCTCTCAAATCCTCGGCAACGTAAAAATGCAGAGAAAGCGAAGGAAAGAATCACTTGCCAGCTAAACTATTTTGGTGCAGTATACGGGTCGGAAAAATTTTCACCTGCGATTGTCGGCGAGGATGGCCTGGTCAGTTAAAATTCGGTTAGGTAGCGCCGAGTCATCGCATAGGGGTCATGCCAAGATCCCAGAGACTTGACCGAAGAGCAACGCAACGTTGTGAGTGCACATCAAATAGTGCCCCGTGGTCCTATCAGTAGTGACGTAGTAGAAAACATCAGCGATCAAGGAGAAATTGACGGTACAGATGGGCCTCCGAACATGACAGTCAAAGGAGTTTTCCAAGAATTAATTGCGAGCCAGAAAATGTCACGCAAATTTAGGATCGTTTGTTTTCTCATCTGGCAAATATAATCAGTGAATCGTTCCAAAATGTGGAGAGAGAGAAAGCGGCTTCAAGAGTCATCAGTGGCGAGCTGCTCAATCCATGCGATTGAGGACATCTTGAACGTGGCGACCCGCGGCTAAAAGCAAAGAAGCGTCTTTTATAACGTCCTAAGGGGACAGTCATCCCCACAGCAATAGGGATAGCCTAATGATCACTTAGAAAGAATAAACCAATCAGTGATTTGTTCAAGATCAAATGAGAGCAATGATGAGAGACTGATTGAATCCTCCTTGGGGTTAGCTACGCCCCTCAGATTCGAGATACGCTCTGATAAACCGAGAACAGCAACAACCAATAAAACATGAACTTGCCTGTGCCAAGTGTTTACGAACGTGATGACGAGGTCATGTACCTGGAAAATAAATCAGGGATCTTCGTTCAAGGAAGGAACTTCAAAGAAGTGGAGACAAGTCAACGAAATCTTGTGCTATGCCCCTCAGATCCATGAAATGCCGAAATGGAGAGAAAACGAAAGCTTTGGCTGGGGTAACTGATCGGATGCGGGGAGGTGGTCATGGATGGGAATGCCACTCCGATTGGGCGTTGGGTGGGGCATCGATGAGGAATGATGCCCTGCGGGATGTCAATCCGAATAACCACGTTGGCGGAGCTCATCTGGGCAAATATCAGTGCGGTGGCCGAGGGGATCACCAGGCATACCTCTAAGCCTTCGGGGGGGAAAAAAACCTGGCCAATGTGGACAGAGGGGCTGTCCTAAACTGGGGACGCGAAAGCCGAGTAGCTCGATCGAGTCACCGACCCATTATTCTCTAACAAACAAAGCCTCGCGTCCAGGAGTGCAATACTCAAGGATTGGGGGGTGCGGTAGTGGCTTTGTAAGGGAATAAGAGGCGGTCCCAGATGGGACAATTAACCATGGTTTCAGTCGGTCCTTTATACAAACTCGGGATCCAACCGGGGCTGAAACCCCGAATAGATGCGCGGCGGTGGGTCCGGGGGCCCGGGATCCTCAATCATGTACCTGGTTCCGCGCGCCGGGTCGTATTTTCCAAGGGCGAGTCCGAGCTAATGTTGCCGCGACTTGGGACTCGGGCCGACTCGAAGTCGGGCAGCCAACTTGAGTCGAGTGGAGTCGAGCCGCTGCTGCAACTCGGATTGACTTCCAAGTCGACTCAAGTGACTTCAAGTCAACTTGACATCCCAGGAATCGAACTCATGACCTCATGAGACCAGACAGAATACTGGAACGTAGAATAGAACCAATCTACTAAAGTAGCCTTATTTATCGTAATTTACCGTAAAACGTAAATCACCGGGTCCCATGCAGCATCCGAATGGGGCCCATCACGGCCTTTGATCGCCGGTTTCCACGTCGGCTAAGGCTCGCTTAGTTCTCAAGCGGCGGCAAGCAAGCGGCAAGCCTTTACGAGAGACTGCACATGGTAACACGTCGCGTCCATGGCGCGTGCCCGGCGCGCCGTCGTCGTTCGCCGCAGGCTCCGCGCAGCAAGCCCCCGCAACTCGCCTGTGTAACCAAATCGAAGTGTCGCATCAAATGCTAGGGCCGTGTGCGACACTTCAACACGACTCCCTTGCCTTAACCCATGCCGTGCCCCCTCGTCTTTGGGGCTCCCAACCACCCGTCCCGTTCGACGGGACGGGCAGCTGACGGCCGTTTTTGTCCGTGCGACGGGTGACGGCCGTTTCGAACGGGTGATTTCTGGTCAATTTCTGATGGTGGCAGATATACACGAAATAATTTGCAGCAGGTCAGAAATAGTAGTGGGATACATATGTAACAGATCAAAGTACAACAGACGCCTCTGATTCAGTTGCTCTAAAGTGTTAACTACCACATTTACTAGTAAGCTTTCCTTGACAAACATGAGAGCTTTTCTCGTCTCAGCCTTCAAACTTTAACTGGCCTGGAACCATTACCTGAGATCTTATTTGCAGCATGGTGGGAAGATGCTGGAGGTTTAAAACACATTTTTAAAGACCATTTCTGAGCAATAGAACAAGATAGCGAGTTACCGGAAGTGCCTTGGGCATCGCCATATGTTGTGTTCGTCTGCTGAGGACTTATGCCTCCTTAGTGGTCTGTTCCGAGTGAAATAAAATATTTCTTAACAGTAGAAAGCACTGGGGTATGCCATAGAGTGCCTGGGACCACACAAAATGCAACCCAACTCAATACAACACGCGATTTCGACGCGTTTGTCTTGGCGGGTGTAGATCACGTGAGATCAATTTACTGTAAATCAAGATCAATTTACAGTAAAATGATCGGAAATAAGTACTTAGTTCACTTAGTCGCACTTAGTTACCACTTGAGGGCCCCAGGAAGTGCTATTTCGCGTGTTTTTGGGCCAGGTCTTACGGCTGACAGCATAAACTAACACAGGGATAGATGTCATACAGTTCTAGACACCAATGACTTGTAATAGATTATTTTTTCTACGTGTTTTCGTCGTTCGAAGCTAACCACATGTTGAATGCAGCATTCTGGTTGCTGGGGCGGATCGAATTTGAGTACTGGTTGCCCTTAAGGATAGATTTACTGTTTCCTGTTAACAATTGTAAACAAATTACCAGTAGGAAATATTCGACGCGACACAGTGGAACAACCACGTGATCCATACGCAGTATGCGAGATTGATGATGATCGCTATGCAGCGCTGGCTACAAATTGACAGTGGACAATGCGCTGGACGTAAAGGCAATTCAGGATACTAATCGCGATCTTGGAATCGGACAAACGAGGCTGAGCATACGAGGAGCAGGGTCAGACTCAGATTAACCTTAAGAAATGTGAAGGTTGTTGAGGCAGACTCATTATATTGGTATAACCACATGACATGCTTTCCAAAAACCATTCAGGTGTTGAACGATAGGTGATGAGCGATAGGGCGCGACGCTCGTCGGTGATATAAAAACTTAAAAAGGGAAACCGCATCCCTCACGTGATGATAGCCGGCCAGTGATGGTAACCGGACGTGATGGCAACAGGACGGTGATCAAATACAGTGATCCGCGTCCCGGATTACTAGAGCAGAACTCCTCTATTCTTCTGCCAAGCTTGTGGAGGACCGAGAGGAGTGGTAACTCGATTCTAGACTCACCCGATTCTTTTCTTTCTGTGGGGTGGAGTCAACAGGGATCAGAGACAAGCCTATGACACCGTGCGGATGGCGTTTCTAAGCATGATCCCCCCCCCCATCCATTGGGAGGGACGCACGTGGAGAGAATAAGATACAAAGAAGGATCCACTCAGAACAAGGAGAATGAATTGTGGTTGCAAAGTTTTGAACCTGGGAAGTGCTCCTTCCTCCTTCATAATATATATATACATCATATTCATTTCCTTACTACCATCCAAGGATAGACAGGATGATGCGACCATTGGATTGAAATCCATGGCAATACTGTTTGGAAAAAAACCATTCTCCTGTGCACAATTACGGGATCGTCTTTCATCGCCCTCTTGGTTTACGGCGGCGTGTTGAATGGCCAAGGAATTTTATTCTTTGTTTCTGTTGCAGTTTCTGGGCTCATATTATTGTTGAATTTCTGGGGCACGGATATTGACAACCCAGGGAGTTGCAAGGCGTTTTTTTGTGGACGCCGTTGGTTGGCCAGATCATCCTTTGTGGATGTATTTTGGATGCTGTCGCTCATCGGTTGGACGAGGGACTCGGGCTATAATTGTAACTATGTGATCTCAAGACCTCAGGCTATAATTTGGCCGACTCGGATCCTTCAAAAAAAATTCAACTGTTGGGTTCAAAAATCGGCATTTCCATATTTAGGCCATTGTGATGGCACATCAGGGAACTTTGATAGCACACATATGCAAGAAATGTTGGCGTCGACCGTCTCGTCAATGTGATATCTTGGTTTGAGCTGCAATCTGCCTTGGTTGTCCAGAAATGACCGAAAACCCATATGACATTTCTTTTGTCCACTTAGTGTACACTACCACTACGAATAATTCGTCCATTGACTCGACTTCAGCTTCCAATATTTACGAGACCTATGCCGCCACGAAGAAGAAGTATAAGCCGATTCCCAAGAAAGTTCGGCCAGTCCTCGGAGATCTACCAGAGAAGTTTCGCATTGTTCGAAATATTCGAGGTGAGCCTCTTGAGTCCATGCCGGTGCTGACGCCCAATCCACCACCCTTCGTTCCTAGTGGTCGCTATACAGCAGAGAGGAGAGATATAATCGATAAAGCTCATGAAGGAGATTGTCTTTGGAAAGCAGAGAATTTGATAGATGAAATGCTGGGTAAAGTGGTTAGTCCAATTCATAGGAATAAGACTATGTGCACTTGACAGTGAACACCCGTTGATACCCAGTGTATTCGTTCCAAAACCCAATGAATAACGACCTCAATATTCAGTTTACAGCCATTGGCAGTACCGAAGGCGCGAACGAAAAAATTTCCATTTTGGGCAGATTTTGATCCTCGCGAAAGAATTGTCCATATCTCGGTGAGTTCGGGTCGGATTGAGGTAAAACCTAGCTAGAATTTCCGGAATAATTCAAGCGCAATTAGTGATAGAAACAAATCAGTGAAAATACCATATTTTGGATCATCTGGCATTTGAGGGTACTTGGGCCGTAAAATCCGTGTAGCAAGCCCTAATTGTGTTCTATGGATGTAATTTTTTGGGAGGGGGGGATCTTATACATAGAGACTTATGTGATAGAGTCTAAACTATCGATAATTCCTTCCCGCAGTTTGTAGTACCCTCGGAGACATTTTATGTAGAAAACAATGAAATGACTCTAACTATCTGAAGTCTGAACCAAATCAGTTGGTTAGACCACTCATAGACATGTGGGGAGTACACACAGCTTCTTTAACACTCAGATTTTTAAAGGCGCGTGTCGGAAATACTAATTACGACGTGTCGCATCCGTTTTCGGTCAACATCAAGTCCCCGCAATCACGCCGAGATCAAGCCTACATCATCTGTCGACGCGTGTCGCCCTCGTCCTCTGCCCACAACAGTTTTACTTAGTCGGACCTACAGCGATATTCATATCTGAGTGGATTGGATCCCCAGCTAATGTGCAGCCACCCAGCTTCCTCACCTTTCCCGTGTTCTTCATTTGGATTTGCTACCACACCACGTATGTAACGCCATGGATCTTCCCGCTCCTCGCGTTCTACGGCGTCGGCCTCCTGATGCGCATCTGCCCTCGTAGGCGGGCGCGCTTGGGAGGCACACCCGCTCAGCGTGTGCTGCACCGTTCCGGATGCCACTTGCCGCTCGGGATGCAGCCCGCGCGTGCAGCGTTTGGAGCCGCTCGCTGCACGCTTTTGCGTCCACGCTGCAGTACAACGACGGCCACTCGCACCATCTCGAATCCGGGCTGGACGTGAACCATGTGCCGCCCGCGGAGGAGGAGCTTCCGGTCCCCGGGCGCGAGGCACATGTCGTGCTGGAGGATCCGTACGGTGGGCCGACGCTGCGCGCAACAGACTACGAGACGGTGCTGCTCTTTGCTGGTGGCAGCTGCGCAACCTTAACGCTCGGTGTCCTGGACGAGATCGTCGGTTGCTGCGTGCGCCGCGGGCACATGGACAGCGAAAAGACGCGCCGCATCAAGTGGTGCTGGTGCGTGCGCTCGTTCGGTGCGATCAACTGATGTGTGCCTTACCCTGCTGCGGATCGCCACGCTCGCGGCGTGCCCCGAGGCGAATGTGAAGTTGAAGATACGCATATCCGTTACGTGCCTGTGTGACCTGATGCGGTGCCCGCGATCCCGGGGTGCACAGTGACAGAGGCACGCCCAGCGTGCCCAGCATGCTGGGCAAACCGCAGGATCCGTCCTCTGCCTCGTCTTCGTCTTCGTCGTCGCCAATGAGCACGACGGACTTGCTGAAGACGAATGCCGTCACGGTTTCCACGGACGTGGAGAAGGGCACGGGGAAGGGAGGGGCATACACGCAGGTTAGCGATGTAGGCGTGAGTGATCGTGCGGACTTGATGGTGTCCGAAAACGGACGCGACGCGTCGTAATTAGTATTTCCGACACGCGCCTTTGAAATCTGAGTATTAAAGAAGCTGTGTGTACTCCCCACATGTCTATGAGTGGTCTAACCAACTGATTTGGTTCAGACTTCAGATAGTTAGAGTCATTTCATTGTTTTCTACATAAAATGTCTCCGAGGGTACTACAAACTGCGGGAAGGAATTATCGATAGTTTAGACTCTATCACATAAATCTCTATGTATAAGATCCCCCCCTCCCAAAAAATTACATCCATAGAACACAATCAGGGCTTGCTACACGGATTTTACGGCCCAAGTACCCTCAAATGCCAGATGATCCAAAATATGGTATTTTCACTGATTTGTTTCTATCACTAATTGCGCTTGAATTATTCCGGAAATTCTAGCTAGGTTTCACCTCAATCCGACCCGAACTCACCGAGATATGGACAATTCTTTCGCGAGGATCAAAATCTGCCCAAAATGGAAATTTTTTCGTTCGCGCCTTCGGTACTGCCAATGGCTGTAAGCTTGCGGACCCAAAAATATCCTGAGGATAAGTTGTAGTAAATGGGTCCCCCTGAAATCCAGTGTATTTCGAAAAATTTAAAAATTGGCACTGGGAAGGCGGAATAGTTAGGCACCCGCCTCGAACTTGGCTCATTTCAGGCCCGGGTCCCGCCCCCGTATATAATTAACTCCAAATCTCCCACTTCTCTTCAGACACGTCCGGGTATGACACGTCCAATGTCGGCGACGAACATCCCTGAACTGGTCGCCGAAGGCCGCCCAGGGAGCGGGCCCGGCCGAGAGGGAGAGGCAAATTTGTCCACCGATGATCAGTCGAAATCAGAGTCCGAAAATCTAGAGCCTCAGGTACGTTCATTCTGAAATCGCGAGAATGTGAAGTATCTATATACGTCCGTGTCAGCCTTCCCTTGTGGATATATGGCACATATACTGTGCAAAAATTATTAGAGGACACTGTGTAAGTGGAGACAGGTTTTTTGGATACATCATTGAAATGGGACCGAGTTTTTGGTTGCATCTCTCAAAATGGGGATATCTTCCTACTTAGTTACATCCTTCGCAGAGGTTCACAAAGCACCCAGCTCCAATCGGCTGCTTGAAGTGCCTTTGCATTTTCTTGACTCCAAGTCAGCGCAACTGATGGTATGGATCGGAACAGTGCTCCGAACACTTTGCCAGGATCCGAAAAAGGATATTATGTGGTTTTTGTGCCGGGAATTGCCGTTTCTATTGGTTCGGACCAGGTGGAATGACCTGACAGCACCACCTCCCTTTAGAATGAAGAGCTTCAAACCACAGGCTCAATGACGAGGGCAGCAACGTGAAACCTGTCGAGACAGTTTTGCTTAGAATCACGTGTTGGGATCTCAATCAAATCACCAATGGACTGCCGCCGTTCATCACAGCCGTGCACGGTGCTGCCGACCTACAGCAATGACTGGTATTGCTGTGGCTATCTCTCATACGGACTCATACGGACTCTCGCGCGCTGTTTCCCTGATCCTTATCACGTCTAGCTGTCACCGCCCGTTGTACTTATGACTCCTTGCTATGCCTGCTTTTGTATAAGTGCCGTAGCCTTTCAATCGAGACCTCTGCGCGTTTGCAGAGGGTCACTGTGCTTTACTCGGGTCGGAGGCTCAAAATCCAACATCGCGCTGGCTAAGCGTCGACTGCGGTGACGAGGGCAGGGCCGCGACATTCATGTCTGCAAGAGTCGGCGGTGGCGGACCATCTGGGGCACGGGGTGATCTGCGTCGTAAATGCACGGCGCGGTCACGATGCGGGATCCGTATTGTAGTCGACTTCCAGTACGCCTGGGAGAGCTGCTCAGATCTGGGGTGATAGTATGCATCGCTGAGAACTGGGTTGGCGTACATGTACTCAGCGCCGCTCGAGGGGTGGGCGGGGCAGGGTAGCATCTGATGCGGTGCATCTTGGTGTATTTTCCTTTCGTGGGGATGTATCTTCTTGGTAAAGTCGGGGGCGGAGGGGAGTTCAAGAGCGTCGATGGCGGCGACAAAGGCAGGTACGCGACGCTCATGCCTGCAAGGGTCGGCTGTGGTGGACCATCTGGGAAATTGCCTTATATGGATCGGCAATCACGCGGCGATTTCCGCTGACAACTTCAAAAAGCCGACGAAAAATATTCCGTCGCTCTGGCAGAAGTGGTTGATTGGGAGACCATTTTGAATACATCAGCTATGTCTAAGAACTGTCTTTCCGCATCACAATGGGCCCCTATGTAGATTGGTCACGTTGGTGTTCAATCTTATGTAAGTTCAACCTACGTTCAGCGTGAGGTTCACTTTGACGGGAAAAGTTCGTGGAAGTAATGCCCTTGGGTGGGAAACCTTCACCGAGGCTTCCATTCACTGGGCCAACAAACAGAAAGAACAGAGCACAAGTTCTATGCATGCAGCCGACTTCAGAATAGAGAATCAGTAGGTGGACAAGTTCCATAAGTAGTCTCATGGGCAGAGAAGGGTAATACTACTCGTCATCATCAAAAGTAACCGGTAATTGGCTTACTACAGCAGAAATTCGTGCAATATTCTGGTTCTGACTACCTAGAAATGTTCATCTAGATATATCCTCGCCCTTCATATCCAATTCGGCATCCAAAATCATGTGTCTACCCTCTGTGGATCAATTGTTTTGAGTCCACTTGATTGTTGCTACATCTGTCCAAAATTGGGGTGTATGGCTCGGTCTGTGGGCATAGACAGAGTTTTCTGTCATCAGAGCCATTCCTTAAGATATGTTGAACGTACTCCATTACTTGGAACTCAAGGAAAGTGAATGCATACTAGTACACAAGGCATTTTTTGCAGCGAGTCATGCCTGCATGGATTGTGCACCAGCTGCCCTCCAGTTAAGCTGACAAAATTGAACCTTGAGAGCTCAAATTTGCTTGAAATCTGACTGAAGCACTGCTCAGATATTATTTTATCCATCCATGGTGCTTTACATGACAGATTACCATGTAAATCGCTCGTTCAACAATTAATCTTGAAATCTTGCAGACAACGCTGCAACACAATTTGTGGCAAGAATCTGTCACCTAACCAGGAGCTTAACTGTTACAAAATCCACCAAAGATGTCTGTTAATCTATTCCAGGATACCCCACCTTAAATTCAGGCTCCGAGTATTTTTTTTGTGAAGTTTCTTCCGACTGTTGGAAAAATGTCATAATTTAAACATGGGTCACTGATTTTTTCTGGTCTCAGGAGAGCAATGCTGGGTCAATTCTCCCAAAACAAGTTATAAGGTCTTCAGATAATATCTGTAGGTATTTGGTGGTAAGGTATAGTCCGTCTCAGTGCACGTGATCTGGCACAGCCGGTTACTTTTGATGATGACGAGTATGTATGCAAGTATCCTAAACAGGGTTTGGATGCATCTCTGAGCTCTGGCAGGCTAAATTGACCGTCAAAAAATTTGCATACAAATTTTTTTCTCGGACGGTCGGACCTGACCTACCTACCCTACCCCATATGGCAATTGCTTATCTTTGGGCCCCCTTGGTCGAAACACAGTTGTTCCTGAGGATTGCTTGGTTTAACGTGTTCACCTGCGGCCATCCGGTCAGCAATACGACCAGCTTATCACGCTGAAATCATTGCGAACAGGGAAAGAAAAAATTGCATTCAGAAAAGGGGAGGGTGTGATCACGTGCTTCGCGAGCATCACGCGCTTTCAGCGTATCACAAAGTGAAGCCCGTGCCTTCGGCGCGGAAGATCTGACATAAATTTAAATCCTAGTACCCCAGTTTTACGGCTCGTCGTCGGACGCTTCGTTCGCCGGCGAGCGCCAGCGAGCCGTCCCTCCTCCTCGCACCGTGGGACCCGGCACGCCAACTTCACGTGCCATCACGTGGGCCGTCGAACGAAGCGTCCGACGACGAGCTATAAAACTGAGGAACTGGGATTTAAATTTGTGCCCAATTCTCCGCGCCGATACACGGACTTCAGCTTGTTTTCATGTATAGGACTACTGTATTATTTCGTTCAATTCGACAGTCACGCGTCACGCTCGACCCTTTTTATTGCGGCAATAATTTTTTCTCGATTTATGGGAAATCTTTTGTCCCCAAAAAGTCGGGGGTGGTGTCGAATTGAACGAAAAAATACAGTACTGTAGTATTTCGACCGTTTGTTCACAGCATGTCACCCAGAATTGAATGTTTTTGAAGGCATTTTGTCCCTCAAGCACCGTCAGCCACTGCGCGGAGAATTTGTTCGTGTTTACTAGACTCGCGACCAGTCGTTTCCCACGCACTGATCACAAGGGCAAGAAAGATCAGTGCTGGGAAACGACTGGTGGTGACTGGCAACGCCAAGGGTTTTGATGCCGGTTATGTAATGCCTCGAGGTGGCCCGTCAGCAGCGGCTTGTCGGTGCCGAAAGAGAGTTCATACCCCGATATTAGGTATCAACACCATGGAAAAGTGCAACCCTTCATGCACTGGAAGGGACTTGATTCGATGTCAGGCCGAAACTGTGTCGCTGGTACTTCATGCTCGCCATTCTCCTCACGGAACCGGTGGAATGCCCGTGCGCATCCGGCGGCTATTGCTCTCGTTCGGTACATCAGCATTGCTACCACTTGAATTTGTTCGTATCTGTGAAAGCCGCGAAATACTCAAAGTAGCGCCTGGTATTCCAAGTACGCCGGTAGCCAATAAGAAATGGACACAGGCCCAGTGGACCCTCCTGAGATTCTTTTTAGTCTTATAAGTCCACAGGAATCTCCTGTAAGTGACTTACTTCCACTGGGTGCAAAAAACGGGCGCCCGCTCACCTATAGCACTAGCGGCACTCCCCGGCGTGCACGCCACTCCGCATGAGGTAATTTCATATAGCCGCCTTGCCGATGTCGAAATACAGAAAATATTGCACAAATTGATCCGCCGGTGGTTAAATTTTCTGTGGGTCTCTCATAGCACCCCTTGTCCACGAACTCGATTCCACCAAGAAATCCATACCCATTCCATTTCTGAACGAGGTCGAAGGAAAATACCCTTGTGGAGTCAGAACTGGCCAAATACAGAAAATTATACAGAACTTGAGTTGCTGGTGGTTCAATTTTCTGTGGGTCTCTCAGAGTACTCATTCCATGCCCACGAACTTGATTCCACCAAGAAATTTGCACCCATTCCACTTTGAACGAGGATGAAGCAAAATACTCTTGTGGAGTCAGAACTACCCTATATCTCCATTGGTATTCTTAACGGACATGTGGTGCAGTAGCTCAATCTCAGGGTCGAAGCCCACTTTCAAAGTAGGTGGTAGCACGAATAGCTGCAGCTCATTCATCTGTAGCACTACAGTGCTACAATGGCTACATGCAAGGAGTATGTTGTCCGCCATATCTTTGACAGAGAGCTCCGTTGTGCCCGAGAGATTCTAGCAAAGGGTATGTATTGATCAGTTGGGTGCCGATTAGATATTCAAACTACCAATCAAGTGTGGATACAAGGTTTGTTGCTCTGCCAGATCGAGCGAATATTGAATATTGAACTTGTTTTTGTTTCAAATTTGTTAGCATGCATCAATCAGCACAAGAGAATAGTACACCGCCAAAGTGCCGACCCGCCGACCCCGGCTGGCACGGTCGCCCGACAGATGCGTGGCACGAAAGCTGTCTGGTTCACAGCCAGCTGGCGGTCATGAGTTCTCCAGCCTATTCTCCAGCTGTAACCCACCTGATCAGCCATCTGTTGACCGACTAAATTCAATATCTGTATCCCACCTCACGTGGTCACTGAGGGCTCGACGTGTTTCGTACCCACCCATGGGCAAATTCTAGCACATAAAGAAACCACATTTGGTATCCCTAAGCGGCGAGTCGTGCGTCAGATCCAAAATCCGGAGGTTCTGAGCCTCTAGGATAACTTGTTTTTCTACCAAGTAGCCAAGCCTACAGCGAGGCCTATGGGAATGGGGGATACACATTCTATGATCCACAGATGGCAAGGTCATGTCATTATGAAAAGTTAGAGAGATTCTGGATACTCAAAAAACACTCTAGGGCTTGGGAACCACTCTCTGGTAAATGAAAGCTTCAACCTCTTAATTGTGACTATTGCAATTTTCTTCCTCAACTATAATACATCTAGTTCACTACGTGTCCCACAAAATATGGATTCTGTTTTTGACTTTCACTACAAAAAGGGGGACGCAGTTGACAGCGACAATTGGTCTGAACATCAGGAGCTTACCACGGATATCATCGAAAATATGCCACCTAAAATACATATTTAAATGAGCAGACCGAATTTGAACTACCGTCTCTCCAATTTCCTATCAAGTTTACTAACGCAAGGCCCTCACTTTGATCTTCTGAATCACTGAAATACCGTCGAAACTTGAGTTATATCCCGGAACTACCAGTGAATGCACAAACTCAGGTGCCGCTGTGGCGCGCATGAGGAGACTTTGAAGGTGTCCTAAGTTGCGTCCCGGGAGACAGTTTTTTGCGAAGCTCAGGTAGCGATGAAAACTTTGATGAGATTCGACAGCCAACGGGATTCACCGTACATCCAGGAAGAGGAAGTTGCAAACTTAGTCCGGAGGCGCAGTATAATGTTGAGATTGTTGAAAACCAAACAGCGAGAGATGTTGAGGACAAAAGCAACGGAGCTCATTGGCCTTTTGATGTTCTCACGGCGACACCATCAAACTGCCAGATATGGGTGGTCGACAACGAGTGCAAAACACGCCGTTCTGATGTTCTCACGGTGACGCAATCAAATTCCCGTATATAGGTTGTCCACAAACAAAGCTCCCCAATGAAGAGTCACAAAACTCGAAAGGCACTCTGCTACAGCACAACTGTGTCGGAACGGTTCCGACACGACTCTCCAACCTTGCAGATAATTACAATATACAATGAAGGGTCAAAAAACTCGAAAGGCACTCTGTTGGGGCAACACTGTGTCGGAACGGTTCCGACACGAGACGGCATTCCCATTTTCTTTTTCGCTGCCGTTGCACACAATATACAATGAAGGGTCACAAAAGTCGAAAGGCATTCTGCTGCAGGACCACTGTGTTGAGACGGTTCCGACATGAGGACAGCATTCCCATTTTCTTTTTCGCTGCCCTTGCAGACCTTCACAATATACAATGAAGAGTCAAAAAACTCGAAAGGCACTCTGCTGTGGCACCGGAGCTTCACCATAGAGTATACAACAAAGGGTCAAAACATTCAAATGGTACTCTACTGCTGCTGCAGCGTCGGAACAGTTCCGACACAAGGACAGCACCTCCATCTTTTTTTTTTTTTGCTGCCCTTGCAGACCTTCACAATATATACAATGAAGGGTCAAAAAGGCACTCCGTTGCTGCAGCAATGTGTCGGAATCATTCCGACACAAGGAGAGCTGCTCCATTTTTCGATTGGCTGTGCTTGCAGAGCTTCAGCATAGAGTATACAATGAAGGGTCAACAAACCCGAAAGGCACTCCGCTGCTGCACCAGTGTGTCGGAACGGTTCTGACACAAGGACAGCACCTACATTTCTCTTTTTGCTGCCCCTGCAGGCATTCACAATATAGTTACCCAGTGTCGGAACCATTCTCCGCTGCTGCATCTGTGTGTCGGAACTGTTCCGATCTTGTCTCACTGGGTATTGGGACAGCACCTCTTCTTTTTAGGTTGACCGTAGTGATCTTAAAATAAACAGAAAATTCGAAGGACAGTCTGCCGCTGCACCTGTGTGTCGGAACGGTTCCGGCACTGGCCAACTTGGCACTGGTACAGAGCCTTTTCTTTTTCGCTGACCATGGTGAATTATAAAATAAACAAAAAATTCGAAAGCTAATAGGGGTGCTCAATTCATTGTTCAGTTCGTGCGGTTCGTAAATTTAATAAAATTATAAAAAGTCAATCTGCTGCTGCACTAGTGTGTCGGAACCGTTCCGTCACATGGACAGCACCTCTTTTTTTCATTGATCTCCCAGACCTCAATAGTATACAATGAAGGGTAAGAAAATTCGGAAGGCCATCTGCTGCTGCACCCGTGTGTCGGAACAGTTCCGACACAAGGACAGCACCTTTTGTTTTCATTGATCTTGCAGACCTCCACAATATACAATAAAGGGCCAGAAAATTTGCAAAGCCATCTGCTGCTGCACCAGTGTGCCGGAACAGATCCGACACGAGGACAGCACCTTTTTTTATTTTATTTTCATGGACCTTGCAGACCTCCACAATATACAATGAAAGGCCAGAGAATTTGAAAAGAAATCTGCTGCTGCACTAGTTTGTCGGAACGGTTCCGACACAAGAACAGCACCTTTTTTTTTAGCTGACCTTGCAGACCTGCAACATATACAATGAAGGGTCAGAAAATTCAAAACGCAATCTGCTACTGCACCAGTGTGTCAGAACGGTCCCGACACGAGGATAGCACCTCTATTTTTTTTTTTGCTGAGCTTGCAGACCTCCACATGTGTCGGAACGGTTTCGACACAAGGACAGCACTTTTTTTCTCGTTGACACTGCAGACCTTCACAATATACAATGAATTCTCTGGCCTTCATTGTACATTGTGGAGGTCTGCAAGGTCCATGAAAAAAACCAAAAAGGTGCTGTCCTCGTGTCGCAACCGTTCCGACACTGGTGTAGCAGCAGATTGCCTTTGACCATATTGTCGAGGTCTGCAAGTCCGACGCACTGGTGCAGCAGCAGATTGGCTGTCGAATTTTCTGACCCTTCATTGTATATTATTGAGGTTTGCAAGGTCAACGAACAAAAAGAGGTGCTGTCCTTGTGTCGCAACCGTTCTGACACACTGGTGCAGCAGCAGATTTCCTTCCGAATTTTTTGATCCTTCATTGTATATTGTGGAGATCTGCAAGGTCAGCACAAGGAAAATAGAGGTGCTGTCCTCGTCTCTGCAAGGTCAATAAAAAAAAAAGAGGTGCTGTCCTTGTGTCGGAAACCGTTCCGACACAAGGACAGCACCTCTTTTTTTTTTATTGACCTTGCAGAGACGAGGACAGCACCTCTATTTTCCTTGTGCTGACCTTGCAGATCTCCACAATATACAATGAAGGATCAAAAAATTCGGAAGGAAATCTGCTGCTGCACCAGTGTGTCAGAACGGTTGCGACACAAGGACAGCACCTCTTTTTGTTCGTTGACCTTGCAAACCTCAATAATATACAATGAAGGGTCAGAAAATTCGACAGCCAATCTGCTGCTGCACCAGTGCGTCGGACTTGCAGACCTCGACAATATGGTCAAAGGCAATCTGCTGCTACACCAGTGTCGGAACGGTTGCGACACGAGGACAGCACCTTTTTGGTTTTTTTCATGGACCTTGCAGACCTCCACAATGTACAATGAAGGCCAGAGAATTCATTGTATATTGTGAAGGTCTGCAGTGTCAACGAGAAAAAAAGTGCTGTCCTTGTGTCGAAACCGTTCCGACACATGTGGAGGTCTGCAAGCTCAGCAAAAAAAAAAATAGAGGTGCTATCCTCGTGTCGGGACCGTTCTGACACACTGGTGCAGTAGCAGATTGCGTTTTGAATTTTCTGACCCTTCATTGTATATGTTGCAGGTCTGCAAGGTCAGCTAAAAAAAAAGGTGCTGTTCTTGTGTCGGAACCGTTCCGACAAACTAGTGCAGCAGCAGATTTCTTTTCAAATTCTCTGGCCTTTCATTGTATATTGTGGAGGTCTGCAAGGTCCATGAAAATAAAATAAAAAAAGGTGCTGTCCTCGTGTCGGATCTGTTCCGGCACACTGGTGCAGCAGCAGATGGCTTTGCAAATTTTCTGGCCCTTTATTGTATATTGTGGAGGTCTGCAAGATCAATGAAAACAAAAGGTGCTGTCCTTGTGTCGGAACTGTTCCGACACACGGGTGCAGCAGCAGATGGCCTTCCGAATTTTCTTACCCTTCATTGTATACTATTGAGGTCTGGGAGATCAATGAAAAAAAAGAGGTGCTGTCCATGTGACGGAACGGTTCCGACACACTAGTGCAGCAGCAGATTGACTTTTTATAATTTTATTAAATTTACGAACCGCACGAACTGAACAATGAATTGAGCACCCCTATTAGCTTTCGAATTTTTTGTTTATTTTATAATTCACCATGGTCAGCGAAAAAGAAAAGGCTCTGTACCAGTGCCAAGTTGGCCAGTGCCGGAACCGTTCCGACACACAGGTGCAGCGGCAGACTGTCCTTCGAATTTTCTGTTTATTTTAAGATCACTACGGTCAACCTAAAAAGAAGAGGTGCTGTCCCAATACCCAGTGAGACAAGATCGGAACAGTTCCGACACACAGATGCAGCAGCGGAGAATGGTTCCGACACTGGGTAACTATATTGTGAATGCCTGCAGGGGCAGCAAAAAGAGAAATGTAGGTGCTGTCCTTGTGTCAGAACCGTTCCGACACACTGGTGCAGCAGCGGAGTGCCTTTCGGGTTTGTTGACCCTTCATTGTATACTCTATGCTGAAGCTCTGCAAGCACAGCCAATCGAAAAATGGAGCAGCTCTCCTTGTGTCGGAATGATTCCGACACATTGCTGCAGCAACGGAGTGCCTTTTTGACCCTTCATTGTATATAGTCATCCCAACTAATACCTTGATCTTCAATCCGGGAGTTACCAGATGCAGTCAAGTCCGCCATTCGATACCTCTGAAGGATTATTCAATCTTTTACCGAGTGTTTTGCACGTCCGGGAGTAGGGACAGCATCGTTCTCGGATGATTCTTCATCAGATTCAGACACGGTCTCTACCGTAGGTTGCATTTTCTTCCGTTTTTCATGAGATATTTTACTTATTTCATTTATAGCATCCAATTCCGTAGCTTCCAATTCAGGTAGAAACGGGCATACGACAGGCTCATCGCTTATATATAATTTGGACGCAATAATGCGTCTCTGCAAAGCACTAATTCCTCGTTCGTCCTTTGCAATAGTTATTTTGGTTCTTTCAATTTTGGCTTGACGTTTAGCGAATTTCAATCCCTCTTTGTCCGGCACAAGCTCGGCCAATTAGCGATCCATATCTTCCTCAAGAGTCTCTGATTGCAACAAGTGTGCAAATTGATGGTCCTCGCCCACGCGTACATTACGCATCTGACGCTCACTTCTCAAAAATGCGGCATGCCACTTCATGAATTCCGTAGTGGTTTCGTGAGTTTCACGTTCTCGCACCAGCGCCTTCTCGCGCTGCTTTGATTATGCTATCCTCTGTCCACTCAGCAGGGCGGAGCTCATACTACTCTGTGGAATTCCGCAAATCTTTCATGCTGCACGCGGCTGCTTCGTGTAATTCAGCCGACTCGATAGAGTCGGCACGACTGCGGCGATTCTTATCTGCGCGTTTGAGAGCACGGGCAGACGGAGTGGGAGATTCGGTTTCATTGGAGGATGAATCTCCATCATCTTCCGGATTCGGATCGCGATTGTGGGGACATTTCTTGGATTGATGCTCACGAGGAGCCACGGCCTCGACATCGGACTCAAAAGACAACTCACCTGCATTCCGTGCCTTCTTCCGTTCCTTCCTGCTTGACCTCGATTCCTTATCTGATTTCTTGCTTGCAATTGATTTCGTTTTCTTGCTTGAGTGGTGGTCGCTATGCGCCGAAACATTCAGGATCACGGAGGGTGTTTGATTCATCGCCACCGGATCGGTTTTCCGTCACATCGACGGAGATTGTCTCTCGATGGCCATCAATCATCTTTGATGACAGATCCGGGGGTCTACCCGATGGGAGCAAGGGTGGCGAGCTCGCATTGCCAGCCGTCAGCTGGAACATCTGCGTCACCAGACGCTTCATCGTCTTACCCTTCTTGGGGGTTTTCCTTGTACAAGTTGTAGATTTGGCCATAATTGTTGCACGCCGTCTTTTTTGACAATGTGGTTCCATTGTGAGGCACCATCAGGAACCACAAAATGCTTGGTTGCATACAGCCAGTGCTATCATATACCAGTAGCTCTGGTAGCAACTCCCTCTGGGCTCAGTAGTACCTGGTAGCATCAGTAGCACTGGTAGCTGTGGCAGGTGGCTTGGTAGCACTGGTAGCTTTGGCAGCATAGCTTGGTAGTGGTCAGTAACATTGTATAGTTTTGCTCATTATATTAATTGATCCTAGTTCTGATTTTTTATCTTACAGTTGAAGCCAGGGTCAAGTTGAACTTGAAGAATTATATTCAGATCATTCCTATGCATGATTCAGTCTTGAGTTCAAGCTCAACGTTTGTAGTGAGTAATATGTTTGATATCCCATGTCTTATGCCTGCGGAACACAGCCGAAATACATTATAATGAACTGGGGTCCATGGTGAGGCATGTGGTTCAAAATGGCTCCCTTATCCCTGCGGAACGCAGCCGAAATAAATAAATTATGGGGCACGGGGTTCATAATTGATTGATTCCATTGTCCTTGCTCGCGGGGCGTTCAAATCCGGAATGCAGAGCATCTATTCAAACCTTAAATACGTAACCTGCCTGAAATACATTATAACGCACTCGATGGTGGGTTCCATTGTGAGGCACGGGGTTCAAAATGCCATAGTGAGGCACGTGGTTCAGAATAGGTCCTTTATCTCTGCGGAGCACAGGATTATCCTATTCAACGATCTTTGTTTAGGTCTGAGTGTCTTGAATTCAATATCAAGTTCAGTCTCCATTCAGTGTCACGTCTGCGAACACCGGCGTGAATATTAGGGTGGTTTTGTCTTGTCAAAGAGCTGGATTCAGGCTCGTTTCATCACGACTAGAAGTTGACTTCATAGATGTTTCCATACACAGTGAATGGACGCATAAATAGTGTATAGGATAAGAGCGACAGCGAAGGTTATATGGATTCAAAAGTATGGCCCATAGCCTCGGCTATAGCCACCAGAATTGTTGTAGCCGCGACCAACGCCACGGAAGGTTCCGCAGCCTCCGCCGCGTCCCCCACGCCCAGCGCCTCGGAAGGGTTGTTCAAAACGATAAAATTTCCGAGTTCTATGTACTTGCAATAATTCACACAAGCCAAAGAACAGTCTTAAATATCCCTCAGGCCATCTCAGACTACACACCACCACACTGCAATCATGAAATGGGAGTTCCAAAATCTGATCCTATACGCACTCGCTGCATGTTGGAAGTAGCCAAAACATCCATCCCATAGGTTCAGAGGTACCAATAGGCATTTGTTTCACTTTATATGGCCTCATGTGGAGCGAAGAACCTGCTGGTGGCCGCTGGGGTGCACCAACTTTTGTGAAATTTGGTCCAAAATTTCGCGCTTTTTCAACCCTACGCTAGGGTTACTCCATTTTCTCTGACATGAAAATTTTGCCTTTAGAACAACCCCATGCTTGTCATTGAAGTTCCGTCCGCTATCATACCCAATAAATACATTTATTTATCGACGTAATGCCAGAAATACGCGCTGTATTCCAAAGCCAAACATAAAAAATAAGGTGATGCATTCCAAAACCAAACACATTCTGGTATTACAGCTAATTGCAGTACCGAAGGCGCGAACTCGTTTTGGCCAGATTTTAATCCCTGCGACCGATTTTCTCATATCTCAGTGAGTTGTGCACGGATCGAGATGAAATATAGCTAGATTATTCGTACTAATTCATGCGCAATTAGTGATGGAAAAAGTTCAAAACAATATCATATTTTTACATCCTCCAGCATTTGAGGCTTTTTGGGGAGTAAATTCGACCTAGTGCATTCAGATCTTGTCCAAAGGAGTTAAACTTTTGGGACTGTGTACTTCAATACATATAAAGCAAACTCATAGAGGCAGATGTATAAATATTTCCACTACTCTCTTCTCTTATTGTGTGCAGTTCTTGGTGCATGATATTTTGCTCTTCCTGTCTTGAGAAGCGAGATATTCATATTTCTGGCTAGATCACCTTACTTTATACATACCCAAGTACCCACACCCAAAATTCAGCTTCTTCTGACAAGAACTGGGCCCACTAGCCTAAATTTACGCCCAGAAGAGCCTCAAGAGCCAGGAGATGAAAATTTGATATTTCTTTTGAATTTCTTTCTATGACTAATTGCGCTTGAATTAGTACGAATTATCTAGCTATGTTTCATCTAGATCCGTGCAGAACTCACCGAGATATGAGCAAATCGGTCACGAGGATCAAAATTTGCCCAAAACAGTAATTTTTCTGTTGACGCCTTTGGTAATAGTGTTGCAGTTTTCACCGCTGTCCGATACGAGCGCTGGCCACTATTTGTTTGCGGAATATGTTTATTTCTCCTCCATTTGTTCTACTTACTCATCGAGGCTCCAAATGCCTGAGATTGCAACGGACGAAAATGGTAATTTATTGTAGGCTCGTGACCAGCCTGCCCACGGGATACCAACCAATGTGGCGAGCACGGTTGCCGTAGGCAGGCTGGTACTTCTCGGGGCGCGCAAAAGGGCGGGGCCGGAGTTTGAAAATCAGTGGTTTCCCACACTAACTTTTGAGTGTTACCGATGACGCAATCAGCTTGGCGAACTTCGCGTTTTTTCGACGAACCGTGCAACTAGGTTGTGACCGACTCGAAGTCGACTCAAGTCGACTTGAGTCGATAAAGCGACTCGATTCGACTCGGTCTAAATCGGCGACTCCAAGTCGACTTCGTCGGCTCAAGTCTGGAGTCGCGGCAACATTAGTCCACGCACCCCGAAGTGGAATTTTTGGGAATTCCTGCCGCAACTCTCAATAGAATCCTTAGCGAAAATAGTATATGGTGGGCATGGGCTATAGCGATCTCCTCCTGGAAATTCAGATTTATTTCGCAAGGAATGAGGGCTCCAGAAAATCAGGATGCCAAAACGAGCCGTTTTTTCATCAAAACCGATTCCACTACCCCAATATCTCTTTATCTAGACCATTATTTCTCTCGGAAAAAAAAAAACCCAGCATTTTGGATGTATTCTGAATCGTTTTTGAGGTTCGGCTTGAGTGGAAGGGAAAAGGTGCATGTACCATAAAACATTTTGCGAGGCGTGACGATCCCAGCCCAAATTTCAAACTCCGCTCGGCGCACTTCTTCGCTTAGGTCCTTGCGTCCTGCCAGCTCTTCGTTCTTTCCTCAGCTTTTGCTTCACGTCTAATCCAATCTATAATCTACTCTAAGGCCCTGTACCATTCTCCTCTCAACTTCTCGACACACCAAGCCCTCACTGGACTCTAATTACACCTGATTCTCTATTTGTTCGACGCGTCGGCTGACGCCGCTTTCTTCTACGACGGGACGCGTTAAATCGTCCTCATTGGAGTTCCTCGGCCTCGGCAGCAGTATCGGAAAGAAGGTTACGCGTCATTGGCGAAGGAGGAGGTCATCCAAAAGGCAGTTGCAGCAGTTAAGGATGGGACGTAGGTGAATGCTGCAGCAGCGGCGCGCACCTTCGGCATGGAAGACCAGTACAAGACCGTTTGGCGCCGGCTGAATGGGAAAGCGAAGTCGCGACGCGCCGCCCACATGACCTCGCAGCTGTTGAACGAATCGCAGGAGAAGACACTTGTTTCCTGTATCAAGTTCCTCGGCATTGCGGGAATTCCACTTTCCAAACGTACCATAGCGCCGAAGGTCACAGCCCTCTGCGGTCGTAAACCCTCGCGTCGTTGGATCTATCGATTTATGCGTCGTCATCCCGACTGCACGCTAGGAAGACCTGCCAAGTTTGACTCGAAGCGCGCGCGTGCTTTCAATTTTAGCACCGTACAGAAACGGATAATACCTAAAACTTCTCTTCTGCGCCTTCCTCCCCTTCCCCACCCCAGAGCTCTCCCTCTTTTGGAGGTCCAGCGGAAGCGGGTGTGAGAGAGGCGCTTTCGCGTGCATCTCGAGCGACACGGGCATCGACGTCGACACGGACAGGGACATGGGCTGGAGCTGGAGCTGTGAATGCGGCGGCCGGCGGGTCGGCGACGCTGAGAGGGTACGCGTGTGGGTTCGCGTGCGAGTGCATGTCCATCCCATGCGAATGGGGATCCACGGCTGCGTAGCTCGCGGCGTCCCCAAACTGCTCCGAATACGCCGTAGAGGTAGACACCGTGCTGGGCGGCGGACTCTCTTCGTACAACACCTGATCACGACCTTGACCATGACACTCCTAGTTCGCGAACGGCGGCGGGCTCATGTCGAATGCCGAGGTCGCGCCGTGGCTGGCAAAGGCGGAGACGGCAGTGGACGGCGTGAGCCCGGATGCCGATACCGAGCGGGGAGAATGGACGATGGGACGGTTCGGGACGGACATGATGAGGCGCGGTGGCGCGTGTGGTTGCGTATGGCGTATTAGGCGCACTCACACTAAAAATGAGGACGTCGGTGATGTCCCTGGATGGTCCTTAATTGCAATGGCTTGCATTTTGAAACGCGTGACTCGGGATCATGGCCCTCAAGCCATTTTGAAAGGCGTCACCTGTCGTCCTCAAGGCCGTTTAAATTCCAGCGCATTCCAGGAGTCATTTGCTGAAGGCGTGAATCGATAGTACCGGCCTCTGCGAACATTTCCCTCTCCTCAGATTTCCCCCAGCCCAGACAATGGAATACATTTTGAAAGGCGTGACTCGGGATCACTGTCATCAATTGCAGTGGCTTGCATTTTGAAACGCGTGACCCAGGATAATGGTCAATTGCAATGGCTTGCATTTTGAAACGCATGAACTGAAATCAGAGACGTCCGCAAGACCATTTCAATTCCAGCCGCCGTTTCCTGTGCTTGGCAAAGCCGCCCAGAAACCAACCCGTTCGGACGAGGTTGGTAGGCTTGTAACCAGCCTGCCTACGAAAAGCAAAAATGTGGCGAGCACTTTGCCATAGGCAGGCTGGTACTTCTCCGAGGTGTCAAAAGGGCTGTCGCGGAGTTTGAAATTAAGTTGTTCATTTGAGTGGGGCTGATGACGCAATGAGCGGCGGCAATTCCGGAGATCACGGTCCGAAGTTGATCGCCACCAAAACTACCCTCAGGTTTTACGGAGTTCTGTCCCACACATTCAAAATGTAAGGAGGCAAAATTGGAGGGATACAATTTTCATTTATTGTCCCCTCAACCAAAAAATAAGCTTCAAAATTGAGCATAAAATAAGTAATATTTTACAGCTGTTTGCATAATTGATGACAGTCGGCGCAAAAAAAAACAAGAACAAACTTTTGATCCCGCTCCATGGGGGCGCCATTTACCTTCCTCTGAGTGCATTTTCGACATTTTTCATGGTAGAATCGTGTTCCTTATCCACAGATCTATGGATTAGACCCTTTAAATGGGCCAAAACAGTTCACGGAAAGATTGGCCGTTCGGCGTATCGGGCGATTCGGCACCGCAATATACATATGCGCAAACACGGGTCCTTCTTCGCTTCCCTCTCCCTTGCTCTCATCCAACGACAACCCCGCCGCGACGTCGATGCTTTTGTACTTCAAGACGACATCTCCTGTCTCTGACTAGACACTTCCCTTTCAGCCTCAGTCTTCACGTTTCTCTCGCCGAAATATCCCTGCGCCAGCCGCGGCATACCGACATCCACTCTCGAGGCGCACTTTGCACACTTGCTCAATCTCACGCAGCTCACTGTGGATATGGTTAGGGTAGCTGGGCGTAGGCGACTTTCAAAAAAGGTATGTACGGCTACTCGTCGATACTCGTCATTGCCATAAATAACCGGAAATGGATTTGTTACATGGCACCATGTGGACCAAAATGAACAACCTACTATCAGCATATGCCCAATGATACTACTAGTTGACAACATAATTTACCTGGCATAAATTGGTTCATGGTCCGGTCAGGAGACATCAAAAGATCGGTTGTGGTGGCTGTCCTTACGACATCCCATCATGCCTTGCACAGAAAACTGGGTCAGAACATTGGATAGACTCTGAATAAGTGTTGGGGTATATTTCTGTACATCTTCTGCGACTTTCAGAAGCCTCAGCCTGTGGCCTATGAGTCACAGTGAGAGCAGTAACAATAAACTCTTACAAGGTGCCTTTTTTGATCATCAGCCATTCAGGTGGAAGGGGAGCAGGGATGGTGGCCCAAAAATGCATCAGAGAGGACCTGAAGCGTGCCCTGTGACCTTCGCACTGCGATGTTGGGTGTAAAATGCCCAATTTCAGTCAGAGCAGGGCATTGTAACAATGCAGTGTGCAAAGCTAACACACCTTGGGGGCTACTGATCACGAAGTCGGCTGTTTTTGTCCATTCACAAGCATATCCCAATTTTTTTGGCACAAAAACATGTTTAAAGCACCCTTAAGACCTGCTTGGGTGATCACCAGCCACAACTGGCCACACAGTGAGAGCTGCTCAACGCGATTTTGGCCATCTGAGGCAAAATCACGTGCAATAAAATTTATTGATCTCCCGAGCTCATACTGACCATTTAACAGGCTGCGTGTGGGTTAAAGGGCCGCCATATATCCGAAAGAACATGCATATATAGTCTGAACCTCAATATCCTACAAATTGCCTACGTAAGAGATGATTTTCCGGTTATTTATGGTGATGATGAGTATTCGTCTATTACTTATTCTGTGTCCCTGCCGGATCGCGTCGGGCTCCGCTGATGCGCACTCCATAAGTCCTGCATCCGCACTCGCACTCGGCTCGCCTCCCTGCCTTCCAGCGCAGCCCGCTGCTCACTACTCGTCCCGTTCGTACGTGCGATATGAACTACGTCCCATCCTATACCCAAGTCACAATGCAATTCGTTACCTCGCGTGTGCGCTGTTGCAGATCAGATTGTGAACACCAACCATTTGAGAGCGGGTTCCTACCTGGCTCGATCCGGGAGGAGGATTCGACTGTTCTGCAAGCCAGCGAGCTGTGCGCAGACATTGAATTGAGTAAAACGCACCAGTAATGAGTCTATTCGGCCGCCGTATCGCGCGTTCTTCAAGTCTGCGTCAATACGGCCCTCGCGATCCCTTCCTTTCGCGACGATCTAATCCTGGCATTGCCCAAACTGCTCGATCGATCGCCTACTCAATGTTAGCGCACAACTCGGAATCCTCGCAGAATAAAGCTGTTCACCTTTTCCTTAACTCGACTCCCCTCCTCTCCTCCGAATCGTTAGTGTCCGTTGTTGAGGGCAGGGAGAACTGTGAGGAGGATCAGCATAAGAATAAGAGTGAGAAAGATGGGCAATGCGAATGGAAAAGGGAGAGATGGACTCCGGGAAGGGCAACGAAGAGGCGAATGAAATGAGGTACACGTGCGAATTCAAATGGGCTGGGGAGTCCAGAATTGAATAAGAAAATATGAATGGGATGAAAGGACGTATCTCCGTGCATCGGTACACTTGTGCGCCGATTTTGAGCGGAAGGTCTGTCGGTAGTAGACTAGATATGTTACTTTCAAGCCGACGAAATCCGAACTTACCTCAAACAAAAAAAGACGAGACCAAGCTGATAGCTGTATGTAACAAAGGCATCGACGTCGCGGCGGGGTTGTCATTGGATGAGAGCAAGGGAGAGGGAAGCGAAGAAGGACCCGTGTTTGCGCATATGTATATTGCGGTGCCGAATCGCCCGATACGCCGAACGGCCGATCTTTCCGTGAACTGTTTTGGCCCATTTAAAGGGTCTAATCCATAGATCTGTGGATAAGGAACACGATTCTACCATGAAAAATGTCGAAAATGCACTCAGAGGAAGGTAAATGGCGCCCCAATGGAGCGGGATCAAAAGTTTGTTCTTGTTTTTTTTTGCGCCGACTGTCATCAATTATGCAAACAGCTGTAAAAGGTCACTTAAATTTCAGACTCCGCGACAGCCCTTTTGGCGGCTCCGAGTACCAGCCTGCCTACGGCAACGTGCCCGCCACATTGCTGCTTTTCGTAGGCAGGCTGGTTACGAGTCTACGAGGTTGGGCCGGAACCCCTTCAACCAACTGGACCCACGGGGTATCCGCTTCCAAAACGGCGGGACCAGAAAAGTTTCCGCACTCCCGCTGCACGACATCAATCACATGGATAGATGCAAGCTGGGACGCGGTGGATGGAGCCCGGGGGTGGATTACTAGGTTCCCGTTACCCGTCCAGTTCACACCCCGGATGTGGGACGGGCAACAGAGCTCGAGCGCAGCCGCCAGAGCAATAACCGAGGCCCGTTGGTCAACAGATGGGTCCAGGGAAGGACGAGGCGGCGGGGTGAGTGGCGTGTTCGCCGGCGTTCGGTCGCTTCCGCGTCTTGGTGGGGGTGCGGTGTGGAGTTAATGCTTGTGCCGACGACGTACTTGGGGTCTTTGGTGAACTCGATGAGCATCTTTCGGGTGTTGACGAGCTCAGGCGAGAGAGTAGGCTCGAGAGGGAAGTCCTCGACGACCCATGGGAGCTAGGAGTCATCGACCCTTCGACGCTTAGTGCCGGACTCACCAGTTGGCGACTGGTGGGCTGTTCGCAAGGCCGAGTAAATTTTCAACAGGCACCGTATTCAGGTCATATCCAAGCTGGAGGCCTCCGACAAGACCCATTTCCCATTTCCATGAGGAAATAGAGAGTTTGCGCAAAGCCATATGAGCCACTGTGTCAGACTTAAGGCCTTAATTTTGGGGAGCACCCTTAATAAGACCCTGAACTACAACACTGTGTACACTCTTGCTGGATTTCATTGCAGTGCATTCTCACTCTTTTCAGGTTCCACAAAGTCATCTGTGAGTCCTTTGAGACCCATATGGCGTTGGGATGTGCAAAAAATCCACGGATGTACAATCTTTCTAGCCAAACCAGGCGAGCTTCGGGATGATCGGCCGAAGCGGCAGTTGCCGCAGAATTTTTACAACATTTTTTCAAGCGTCAGCCTGGAGATGTCTCAAAAATTATCTGAAGGTAACTACCGACATTTGGTAGCCATAAATGACCAAAAGACTTGTTAAGAAGCACTTCAAGAGCATCGGACGCGGGTGAAACACAGGTGCGTGCACTGCCCACCAGAGCCATTTTCTGAGGCGCGGGCAGGCCCTACTCAGCGCTTTAAATTTTCAAGCACGTGACTATATTGCAATGCCTTACATTTTCAAATGCGTGCAACGCCAATGGCTAGCCCTGGTTATCCCCTAGACTCGTAACCAGTCTGCCTGCTACGGCAATACTTAGTGCAAGCACTATACCGTAGGCAGACTGGTACAACTCGGGAGGCTCAAAAGGGCTGAGCACGGAGTTTGAAATTTGCCATTTCCGTTGTTCTGGCCTCGAATTTGATTATTTCTTTTCAGTTCAAAGGAGGGGTAGGGATGTAAGGATCATAGCTACACTTCTGTCTTTTCAGATTTTTTATTTTACCCCCAGAGAGTCTGCGCGCGAGAGCCAGTTTTAATCGAGAAACTTACTTTCGGACCGACGTCACCGGGAATGATGTCATCTGCCGTCATCGGCGCCACCCACGAATTTCAAACTCCGGGCTCAGCCCTTTGGCGTGTCCCGAGTTGTACCAGTCTGCCTACGGCATAGTGTTTGCACTAAGTATTGCCGTAGCAGGCAGACTGGTTACGAGTCTAGTTATCCCCGTCATTTTCAGCCAAAAAGAGTTTTCTCGGAGGCATTATTGACCTCTCTTGCATCCAATCAGTGCTTTGCATTTTCAAACGCGTGACTTCATTGCACATTTCAAACGCGTGACCGTATTGGCTTCCTTGGTTGAAGATGCCAAACCACGTCTCATGGTGTTTCCCAGAGCGCCGCAGGAGCTCCTGTCAAGATTCGGGAACAAAAGAAAGGAATTCCCATTTGCACTCGGCCCAATGTGTGCCGGAAATTCTAGGCTTCCCACCTGTTCAGTTTTTTTCCACGAATGAGCGATTAATGAGCCCTGAACTGGCGGCTAACTCAGTTGAACGGTGTCGAATACTTTTTGATCTGGCGCCGGAGGTATCACACCACATGAGTCCCGAATTAAAGCCCTAGTGTTGAATAAAAGATGGTCCCGATCTTCTAAGGGCGTAGTCACAGCACTCTGGGATGCTCAAAGCTGGGGAAAATACACTTTCGCATTGACTTTGTTCACGGCGGAATGTCGGCCATCGCATAGGATGCTGATGTGATAGCACAGTGGTTATGCTCTTTTGTTTTAGATGTTTCTGCGCGCAGGTCAATGGTTCAATTCCCACCCCAGGATGTTTTGGACATCAATGTTTTGAACCCTGATTTTTGGTATACACTCGAGGTCAACAAGAACCAGCACCGGGGTACGGTAATCCCGATGCCAACAGATTCAGACCAAGAAAAGGCGCCAGAAAAAAAAAAAAAGGATTGGGTTTCCAGCTGGGCCCTTCACCCCAAGTGACCAAACAGTAGCTGAGTGAAGATATCTGTTTACCAAATGATCTTTCCATACACTACAAAACTATCTACAGTCTAACCCCTGCACTGGGATAATCTGGAGCGAGGTTGGTTGGTTTCGTTCTTTTGAACTCATCAGGTGGGCCACACAGCCCACAACCAACTGGATCTATCATGCAAACAATTGGCCAAATTGTTCCCGCGATAGCGCCACGACGGGGGCAAGACAACTGGCCAGGTTGCACTGCCACCATCAAGGCCTTCTCAATTGGCCAGAAAGAATTTGTGACTGGCCAGGCCACAATTTCAATCTGTCCCCCAGAACCCAAACTAAGGTCGCAGGGTTGCCAGGCTACGACCTCAATGCCCCCAGGACCTAAACGGAGGTCGTAGCTTGCCAGGCCACGATCTCAATGCCCCCAGAGCTCAAAAAGAGGATCGCAGCTTGCCAGGCTACGACCTCGATGCCCCCAGGACCCAAACTGAGGTCGCAGGTTGCCAGGCTATGACCTCAATGCCCCCAGGACCTAAACGGAGGTCGTAGCTTGCCAGGCCACGATCTAAATGTTCCCAGAGCCCAAAAAGAGGATCGCAGCTTGCCAGGCTACGACCTCAATGCCCCCAGGACCCAAACTGAGGTCGCAGCTTGCCAGGCCACGAACTCGATGCCCCCAGAACCCAAATGGAAATAGTTCAAAATGATCCAAACTTGGAGGGAAATATCGTAGATTAGACTCCGGGCAACTAATAACAAGAAACGATGCTCGTCGGAAATAGAAAGCCCACCGCAAGCTCTCGTGCCGGAAATGGAGAAACAAATGATGTCCCAAACCTGGAACTGAATATCACAGGTTAGACTCAGGCCAACGGACAAACAGTACTTACTGGGAATATCGCACGAATGGTTGTCGTCTGGTGGCCTTCCCTCCCTGATACAGTGATACATCAAGGAATACAACAAAGATTAAACAAAGATATGGATAAATTGAATAGTTTCCGAGATTCAGGGCATTGCCGTCCTGGGACGTTGTTGAGGAGACAAAAAGAGAAGCTATTAACACTCGCCTGCGGCTGTGGTTGAGATTGTTCCAACTTCGTTCCGCCGGAACGCCAAACGGACTCGGAACACCAATCCAATAATCCCCCAGAGCCCAAATGTTTATATACGTACAACTGGTAGGTTGTACTGAATCCAGACCCGGATACATGAATTGGACGCAACTGGCAAGATCGCGCTCAATCCAATGATCCAGAGTTCGAATTGGGTACTACACAAACGCGGATACATGAGCTGGACGCAACTGGCAAGGTGGCACTCAATTAAATAATCCAGAGTTCGAATTGGGTACCACCAAAGGCGGATACATGGACTGAACGCAACTGGCAAGGTGGCGCTCAATCCAATAATCCAGAGTTCGGATCGGGCACTACCGAAAGCGGATACATGGGCTGGACGCCACTGGCAAGGTGGCGCCCAATCCAATAATCCAGAGTTCGGATTGGGTACCAACCACATGAGTGGGACACAACTGGCCAGGTTGTAATCCAATGCTCTGGGTCTCGAATGGTACAAGTGGCAGAGCATTACTGAAGCCTTTATATCCAAAATCGGGACCCCACCTCCAGGCCCGGAATACAAAGTGTAAACAAATCCACGGTCCGTGCGCAATATCGGAGTCAACTCCGGGCCATTCCTTCGCTTGGTTTGCCTGCGCACTGCCTACGTACATGACTTCCCCAGAGGAGACTCTTCGTCGTCACTAACTACTACTCCAAGGATGACTAGAACCTCAGAAGGACAAACCACCAGCTCAGGAAACTCTGAAAATGCGGCACTATTTAACGCTCGTGAAAACACACCAGCATCAAGAAGTGTGCCCCGGTCGGAACGATTCTGTAGGCTCTGCAAGACAGAGGTTGAAACTCCTGAGCATGCACTACTAAACTGCGTGTCATCAGATGCATTAGTTCAACTGCACGCAACATTTTTGGTCCTGGCGAAATTCTCGCATGCTGTCCTGGAAATCTTCTACGCCGTTACTGTTTTACGTCCATGAGTTTGATTTAAGGTTGTCGGTTTCCACTCTTAAGTTAGTAAGGTTAGTTATTATGCCCAATAAATATGATTTCGTCTGCTTAAAGTTGTCTGAAAGGTGTCCAAAAGGTGTCTGAAAGGTCCAAAACTAGCTTTTGAGTTGCCTTCGCGTGGATCTTATTCACCTTTTCTGGCGGCTTTTGGAGTCCTTTTGTCCTTTGAAAATCCAAGGGGCTTGGCTTGGAAAAGGACGATCTCCATTTCGCCTTTTGCGCCTTTTGGCCCTTTTAAAAGGGGAAAAAGTCCCAAAAAGGAGATTTGTTAATTTGCTGATGAAATACTCAACAAAAGGGTCATAATACGGTAAACCGCCTCGGCAGAGCCCAATTCCCCTTCATATCCATAGTCTCGAGTGATAAACGATGTTGGGGAGGGTAGCCAAGCTCGGAAGTACCGTTGTTTTAGAAAAGTCAGGCCACAATAAGAAGTTTGCAAGAACGGTGCTGTTTGGTAGGCAAAAGCCCAGTTTAGCAGTAGACCAGGTGTCCACACTTGTCCCCGACCAGGGTTCAAATTCGAAGTTTTCTTTGTAAAGGCTCAAAAACAGTGCAGAATGTGTACTGGAGCAGCCCAACAAGTAGAATCCTGTCAATGATCAAAACACCACTGTCAGCCATTTCGCCCATTGCATCGATTCTAACCAATTTCAGACTCTAAACCACAGATAATGGAATGATGGGGAGCGCATTCTACACGGGGAAAATATATTCTAGTCCAACAAATCAATGAGGTCGAAGCACAAGTACATATTACGGTCGGATATGCCGCGTGGGATCCATACATGACTAAGCATTCTTCCTCGAGATGTAGGGAACCCAACCATTCAGAAATAGAAAAGGGTAGTGTGGTGGTGATAGAGACGAGGGGAGAAGCACCAAGACATGCCAAAGGCGGGGTACACGTGATAAACGCGTCCGAGAATAAAAGGGCGCATGGGATGCAGCCGTGCACATATTGCGTGCCGATTACCTTGAGTGCGGTTCCGGGAATTGTATCACATTATATACAGGATTTGGGGGCTACAGTAAGAGTGGACCACCAGATGTAGCGCTGCCGGGGGCGGGCCGCCGATGTGCAGCGCATCATAGTGTTGTAGAGACGAGTGCACGCAGAGCCGCAACAAAAGAGTGGAAGTGAGGGTGCTGGAACCCGAGGAGTACCTGCCGCCGCAGCAGCGCAGCGCATACAAGGAGCGGCAATCCGCGTACAGCTGATGCGCCGATAGGACGGAAAGCCGTAACCCTAATTTTGACAATGAGGTAAAGGAGGATTGACCCGGGCAGAACAGGAACTCCCGCCGGAACGAGCCGACTGGGAACTTGGTAGCCGTGAACAATGTTGGCCACGTCGAATTGGGGAGTAGGGGACACATTGAAGATGTGTATTCCTGTACGGCTATTACTTGATTACATAGTTTTTGAATATTTTTGAATAGAAATTTTTCAGTTCCACATATGACACCAAAACCATTATCGCAGCGTATGGGTTTCAAGAGCCGTGGGAAAGCTCTCGGCAAAAGCCGGACTCTGATGCAGGTTGAATCTGAGCCGCAAAAACCGATGTAAAGGTCTAAAATAATGGGTTAAGCCGAAGGAGCCTCACTTGAAGCCTTTTTCTTGCTGTCGAACATACCTGTCGATGACCGGATCATGGCAGCTCATTTTGGAAGGCCAACTCATCGCTCCGATTCTGTTCCAAATGCCATTGTTCAAGGTCAAAATACTGTATATGGCCTTCTCCACCAATTCTTACTCGAGAAACCTTCAAAAACATGTGAGAATTATACATACAATACACCGAAAGTACCTCAAAAGTATGGGTTTTTGCTCTCAGAAATGTATGGGTTATGGAGTATTAGACAGTTATGGGTTTCTATTATGGCACCAACTTGGTGGACAGCCAAAAGGTATGGAGTTTCACAGATTATGGGTTATCAGGGGTTAAGACAGCTTTGACTGTATATCCTGCTCAGATTCATGTCCAGAACTCCACATCAGGCAAGGGGATGGAATCAAGTTGAAAATAAAACTGGGATTGCAAGAGCTATCTATGAGTACCGCGCTGTCGAGGGTTTATCTTGAAGCTTGGCAGGACTGGAAAGTCCACGAAAAAATGATAATATACTCGTCATCACAAAAAGTAACCGGAATGGGCGTACCGCTCGAGAAATCAGGTGGCTCTTGGCAAACTCTTACTCCACAATTCCCTGGGGTCTCCATGGATCTGACCTGACAGAAAACACCCTTCATTCTGCTTTCCTTGTGGGAAAAAGCTGGCTTTAATCAATTTTTTTTGATCAAAGGTGTGATTTTTCTCTCTGTTACAGCCGTTTGCGGAACTTAGGGCGCGGACGATTTTTTTCTGTTTTCAGCCATTTTGGGCAGAACAGCTGCCCTGACTTCAATTTTTGTCAGATTGCCTCGGGACATATCTCATTCTACTCGCACTGAAAATCCGCAGTCAATGGTCTCCTTGATCTTTTGTTTTGGTTTCCAAATAAAATTTTCACCCCAAAAATCCTGATTTCAGGCAGGACAGCTGCGGCATCAGCATTTCACCCCTGATTGCTCTAAATTTTTGATACGGTGGACTCTTATGTATTATCTAGTCAACAGACTACCGGGATAGTGAATATAACCTCTAGTTATATTGTAGCGGTCAGGAAATACTGGGCTGATTTGAGCTCTCAATTGGCCGGCAATTTGTATAAGGACTTGGCATCACATTCACTATCCCGGTATCCTGTTGACTAGATAATACATAGAAGTCCACTGTATCAAAAATTTGGAGCAATCAGGGGTGAAATGCTGATGCCACAGCTGTCCTGCCTGAAATCAGGATTTTTGGGGTGAAATTTTATTTGGAAACCAAAACAAAAGATCAAGGAGACCATTGACTGCGGATTTTTAGTGCGAGTAGAATGAGATATGTCCCGAGGCAATCTGACAAAAATTGAAGTCGGGGCAGCTGTTCTGCCCAAAATGGCTGAAAACAGAAAAAAAATCATCCGCGCCCTAAGTTCCGCAAACGGCTGTAATTTATTCATGTAGGCTTGTACATAGGATGGCCTGCGATCCGCGAAATCTCGTGTGTGTATTCCAACATATCTAACACTATCTATAAGGCCAAAAGACCTTGAAGAATATCTTCAAGACAGTTGCCAATAGGGGGATACTGTTATTTTCAAAATTTAATTCTATGCTCAGTCTCTTGTCGTGCTCATTGTGAGCTCAATTCTCCACGGATATTCTTGTGACTAGGTGCGTTCGAAAGCGTTTTGACGGCGCTTTCCATCTGACCGCGTCTCCTTGGCCAATTTTGATTTTCCTTTTTTCGACCTAATTCGGCAACACCCTGTTTCGGCCTCGTCTTGGAACTCTCTTTTCTCGCCCAACTCTGGTCCGATTCCGCTCAAAGTAGGCGCGTTCGAACGGAATTTCGTGTTCCTCGCCCTCAATTACTCATTCACGCGCGCGCTGAGCGTGTGGAACGTCTGCGTACTCGTGTTCTCCCGGCAGCATCGCAAAGAACATGATATTGTATGTGCCGATAATTGTTTCGGGATCGGTCAGCTTACCACCGCCTTCGCGGTGTCAATGGGCTGGCTGTCCGCCATGAACCGCCGTTTTAATGCTCAGCCCGGAGTTTATAATTTTGGAATGGGCTACCGGTACTGGTGGCCAGCAATGTCATCCTCAAATACTCCCATCGGTGCTGCTGACTTCTCTGAGAGCAGTGACGCCGCGGACAGTACGCAAACACCGGGACTCGAGGATTTACTCGCCATCGAACCTGGTGCTTTGAAAGCTCTAAATGCGTCCAAGATGGGTCCACGAACGGCAGCCCTCCCCCTTTCCATCATCATTCAGCAGCTGTATATAGTCAAGTGCTGTTCCACTGCCTTCAGCCGTACCCACTGCGTGTAGTGAAAACTACGGCCGTGAGGACGGAGACGGCAGGGAGAACGACCAAGGAGAAGAAGCAGAAAGAGAATGAATGACAGAAAAAGACAGCAGAAGGAAACACGTGCCGAGGCGTGAGTTGTAGACTTCCAACATCAGCTTGACATCACCCGTAGCCAGCACGTACAGTTGGATATTCCAACTTCCAACATTTCAATCGGCTCAATGTTTTGCCATCTCTTTATCCGTGTTTCGCACTCATCCCCACTCTTCTGTCATCCAAAGATGGTGTTAATCCTCGCTGATCTGGGCAAATGGGTTGTGTCTTTTTCTGCTCCATTGCCATGCTGTATCTTTTCTCTCTCTCGATTTCCAAGTTGTGTCATTTTCTTTGCTCGCCTTTTCCGCAAGGTGTTTCATTTTAGAGCCTAAACAGCCGCCGTCTCTGACATTGGAATCAATGTGCAGCTTTTTTGGAGACTATTTTCGGCAAGTTGTGTCTTTTAGCCTCATTTACCTCGAAGTTGTGTCTTTTTCATTGATTTTCATCCTGGTTTTTATTTATTTTAATTATTGGATAGTATAGGTGCCATAAGACTGCAGTGCGCGCGGTCGTTAAGCAAGTGGATTTGAACTTTGTATTGTTGAAGCTTGGTGCAGTGACATCGTTGAGAGGAGCTCAAAAACACTCAAACTTCATGCCAAGATTTTATTTGAAATGATTTGACCCAGAAATGGGCCCAAATGTAGACTCGAACCAGTATCGATCGCTCGAAAGATCAAAGACAGTCGTTTGATCAGCACGCGATAGGGACTGGAAGATAATCACGGGTTTTAGTACAGGCGGAACTTGCCGAGGTTTTTAAAAAACTTAGAAATTTTGACGAACGTTGAGAATCAACTTCCTTCTTTCAGAAACTGTAAGAGACAAAGTTGTAGAACTTGTAATTCTAAGACCCGCTATGTTGTCCGAATTTTGATATCCTGGGAACTGAATGCTCAGCGACCGAATCTTTTCTGACACGTGAGATAGGGGTAACTGCCTCTCTTTCGCTCGTACCTCACTCTCACAATACCTCTGGCGCTCCCAATGACCCTGAATCACCGGCTTACTGTCTTTGGTGTATCTTGCCTCCTGCATGTCCACCAACGCCAACATTCGGTCCATGGAATGCCCTCTTTCAATGGTCTACTTGTCGACACGACAATTTCATTGCAATGTACATCTCACACATAGTCCGGCAATGCTTCGAATTGAAACATCCTTTCAAAGTACTTATCCAGACCCTTGAAGCTTCCCTGCTTGTCGTCCTCCTCCCTCGGTCTGATCTCCAATACCACTGTCGGGGATGCCTCGCAATAAGATGGTGTGTCTGGGCTTGTGTTGGGACAGGAAGGGGAGGAGCAACTACAGGTGAGTTGTCTATAGCCACAGCACAGACTCCACCCCCCTTGCTCCGCGTCATTATCTGCAGGTAGGCTGGGTCCGAGGCGTGGCGGAGTCTCAGCCTTGCGAAGACTTCCTGAAGCTGCGCTCGCCGTTGAAGGGGTCAAGGGTGAGGGGGGTCCGGGCTGGGAACCTGGTTTGGGTACAGGTGCTCCCTGTTGCGACCTTGATTGTCGGGGCGGCATGTAATGGTCGGCTGATGGCCGTGCCGCTGTGTGTCCAACACTCTCGGCCCTCCCTGGGCCCTTTCTGCGGCGTCGTTTGGGTTTCGGAGGAACATACTCGCCGTCATATTCGTCCCTGAGGCGTTTAAAGACAATTCCGAGGGGCGGCGGGGATGTTCAAAGAGACGGGCGACGCGCAGGGAGATCACAGCCGGGAGCACAGCCACGAAATAGCGTCCAGAAATCGTGTTATCGATAGCTCAATGTTGCTCGAATCAAAATTTGGAAACATAGCGGGTCTTAGGATTACAAGCTCTACAACTTTGTCTCTTACAGTTTTTGAAAGGAGGAAGTTAGTACTCGACCTTCGTCAAAATTTCTCTAAGTTTTTAAAAAACCTCGGCAACTTCCGCCTGTACTAAAACCCGTGATTATCTTCCAGTCTCTATTTCACCAGTGTGTTGATCGACTGTCATCAACTTACACCCCCTCCCAAATAGCGACTGGTTCGAGTCTAGCCCAAACGACCGCGTGCATTATTTTTTGCCGCCAATGTAACTGTGCTACCGACCGAGCTACTACGCGCGCTTCGATTCCAAGTACAACACAGCAGCCTGCCTCTTAACCAATTGGCTGAGGACTTTACTTGCCACAAGTGACAAGGGGGATTAAGCTTAGATGACCTTAAAGCGAGATGTAGCCAGCAAATCAACTTCCTGTTAATGGGTCTGCACAAAGAAACGAATCTATGCACAGAACCTAAGCGCACAGGGCCTTGGGGGCCGAGATGAACTACTGAATGCATGCTCTGAATGTAAAACATTTACAGTATAGTAGGGTTCCTTGGATACCCACTTTGATGTTTCCGCTGCGGAGTCCACAACATGAAGAAATAAAATCTGAATTTAAGTTTGTAGATGAGCTATGCAGCACAATTTCACGAATTACCACCCAAATTGTAGGACTCTTGAGCATTGCACACACCAGGTGCTTTCACAGGTCATGAAGCCACTTTCCCTTCAAATCTAAGCCATCGAAGACTGGCAGGATCCACCGAACATGTCTCAGAGGCGTCTAAAGGCTCCAAGTTAATGAAAGTTAACGTAAGGCAAACATGACCAAACTAACTCTGGAACTTGCAAGTTACTTACAGCTCTTTGCGAAAGTAATGACACCTCCGATCAATTTATAAATAAGAACAACTTCAGAAGTCGCTCTCTTCCTCAGCCAATTGTGGCCTCAATTCTTACCCGAATTCCTTGCTAGTAGGCGCGTTCGAAAGCGTTTCGGAGCCACTTTCCATCATAGGTATTCTCAATTCCTAATTCCATAATTTCATTTTGGCCTAATTCGGCTCCAGTGCATTTCAGTCACCATCTTGTATGCCTTGTTCCCGACTCAATTCTTGTCCAATCTGCGTCAAAGTAGGCGCATTTTAGCGGCGCTTTGTACCCCTTCTCGCTGTACGCGTCACTCGGCACAGTCTGCAACCCTCCAAGATCCTTTTTCTCGCACGCGCCAAGGACGTGTCATCTTGTTCGGCCCTTTTCGGGGTCAATTCCACCCTGTGTTATGAGCTTATAAGATCCTCCCCTGGAGTTCCACGACGAGGAAGATTACCCCAAACGTGGTACCCCCCGTGCACGACTGGGTATGAGAACATTCACCGTCCAACGGCGCGTCGTTTCGCTATGTGGAGACGCGCGTACTGACGCGTCGTTTCAGGCTGACGGAGAAGCTGGAAGAGCATTGTGTGCGGAAGGGGATGTCCATGTCCAAGTTTAAGAGGAAGGTATAGAGCGTGTTTTTCTTTTGCGTTGGAATGCGATTGATCCATTTTCTTAGCTAAAAAAGCGGCCGCCGTCGGGTCGAAGAGGGCTGCCAGTGCCCGTCGGACCAAGCCATCTGAAGGAATCGAGGGACGAGGAGAACAGTGTGCAAAAGGAGAATGTGCGACCAAGCAGTGGGTGGTTCCTGCCCGAGTGTCGGCCAGGCGCACAGGAGCTGTGGCGCCGGAGGAGTACCAACGTCGGTAAGTCTACTGCAGGGGACGCGATGATTAATCAAATTCGTAGTCTTTGTGGTTGCGCTCCAAGTTTATGGATCTTTATTTTATGCCGCTGACTTATCAATCCATGCAAGCCTTCCTCCGGTCTTTACCACTGCGCCGCTGTCGTGCTTTGGAACCTCATTTGCTCTTGTTCCCCGCGGCCCCGTTTTCTCAGTTCCCCGTATGCCAGCTGTACTCGGTACGTAGAATTGCTGGTGGTGGATGTGGTTGAGGGAAGTAAAATCGGTGCGTATTGCCTTGGGGTCAGATACCGACCGGTGCCCAATAGCTTCGCAGTTTTTCTCTGCTGCGAGGTATTTGTCCCATCCAGGCAAGTACGCCTTCAGCTAACTCAAATCCATTGCATTTCTATGGACTACAGCTACGGTTTCGTTAGCGAGGAAAAAGATGGGATAGACGCACTTCCGAGTGTATGTAAGTATTACACTTTGAATGCATATTCCCTACCTCCTCGACTCGCTCCGTTCAGAATGAATTAGTGGGCAGGTACCTAACACTGGTCGGAGATGGGATATTACCTCAAACCCGTATTGTGCAGCAAGCTGAAAAATCCACTGTGATGCGGAGATGCACTGTCAAACCGTAAAGAAATCGAATACACACCGGAGCCCATTGTAAATTCGGGCTTTGGGCGTCCGAGATCAAGTTCCGCGTCCAAGTTGGCAGGAAACATGGATTGAATAGAATACGAGGAGCTGGAAGTTAGACACGATTGGGCTGACACTCACGAGGCCTGTAAGTATTCCGAGCTGAATGAACTACAGAGTCAATACATATTACCTCACCAAGTACCATGGAGGAATGAACTTACCTGAGGCTATGCGATACACTAGGCTGAACAACTTGTAAGGCCTCAATGACTTGGAGCTCGGCTGGTTGGTGTTGATGGGCCGGAAAGAGTCAGTCGATATGCTGGATCGAAAATGAATGACATACCGCGGTGCCAACGGGGATAGATTCGCGTACCGGCCATCCCAAGGTAAGTTACCCACATATCTTCCTTAGCCGCGTTTTTCTCCTCTTCGGAGATCAAAATCTGCCTCAACATTCAAGGAAACGTCGTTCTACGAATGAGAAATGAGCATGACAATCAAGACCGTGCGTAAAGATGAGCGTGTGGACCTCGCGGCAGAGATGATGCTACCGAAGGTTGCTGGCAGTTGGAAGTAGCGAAACAGAGGTTCCACAACACAGGTAAAATCGCCGAGCTGGAGGTGGAATTGGCCAAGAAAAGGGCCGAACAAGATGACACGTCCTTGGCGCGTGCGAGAAAAAGGATCTTGGAGGGTTGCAGACTGTGCCGGGTGACGCGTACAGCGAGAAGGGGTACAAAGCGCCGCTAAAATGCGCCTACTTTGACGCAGATTGGACAAGAATTGAGTCGGGAACAAGGCATACAAGATGGTGACTGAAATGCACTGGAGCCGAATTAGGCCAAAATGAAATTATGGAATTAGGAATTGAGAATACCTATGATGGAAAGTGGCTCCGAAACGCTTTCGAACGCGCCTATTAGCAAGGAATTCGGGTAAGAATTGAGGCCACAATTGGCTGAGGAAGAGAGCGACTTCTGAAGTTGTTCTTATTTATAAAGAGCTGTAAGCGTGCGTAACTTGTACTTTTACTTAACTTTACTTGCGCAACTAACTTACCCAGCCATAAGTAAAGTAAAGTTAGTTTTGGCAGGGCAAGTTAGTTTTCATAAGTTAATTTTATAGCACCCGAAAATTCCTGTCTGCTGGCTTTTTTTCACAAAAAAAAAGGCCTGTTGAGCCAAAATGCATGCAGGGGCGGAGGAACCACCCATTGCGACGACGTCAGCAAGCAGAGCGCGTGATCAAGCGCGGACCGCGCCTTTTTCTGGCACATTCCCGCGCTTTGGAATACGGGTATTAGTGTAAGACCATATTGGGGACCCAGGCTTGGTCGGTCCACAGAAGTCCTGATATATTCCCCTGCCCCGAAAGCTTCGAGCCTCAGCGTTGGCTAGACAATAAAAAAGGCGCACTGTGCATACCACCAAAACCAGTATGAGTCACGGTTTTGTAGGCAGTTTCTATGTTTGAATTCGTAGCTCCACCTTGACCAGGTTAATTTCCCGACTAAAGAGGACGGATTATCTCCCTAAAGGCCTGTTCCGCCACCCCCAAATTTGTCGGGGTGTTTTTCATTCCAGAACACTATTATAAGCCAACCGTAATATCCTCCCAGTGGAGGCTTAAAAAAACTTTTCTACCCCCTTTGCGAGGATAAATAAAGATATATTCAGAGCTCAGGACCCGATGCATAAGCAAGCGCCAAGATGTGGCTGAGTGCGAGTTGAAGGCCTTCTCCTCGGCCAAATAATGCGGGGATTTGGCTGACACTGCTCTACTGAGTTTCTGGCAGGACTGTCAATTCAGATTTGGGTTTCGAGCATTCCGTGCAAAGCGCGGAGTCAAACAAGGTTTTATTTGTGCTAATGCATCCAATCCCATCAGCAAAGCTTAGCCAAAATGTGCCTGAGTGCGAGTTGAAGGCCTTCCCCTCGGCCAAATAATGGTGGGATTTGGCTGACACTCCTCTGCTGATACCCCTGGAAGATTCCCAGAAAGTGCTGGTTGTAATGCCTTTGCTGGGAATTTTTTACCAGCCGCCGTTTCAGCGGCCAGACGAAGTGATCTGAGCGCTACACCAGATTATGACGCATGTTCCGGCAATTTTGTCATGGACGTTTCTGAGGTTATCCCGTACGGATTTCATTTTTCTTTCCCGTCTTTTACCCCGGATATGAAAAACCCGATCAGAATGCGGAGGCGATCTTCCGTCCACGTTACGTATTATATCATTGATTTCGAGCTGTCTAGTAAAACAGTTTAAATTAAGGACTCGGATTGTCGGAAGCTCCCCTTGCTGTAGCCGGGCACTGGCATACAACACATATTTGGGCTTGGGGCGAGCTCGCCGTCTGCCCCGCAGGCAAGAAAGCCAGCAAAGTGTCTGAAGAGCAATCCAAGAAGGAACAGACCAAGTCCTTCGAGGAAGCGGTGCACTCGCAAATACCATGATTTCAATAGGCCTTGGGACCACGCGATTGAGCTAAGAATCTGGACTGCAAAATATACGCACTCAGTCCAGAGGAACAGCGGCAACTCGACGAGTTTCTTGACGAGAACTTGAGAACAGGACAAATCAGACCGTCTAAATCTCTGATGGCATCTCCATTCTTCTTTGTCAAAAAGAAGGATGGAACTCTTCCACCAATTCAGGACTACCGCAAGCTGAACGATATGACAGTTAACAACCGCTATCCTCTTCCGCTTATCCAGGAGCTGGTGGACAAGCTTACGCACGCGCATTACTTTCACCAAGCTGGATGTCCATTGGGTTTTAACAATGTCAGGAGGGTCAGAAATATTTTGTGGGTCTCTTTGAGATAGTCATGGTATCTGTGGTGGGTCACAAATGTGAAGGGCTATTTGCGCAATGTCGACGGTAGGGGTGGTAATTTGAAATATCACACTCATAACTGACCCCTGCATAGACCCCATTAGATGCACCCTGATAGACTAAGAAAACTCATTTTTTTCCCCATTCTACCACAGATATTTCAGAAAAATCATCTCGGTATTGAACATATATCGGTGGTATGAGGAACAGCGAAAACCGTCTCCTACACATACCAACTCAAGTGCCATTACAGCCCACCTATAGGTGGGATTCTAAGGGATTATCAGCTGCAACTGGAATACGAAGAGGGAATACCAACTGAGCCAATAAGACAACGGCGATGACTTTAAATCCACAGTACAGGCAAGGGGGATACTCTTTGCGAACAAATATATCGAAGACCACTTCGGCCTTCAGTTATGTGGTAAAGCACACAGATTCAAACCACCAAATTCATTGTAACCTCTAAAGATCCCCACCCTGACTCCCCATCGGCTCTTAAACCCCGACACACACACACGAAAGTGAAGTAAGAAGTTGAAATGTGATTTAAATGTAGAAGCAAATGTATGTACCAATTGAACACAACTTCTGGTTCAACACAGAGAAGAGGATTAATCAGATTATGGATCTACTCAAAAAGAACCGAATCCATTCAACTGAACAGAATTTTCTCCCACCGAATGAAGTAAGTAGATTGTGTTTGCATGTTACTGGATAGGATCCATCATGGGGAGTGCCTTGTAAAATGGAGAGCTGGGAACCACCATATGATGAGTAAATACTTTTGATATGAGCTCTTGTCCTTAAAAAAGTTTGCCCTGTCAGCGGCACGACTTGAATTGGAAAGGAAGCCGAGCAGGGGCTTCTTGATGTATTTAATCGCACTTTCTATTTTGTTGTGGCTGTTTGGCTCAGTGGTTAATGTCCCCTCCGCCGATAAGCCACGGAAAGGTGGGGTCTAGAGTTCGAGTCCCACTGGTGGCGGCTTTTTGCCGCGCGTAATCAATAATGTTCTATTTAAACATGGTTGAACACATCTTAATCCGGTTTAAACAGATTTTGATTGGATCAAACCATGTTTATCCCCACCGTTGCACCAGTACCAACCACAAGCCTCCAAACTGTTTAAACAAATCAGTGCTTGAACCGGATTATGCATTGAGACAGGAATTGATTACTCAAATTTCATATAGATTCTTCAGCTGGTTTGGTTTTGGTTCCAGCTCGCACTCTCAGAAGTACTGGCTGCATATCATGGCGTGTTTGAACCCGAAATTTCGTTGTGTGGGGTTTAATTCTTCCCATGAGTCAGTTATGACCTACACAACTGTTGTTCAGCACCTACTTGGGGAACCAAAGCAGATGCAAGGTGGTTGAAACTCAATCAACGTGATGCAGAGCAGTTGCGGCTACAAGGAGATTTTCGGCCCCGAATAGAGCGAGGTTTGGGCGCATCTCTGCATTAACTGCCTCAGAGAATTATTATGAATGACTGATTGACGACTACCAGCACTTTTACATAACAGAAGAACTTAGGAATACTCTTGTGGAGTCAGAACTGCCCAAATACGAAAAAATTTACACGACTCGAGTCGCCAGTGGTTAAATTTTCTGTGGGTCTCTCAGAGTACTCATTCCATGCCCACGAACTTGATTCCACCGAGAAATTTGTATCCATTCCACGTTTGAACGGGGAAAAAGCAAGATGGACTTGTGGAGTCAGAACTGCCTGCCCAGATGCGAAGAATATTACACCAGTTGACCTGCCGGTGGTTAAATTTTCCATAGCTCTTCCTGAGCACTCATTCCATGCTAAGGAACCTAATTCGAACGAGAAATCCGTACCCATTTCACTTTTGAACGAGGAAAAAGCAAAGTGGGCTTGATGAGTCTGAACTGCATGCCTAAATACAGAAAATATTACACCACTTGAGCCGCTGGTGGTTAAATTTTCCATGGCTCTTCCTGAGCACCCATTCCATGCTAAGAAACCTAATTCGAATGAGAAATCTGCACCCATTCCACTTTTAAATGCCAGTTAGTGCTGGCTAAGCTTGGTCAATGGAAATTGGTATTTGACCTCCAAAGGGATAATCAGGGCTCCTTTAGTGGTTTAGATTTTGAGACGCGTGATCCTATTGCCTTTGCAATGGTCCACATTTTGAACCCTGTGACTTGATATCCTGCAAGCCATTTCTGATGATGATGATGATGATGATTTCAATTCCAATGAAGTCTCAGTGCCATTTTCTGAGCCGTGCATGGCAGGAATGGTCAGCCCTGGTCACTGCAAACATTACTCGGTATTGACAAAAGTAACCCTTACTTGGCATGCTGTGTCATAACCCGCAATTCAATTCCAACCACCTCTTACTACTAGATACCTACAGATATTAGCCGAAGACTACACAACTTTTTTAGGAGAATTAACCCAGGATTGCCCCCCAAAGACTAGGAAAGATCAGCAACCCATGTTTAAATTATGACATTGTATCCAACAGTTGAAAGAAACTTCACATAAAAATAATTGGAGCCCGAATTCAAATTGGGGTATCCTGGAATAGATAAACAGACATCTTTGGTGGATTTTTTAACAGTCAAGCTCCTGTTTATCCAACAGATTCTTGCCGCAAATTGCGTTGCAGCATTATCTACAGGATTTGAAGATCAATTGTTGAATGAGCGATTTCGAGGGTCAATCGCCATGTAGAGCACCATGGAGGGATAAAATAATGACTGAGCAGTGCTCCAGTCGTCTTTCAAGCAAAGTTGAGCTGTCAAGGTTCAATTTTGTCAGCTTAACTGGAGAGCAGCTTGCACATGATCCATGCGGGCATGACTCGCTGCAGAAAATGCCTTGTATATGGATATCCATTCGCTTTCCTCGAGTTCCAAGTCATGGGCTATGTTCAACATATCTTAAGTAATAGCCCTGACAATAGAAAGCTCCATCTATGCCCACAGACTGAGCCGTACACCTGAATTTTGGACACATGTAGCAAAAATGAAGCAGAATCAAAACAATCGATCCACAGAGGGTATACACATGATTCTTGATGCCAAATTGGATATGAAGGGCGAGAATATATCCAGATAAACATTTCTAGGTAGTCAGACCCAGAATACTGCACAATTTTCCGCTGTAGTAAGCGAATTAACGGTTACTTTTGTCAATACCGAGTACAGCCATTCAGATTGTGCTTGGAGCATTATTGTGCCTTCCAGAGCACAATTAGTGGTTTACATTTTGAAACGCGTGACCCTGTCATCCGTATCATTGAACTTCATGAATTGAACTTCATGAAGACAATGTTCCTGACTCTCAGAAATGTTGCATATGCTGTCCTACATACGGGGGTTATTTCCTGGGAGGAGGGAAAAACACTCCGGTCTCTTCTTTCCACTTTCCTTTTTCGGCGCATTTGCCTACAAACCGTAACCGCGGAACGGAGCCGGAAGAAATGGGCCCGATACGCAATTGACATGTGATGTTCTGAACGCCGCCGAATGAAAGTCACAAAAACGGGATCTCCGGTCATTATTTGCTGTCATTTGTGTGTGTGGCGTGGTGCCTGTAAAAAGCAGTTCAAATCTCCTTATTCCAACAGGAAGGAAGCTCTTTCAGTGGGTGATCGTTCGCTTAAGCCTATTGTTCCCCTGGCATCGCGCTTGTGCAGATTCTGCTATGCATATATTGAGGACCCTCCGCATGCGATGTTTGCCTGTCGGCATATATAATTATTGCCAATCCGAGGAACGTTCCTTGCGAAGCTATATGGAACACTGCCTGAATTGTCTGGTACCTTGGAGGTGGACAATGTTTTCAAATTCTTCCGCGACTTCCCCTCTCCTGGAAAAACTGGCCTACGATGTGCAAAGATTTCGATGCTGCACCCATGCTCCGTATGTATGAACCCGTGCCTCACATATGATTTCTCTTCCCCTCTCTTTTTTTTTCAACAGTGATTTTTCCACATGCATCGTGCAAAGGGACGACATGCGACAGCGTTTGTGTACTGGTAGACACCGGGGATTTATACCTGGAAGGCGCGAACTCCGACCAAGTCCCACTGGGTTTTAACCCGAGGTCCCGCCATTCAAATGGTTGCCGTATCAATTTGTCCCATAATTCGGATTTAAATTCTTAATCTGGTCCTCTTTGTCGAGCAGAATCGTTTTCAGTAGAGCAAGGCCTTCCAAGTCCCGTGACATTGTGTTTTCAAATCCTGACAGTGACAATGCATTAGAGGATGATACCAGAGTACATACCAGATCGACCCACTGGTGCGCAAGATCTTGTACCAGTTTATCTGGCCGAATTAGCTGCGCTCCGTGATGGGATAGGTACAACGTGAAGCGAGATGGGATAGATAGAACTTGTGTAGAATACTCAAACTCGGGTCTGGTAATACAAAAGCAGATGCTGAATGCCAAAGCTTTAACGATGCAGACTAATCATCGCACACTTGAGTCACTACAAAGCGTAAACTACTGCAAGTGCGTAGTGTTAATAAGGTCCCTGTGCCTTCTTGAAAACACCGGCCCACCTACATATTTTATTTACCTCCTGTGTTCTGTTTAGTTACGTTGCAGCTTCGCGCCGGCTTGGGTTTCGGCCCGAGAGCGCTTGCTGCGAGGGGACTTAGGTCTCTCTCCACTCAATCCCATTCTTCTTTGCCCACACACGATCCCGAGGCATTCCATCACTGTATCTACCTGTTTCCAAGCTAATCTCCCCAAACGAGCCATGCATTGCTGTTCTGTTCTGTCGATTTTTTGGTCCGTGAATATGGTATGACTGGCATGTAGAGAGGTGTTTTTTGTACCGGTGGGAGTTGATAAAAGTCCCCAGATAGAATCAAGATGATACCTCCAAAAGGACGTGGATCACCTTTAATAAAACGAAGCAGTTGATCAATCTCGGCCAGTAATTCAGCTCCTGGTGTATTCTATTGTTTGGATCGAGGTCATGCCTTTCAAGTGGCAGCCTGGTGTGTCGGACTGTGGTATGGGCCAAACTGTTTGTTTCGGTCAAGGCCATGCTTTTCAAATGGTAACCCAATGTATTGTATTGTTTAGATCACTGCCATTTGAAAAGCATGACTTCAAGCTAAACAATATCTACATCAGACTGCCATTTGGAAAGCATGAGTTCAAGCTAAACAATACCATACATCGGACTGCCATTTGAAAAGTATCACCATACCACCATTCCAAGCCCTTTTCTCACGGTGCGTTCACCAGAAATGGATAGCCCTGATCATTGCGCAACTTTGGGGTGGCTCAGATTTTTTTGCATTTGGCCTGTGGTATTTGTACCGAGCCCAACAAGTATCTGGGCATTTTGAAAAGCATGACGTCGAGCGAAACAGTTTGGCCTGTACGGTGGTGAGACGGAGACGCGGATTCTGCCCCGTGATGCGATTGCAGTGACCTGATGGCGACCGAAAAGGAACGCGACGCGTCCCAATCAGAGTTCTAAACACGCGTCTCTCATACGCTTGAGTGTGTAAGAAGCTACAGAGATCTTATACGTCCATTTGAGTTATTTCCTCAACCAATCTGGTCAAGAACTCGAGTAGATAGAGTCAATTGAACATTTGCTATAGAAAATGTCTCCAAGTGAGCTAGGAAGGTCATAGAAGGAATTATATAACTTTTTGCTTCAATCGGTTTAGAATATATGCAAGCCCTCTCTATCAAAAAGCGAACTCAATCGGAGATGGGCTGGGTCCACTATCCGGAATTCACGCTTGAGAGGGCCCTGACGGTCAGTCCATAAAAAATGAAGTTTTTCACTGGTTTCTTTCTATCACTAATTGCAGATGAATTATTCCACAAGAACTAGCTAACTTTTAAGTCAATCGGTGAAGAAACCATGAAGATACGGGGAATTCTTTGGAGAGGATCAAAAACGGCCCAAAACGGAAATTTTTCGTTCGCGCCCTCGGTACTGACATTAGCTGTAAGTTTTCACATGCGTGTATGGTTGCTTTAGTACATTGGTTGTACTCTACGCCCCAAGTATTTTGTCTGTTCTCGTGAGGCCAAGCCTGGACCTGGAAACCAGTCTCAGACGTCGTAATACGTCGTGCGGTTGACAGGATGAAGCCGTACAAGGCTACGTATCCCGATTCAACTCCCAACTGTGTGTTTAAAGAATGCCATTAACATCCTCCTCCATTCATAGGCCCCATATTCCGCTCACTCGCTGAGCTAGAACATTTTCCAGACAGATGGGCAGACCTCCAAATCCTAGTGCTACGCAAACCCGGAAAAGCAACTATGCGGAGCCCGGCGCGCACCGCCTGATCGCACTAACGAAGGGCCTACCTCGACTCCTATACGCCTGCAAAACCCTGCAGTGCGTCTCCCGAAGCGGAGCTCGCGGGAGTACTGCCGAACAACCAATATGGCGCGCGCCCGGGGCGCTCCACAACGGATGCCCTTCACAAGGTGGTATCAATTGTTAAGGATGCGTGGAAGGCGGGGAAAGTCGCCAGCGTCCTGTGCATGGACGTCAAGGGTGCGTTTCCGAGCGTAGACCTTGACCGCCTATACCACGACATGCAAATGCGGGGTGTCCCGGTGGAGCACGTCAAATGGATGCAACGTCGCTTTGCCAACCGCACGGGGCGCTTGGCGTTCGGGGATTATGCCTCGGAATCCCTTCACGATCGACGGGGGGACTCGACCAGGGCGACCCACATTCCGGCTTTGCATATGGCATATACAACGCCGACCTCGCCGACATCCCCAAGCCGGAGAAGGGCGAAGACGGCGTCGTCTTCGTTGACGATGACACCCTCATCGCGGTCGCCCGCGACTTCCACGCCACCCACCGCAAGATTCGGAATATGATTCAACGGCCGGACGGCGTCGACAAATGGGGGCGAAGACCACAACACCAAGTTTGTCCGGCCAAGTATCAGCTCGCAGACCTATCGAGACGGCGCGTCCCGCACCCGTTCCTCTTGCGTAAGCGCATACCGGAGCCCCGTTTTAATCTCAAGCTTGGTGCGCACACCATTAAATCCGCTGACTCTGTTAAATTACTGGGTATACACATTGATCGGGAGCTGCGCTGGCACCAACAGGAAGCAGCGGCCCTCGCCAAAGGCCAAGCATGGCTCAACGAGACGGCGCGCATCGCGCGCCCATCGAGGGGCATCAGCGCGCTACATGCACCGTCTGTACCTCGGCGTCTGCGTTCCACGCATGCTCTACGGGGCGGACGTCTTTCTTTCGCCCCCAGCCTCCAATCGGAAAGCGGGGGCAAAGAGGACGATGGAGCGTGGGGTGATGAAGAACTTACGCACCATACAGCCCGCGCGGCACTCGCCATTACCGGGGCACTTCGATCGACGCCCACGGAGGTCCTCAACGTCTACGCCAACCTCCTACCGATCGAGAGGATGGTCGAGAAAGTACGGTTCGGTCTGCGCTGCGCTACGCGACGCTGCCCCCAACACACCCTTTGCACGACATTGTCAACAAGGCTGAGGCGCGCCCGCGCACCCACCACCCGCCCATCCACGGCCTCATGACAGACTTCGGACTGGTGCCAGAAACATGGAAAAGATCAGTGCGGTCCGGGTCCCGCGGACTGGGAATCGAGTATGGCGGTAGAAATACCGAGCTCGAAAAGAGAAGGGGGGCGAGCGGAATATGTAGACATGACACCCATTAAAGTATATACTGACGGCTCCGGGATAGACGGACGAATAGGCGCCTCCGCCGTGCTCTTCGAGCATGGTGTTGAGATGGACTCTATACGACTCTACATGGGCACGGCACAATACCACACGGTTTTTGAGGGCGAAGGCGCGGGCGGCATTCTGGCAATAACGTTACTGGCACGGCGCGAGGAGTTACGAGGGCCAATTACGATCGTGGTCGACAGCCAGCCGGCAATCCGAGCCACACGCAACATGGACCCTACCCCGTCCCATTGGCTATGGGATTTATGCACGAGCAGGTGCGCGAGTTACAGCTCCGGCACCCCACGCCGAGATCACCGTACGTTGGGCCCCGGGCCACGTGGATATTGCGGGCAACGAGCGCGCGGACCAGGAAGCCAAAAAAGCCGCACAAGACAGAGACTCATTCCCCCTTGCGCTCATCCCAACGTCCCTTCGAGGCACACACGATCTCCCGTGGAGCAAGTCCGCAACGCGGCAAACCCTCAATGCCGAGCTGAAGGCTGCGGTCGCCCACGACTGGGAAGGATCGACCCGCTACACGCGCACGATGCAGTATGACGCCAAATTACTAAAAGGCTCTTACATCGCGTTGGCTGACCGCCACCCGCGCAGTCTAGCGGTCCTTCTGCTCCAGTTGCGTACCAGCCACGTTCCTTTAGCCCGACACCTCACAAAATCGGGAAAGCCGACTCACCCATATGCCCTTGCTGCCGACAGGCTGACGAGACAGTTTCCCACTTCCTCCTCCAGTGCACCGCACACAGCGACGCCCGGCGTGAACTAGCTCGCGCTGGTGGACTGAGAACCCGCGATCTCAAAAAGCTCCTAGGAGAGCCCGACCTCCTCCCTCACCTCTTCCGTTTCCTCGGCCGCACAGGACGCTTCCACTCAGTACATAGTGATCTTCCCACGCCGCCCGAACCCAGGCAACCAGCCCGCCGCGACGTCATTAACTTCCTCAACCGGCTGGAGGTGCCCGAAGCCATGCCCCGTTCTGCGGTCCCCTTCGGCCCCCAGCCCGCCTCGCACCGTGCCCAGCCCGCCTCCCGTGCCATGCCTCGCCCCACCCACAGCCCGCGAGAGTATGAGTCCCGACGCGCCGCCTGTCTTTCCCTTGGCCTTTACCTATTTTTTCTTTATTTATTTACTCACCTACCTTACGTTATCAGAGCCCACCCTCACGGGGCGCCTATACACTACCATACGCGTTGGGATCGCCTACACTAGGGATCCGCTGAAGCGCCTGGTGCTCGCGAAGAAGACATTGCTGTGCGCATAATTACTTCTGCCTTGCCGATCGTATCCCCTTTTCAGACAATTTTTTTCCCTCGTTGTTGGGCCTGATTTCGGTATCAATCTAACCGCGCCATGAAAGCGCATCGTTTGGTGCTATTCCCATGGAGATCGACCCAGATTTGAACGTTTTTGAGGCCATTCTTTCTCTGAAGGACTGTCAGCCGCGCCCATTTAAGTTTGCTCTTGTTCACTGCATAATCTATCCCTCTGCCTCATCACGTGCGGTTAGGGTAGATTGCACCAGATCCCACAGCCCTCACTTAATGCGTTCCCTTACGGCGCGCCCGCCCAAAGCAGCCTAATTTGGCTGCTAGGGCAATATGACGACGAACTAGTATTATTACACGGACATGCTTATTTACATACAATAGTAGAGTACAGTACGGACACTAGAGTAGACTATGCCCAACATACCGCACGCGGTCAGGGGTAAATAAAATCAGATTACCAAAAAAAAAAAACTTGTTGACGTGCAGCTCTCCGAGAGGTGGTGTCTTTTCGCCTCCGGACAGCACGCTCGTCATGCTCTCGCTTCGCGACGTCAGCGAGCGTCTTCTCGCGGTTCCACTGTCTCTCGCATCTTCACTCACTCCATATGACGCGTCTAACCACAGACATCGACTGGAGTGCTGAAGTGGATGGAAATCTACACTTGTTCGCGCGTATACCAAGCAGCCGCCGCCACTTGAAATCCCTAGTCTGGACTCCACTGGCGCGCGCGGAATGTTCTTATCCACTAACAGTCCTACGGCTCCATCTCCTTCCTCCGCATTCACCTAGGTTCCATTGCCAGTTGAAAAGCGCTCAGTGTGGCAGAAAATGAATGATGTCCTCCGCACATATGGCTTCGATAGCCTCCGCGAATTTCTCCTGTGCTTTTTCATCCCCGTATTTCGGTGAAGAGGATCACCGAAGCAAGCGTCATAGGCAGGCTGTTAGCCCATTTCTGCAGGGGTGATCAAAGCACATATCACGCCGCTCATTTTTCAATAGCCACATGATTCATCCGGTGCTAACCAGCAGCGTATGAATTTGGACCGAGTTCCTTCTCCCGAAGACAATCAAACTCACCCATCCTCCTCGCACTGCGATTCCAGCTGATCACCATCCTCGTCCATAGCTATGGTTCGGCAGCATACCGTATGGCTGCCGATTATGCTGAAGAGCAATGGGATGCTGTGGATCATAGTGACGAGCCCCGCCTCAGTGGCTCTGATTTGACAGTGGCCGTCGACCCCGACGACGTTGGAGAGCTGCTGGAACGGCTGTGTGGGCCGGAGGTTGGGGAAGAAAATTATTCAGAGGATGAGGAGCCGGAGATGGATGAGCCGGAGACAGAAAGTGACGGTGAAGTAATAGATTGCAATTTCATACCAAATACTACACGAAGACAACGTTGAAAAGAAAGGAAATACAACATATCCCCACGAGAGCGCCCACGACTGTACCACAGTTCACCGAATTCTCTCGCGCTCCTTCTTCGTCAATTAAGCTTTGTTTTCTGGTGCAGAATCGGTTCGATGGACGAAGAGGGGCAGCTCCATGCTGGGAGGAAGTGTCCGGTACGCATTACTGCTCCTTTCCATTGGCTTCAAATCTAAATCACCGCGTTCAAGTTCCCGATCGTTGACAAGTGTCTATGATGGCGATCCCGTCGTGTCTCCGTCGTACCCTCCTCTCTCGCCTCACCTATTTGTACTCGAAGTACGTGACCATTACCACGGTTCTCGCTCGCCACACTCTCTGTCCTTGAACATGGTAATTCATGACGGAAAGTTCTGCACGCGCTTGTTTAGGCCCATTTCTGAGTCGAATCACTCCAAATAAAATTGTGGCATGAAATTTGAGCGATTTCAGGAGTTCTCACGTGGTTTAAACCATATCGATCCTAATATTTGGACAGTGTCTTGGTGTCGAGTCCAATTATCGGGTTTGTACGGTCTCAGTTTCACCCACTCATTGCATGCTGAACAGCGAACACGATTGGCTTCTACAGCAGAAATCCACTTATTGCCCTCGAGGGCCGCCTTTCGCCGTTCATTTGAAGTTTGAGAGCTCGGTTCGCTTTTTTGGGGGGTTCCGAATCATCCTCGAGAGTTTCGACCCCAAGTTTGCGTTTGGAGCTTGATGCAAAGTTTGTAAATAAACGGGGCGTGTGAAGGAGCCCAGTAATTACCTGGAGGCAATGTTGGAGGCATTGACAGTATGAGGGTCGTTGTCGTTGACCCCTGCGCGTCGTCAACAATTACAACTTGTAGCTGTCAAAACGCTACTTCCATCGGATGACTCGCTGTCTCGGCAAGTGCCGGGGTTTTTTTTCGCAGGATCCCTGGCAAGAAAACTAAACAAGAAAATAATACGGTCATTCCGGAAGTTGCTATGTGAATTAGATAAGTCGATTAACAGTCAGCGGTTAGATTAGGTAATTTCTTTGCTTGCAGGGCGCTACGTTGGAATCCTAAAAGACACGCCTGCGATATCCAAAACCAGTTATTTCACGACTAGTTATGCTCAATACCGGCAGACATCTGGGAAAATACATCATACATCCCACACGGATCTAGCGACATATCCGGAATACCGATCTAGGCCCAGCGGCTTCAGCCAATGCTTCGAATTCAACTGTTACGCCCGGCCACTCAAGATGACTCTCCCTTGATCCCACCTTCTCTGTTAGATACACACGGAGCTCAACAACTGCTTCTTTGGGTATGCAGATCCGACAATCAATTCCACCGACGCGATCACGCACTCGTTTTCTGCTTTTGGACTGGAAGTTTCAACTGGCGCAACGTGTTTGATAAATACACCATCCTAGCCACTCGGAGGCATGGATTGCAGCTTGCAAAACAGCCAATTTAGCCGGTTGCATTATTCAGCGGAAACTCTCAGGTCATGGACTTGATCCCCATCACCCTTGCGCTTCGCACTTCCCTTGCTGCCTTCTAGCACACACTGGCAGGAACCCGTGCTTTGCAACGAAAGTAGGCATGGGTTCAAAATGCCTGAGGCACAGGAGCACTGCCGCGAACCACCGAAATTCAGTTGCGCGTACAAGTGGACTTTTGGAATGGTTGTTGGCATGTAGGTGACATCCGTGGCGATATGTGCGTCCTAATACATCCCACGGAGTCATATGTATCTCCATCCGAGGTCTCCATACCCTCTGTGTTTGTAACCCACGTCATTCCGCCCATATCACATTTTCACCCATCCGCGTGACTTAAAAGCGAAATATTTATCGTCTTCATATACCTCAGATTTACATTTCGAGTGTCTAGAATCATGTAGTTGTATCTACTAGACGATATGGGACACACTGAGATGGTCGGCGCGAGTCGGAACGGACGATTTGTGGCCGACTAGGCGTTTTTGTCCATTTTGGGATACCACTCCGAAAGAAATTCGGTAGGCCACGAAATCGCCGCATAAATTCGCAGGAAATATCTCAACTCACCCCCAAGGTGCACACCTTTGTTTGAGAGCCCATAAACATGTGTCTAGTACACTGGATGCGCGTGCTCAACGTCAAAATGCTAAGGTGGCCGAGTAGGCAGTCTCTGATAATACAGGAATATTCCACTGATGATCAGCTGAGCTGCAGCACCGAGGCATAGTGATATTATTCTACGGTGGGCTGAATCGTCGTGGATAGGGTACGAAACATTATGGTCATTTTATCTCTGGTTCAGTCCGCATAGTCTGCAGAATATTTCACCCCTGATCCACCAGTGGTTCAGACATCGCAGCACGAGAGAAAGAGTCAACAAACACTCACGTGGGCGTGGCGCAGAGCGAAACTCCGGTGACCGTGGCATAGATGATTAATTCGGGCACGGCACTCAATGAAACATATTGATGGCATGGGAACTGATAGATGGGCAAAATGATTGATGCGACAGATTATGCTAATAATAGCCTCAGTGTTCAAGGCCATATAATTGACAGAAAACTACAATCAACACTGAGGCATAAAGGCTTCCTCCATACCAAGAGTACGCAGTGAGCATCCAGAGGCATCCAGGGAGGTTTGCCTGTTCACACCGTACATATCATCAGCAACGGAGGTGGTTGATGCCTAAAAGTTTAGCCGGAAAGACGACGCGGCGATCCAATGTGGGGATCTGCAAAGAAGCAGCATTAAGATAGGAGCCGTGGGAAGCGGTGGATAGTAGAACTCTCGAGATCTCTCGAGATCTTACGACCAAAACCTGGATGAGTTATCAGGACATAGTTGATCTCTAGAGATCTCGAAAGTTAGACCTGGATAAATTATCGGGAAAATTAAAGTCCTTGCAATTAGTGGGACGAGATCTCTGAAGATCTCCAAAGATCTCTAAGTGAGTTTTTTTGTCAGGTTGGAAGGAAAGTTGAGGTCCACCTCGAGATCTGGAGAGATCTCGAGAGAATACTACAGATTTGTCGAGATCTCGAGGCTTCTCTGGCGTTCTCTCGAGATCTCTAGAGATCTCGACCCCCTACCAGCATAACTGATAGTTTTGTCCAGTAAGGTCCCTCAAATGGACGCGACAAGAGGGAGACAAAGAAAATAGGCGTAATTATTTGTGTGACAACCGTCGCTAGCTAAATGGACACGCTGCCGAACACTTTTATCTGTCTATTTGCTTGCGATTTGATCCCAATTTACGAAAAAGTGTTTTGGCAGGGAAATTTAGGAAATGGGATTTTAAATGGGGATCCTGAACAGGGCCTTATTTGCTTTCTTTCCGCTCATTTGTCTTTTCGCTAACCCATGATCTGGTGTAGCGCGCCAACAGAAGCCGGTTTCATCTGCATTAAAGCGAGATTGTACTGCGCTAAAATCTCCTGCATCCGTTCACGCTCTTTTGCGATGGCGATGTGATCACAGGATGCGGCTTCACCGTGCCGCCGAATTTCTTTGATTTTATATCTGCGGCATAATGATGGTTCCAAAAGATTTTGTGTCCAAGTTATAAAAACCCACGTTCTCAAGAAGGATGCGACCCAACCACCATTCTTTAGGCTCTGCTCCTCCGGCACATCAAACTGATTCTCAAAACGAGACTGCTTCTCAATCAGCATTTTGCCTGTCACTGTTTCCCAGAGAACGAGCGCCCTTTCCACATCCGGTCGCGTTACGACACGCTCCGGCTTCATTGATAAAGCATTTGGGTGTACACGGGCCTCAAGCTCCGAGCGCTTCGCCAGCTCTCCTGTGAAAACTCAAGTGCTCCATCCTTTCAGCCTTTGAAATGCGCGGAAATCTCTTGCTGCGTCATGTCGGTATGGGTATCGCAAAAGGCAAAGACTGTCATCCAGTCATGGAGCGTGAGATGTGGTCTCTGCGTATCTTTTGCGGGTTTTGCTGATGTCCGTGGAGCATCTTTGGGGGGTTCGGCCTTACGGGGGGTGTGTTCGTATGGTTTAGCGGGTGCAGGACGAGGTTTGCGTGTTTTCTCAGGTGCCATAGTGCGGGAGAGCTGAAGGCTGAAGAAATTGACATGTTTCTTTCAGACAACACATTCTCACAGCCTCGAGCCCGACCTAGGAAGCGTGATCGCGTTTTACCGTGTGTTTAAATTCATTTTGAGTGAAACAAAGCATTTCAGTCACTCCGAAAGGTGTCCACAAGCCGGTCCTGACTTTTAATACTGCATAATGGGTCCCGAGCATCTTATGCAATATGCATTATGACAAAAATGCATAAAATCCCCGCCTACCAAGTCAGTGGACAGTCGAATCCTATGCAAAATGAGCATTATGCATAGTGACCTAATGCATTGTGACAAATCGTACTGTATAAGTTTTTCACCCTTATCGTGCCCAATTGAAATATATATCTTACAGGTTATGGGCCCCGTCGCCTAACTTGCTTCAGAATATATCTTGTGTATGATCCCTATTGATACAACTCACTGATGTACCTCGCGAAAAATTCTTACAGCATATATTATGCTGTTGTCGCTGACCTGACATGACACCGAACTCCACCGGTGTGCCGCTTCTCCCAGACAGAGAGAAGTTTGACGGCACAGACTTTACTGGATGGAAGACCAAGCTTACTGCGCTGGCCAAAGCCCGTGGCCTGGCGGCTTACCTCGAGGGCACTTGTGTTGATCCCTCCATTTCCCCAGTCCCAACGGCTGCCCAGGCAGCCCAGGCTGCAGTCCAGACGGCGCCTCTCCCATTCCCGCTGACTCTTGATCCGACCCCAATTTACTCTATGACGCCTTCTACGGAGGAATATAAATTTCGGGACTTGTCTACACTCGCCCTGATTATCCTCAACGTCAAGAACCCGGTCGGCTTGGCCTGAAGGTCAACGGCACTGCGTTCGAGGCTATGAAGTCGCTCGAGGCGATCCACAATCAAGTTACCGACATGGGCTTAGTCAACGCCCTACGTGATCATCATACCGCCTACCTCATTCCTGGAACACCAATGACGGAGCATGTCGCCTGTCTTCGTACCTTGTGGCAGGCGGCCAATGATATGGGAGCGATGATTGAAGATGGGCAGTTCCGCACCATGTTCATCTCCCTGCTTGGGGAGGAATGGGACAACGTCGTTCCTGTTCTTTACACCTACAAGACCCCGGCAGAGGTTATTAGCTTCGTTACCATGCACACTGAGCGCTTGAATCGAAACGGCGCACCTGCTATCTCCACCCTTGCACCCCAAGCTCTCGCAGCGAATACCCACGTCGATGTTCGCGAGGCATGCTGTGCTGCCCGCAAGAACCTCGTCTGCATCAATGCTCAGTGTGGCGCACCGGGGAAGAAAGGTCACACCATTGCCTACTACTTCTGGCCTGGTGGCGGAAAGGGGGCCAATGGCCGTCATGGTGGAAAGGGAAAAGAGGGCCCACAGCTACCCCCACCGCAAATGCTGTCGAGACCTTCGTGTTCATGGTCCGGACCATCCCTGAGGCCGTAATAAACCCCTACGACTCCAGCGGCATTCAATCGGTCCAATTCCGTGGTGAAGTTCTCGCATCCCCCCAGGCCGTCATGGCATGGGAGGAAGCTGCAGAGTCTACCGTCCCAAGCATGCTGCCCGAGAGCGCTGCTAACACCCGCTCCGAGACTTCCAGCTTCGCGATGCTGGTCTCCCTGCCACTATTCGCTACAAGCTGAAAGTGGATCGTCAGATGACTAGTTTCCAAGTGTACACCAGCACATAGCTTCAGTGTGTAGTGCCTGTGCTTCATGGACTAAATTTCCTGAAAACCGGGCCAGTCTCCAGGACTCATAGGCATGCATTTGGCTAGGCTTGAACCAGCCTGTCTATGGAACAAGCATTGACATGGACAGCCCTCAGCTCTCGTGTCAAGGCACCAAGACCATGAGAATAAATCCCAGGAGACAGTTCGAACCCAAATTTCGCTGGCTCTCATCCCAGCAAGACCCGGGCAAAATCCGACTTGAGATGATTGCACAGTGCTCCAAATGCCGTTTCACTGTGAAATCTCAGCGCACTGTGCCGAGGTTCATGTGCATTTGTTTTGGGTCGACATGGAGAGCCCTCAGCTCTCGTGTAAAGGCACCAGGGCCGTCAAAATAAATCCGAGAAGACAGTTCGAACCCAAATTTCACTGGGTATCATCCCAGCAAGACCCAGTCAAAATCCGGCTTGAAACGATTGCACAGTGGTCAAAATACTGTGCCGATGTTCACATGAATTTGTTTGCATTGACATGGAGAGCCCTCAACTCTCGTGCAAAAGATGTTGCTTTCTCGCCTCTGAATGGGTGGTTCAGCAGATATATCGGTTTAGTGAAGGGAAAAGTATGCAGATGGCTCGATAGTACCGAGATAGGCGCACATAGAGTACCTGAATTATGCACTCCGAAGCTGCAGTGTTCTTGAATCCTTGGGACAAGGGAAATGCGAAATGCAAAAGAAAAGGAAACGTACCCGTATTCCAGTGCACAAACTTCTTCATCATCCTCACCACATCAAGTCGTACATACAAGACGCTGGCGAACCATGGACTGGCTGGCCCCCGAACGGGCGGGACCACCGGTTAAAACCCTGTGGGACCTGGTCGGAGTTCTCTCCTCCCTGGTGAAAATCCCCAGTGTCCACCAGTCCACAGAAAGCTGTCGTATGGCTTTCACTTTGCAGATTCATGCACACCATCTGCTTCCGAGGAAGCAGACCCAAGGACTTCGGAGGTATTCGTTCATGAAGAACTGACACAATGGGCACAAACCCTGAATGTGAGGCAGAGCTCACGCATATAAGATCAGCCGTGTGAAATAGGCACACGATCGTGAAGTTCAGGGTTAATATGCATAACGTGCGTACCCGGATAGCCCATGGAAAATGCTTGAACAATAACTGAAGAAGACTGCAGGCAAAGGATTTATTTGCCGGGCCCGACCGTACATGGTACACCCTAAGACGCGTTAGCGACACTTATTTAGGCTAATCAGCTCCGTCTCTGCCTGTTTCAATGCAATGGAGGGTGCTAAACGACCGAACCTTCTGAATTCAGTTCAGTGAGTTCAATACCAATTTTCTCTCCCTTCCTTTCGGCGATGAATTCCATGTAGGAACTCAGGGTAGGCACTGGGTGTCAAAAAATTAATGGATTCCAACTTTTCCTCTCATAAACCTGCAGAGTTTCTGTTGACCTGACGCGTCCAGGCACATCCAAGCCGCAATGACTTCGCAGTCCGAGTCCACCGCATTAATGTTGCAAAGTGAGAACATATCAAGCCCCATGGAACCGATGCCGACCTGGTAGAAAGCTCTAGGTAGTACGGAGGATATACAAGAAGCGGCCCACTCGCCCGATTTAGAACAGCATCCCATTAGTTGAAAGGTGGCCCAGAGCCGCGTTTGATGTGTGAGAGAGCCGCGTGTTGCTGGAAGGAGGCACTTGCTATTTGGGGACGAGTCACGGCCCCCCTCGGGCTGATGCGGATGGTGATTGGGAAGCAGCTGTGCACCAGCTCTTCTCTTCCTCCGACATTGTTGTCCACATCCCACGCCCAAATGCCCCTCCCGACGGTCTAGGACGCCACAATGTCGCAGCGTCATTCGTGCCAACCACAGCGAGCCCATTAGCCTGTTTACGATACAGCCGTCAGCTGGATGGATGGTTAAAAAAAAAGTGGAAAATGTGACAACCTGCCACACAGTCTCTCTACTCTGAGTACATCAATTTGACACTATAGAAGTCCTCTACCAATGGCAAAAAAAGTGCTGAATTAATCAGGCCATGGGGGGGGGGGATTGCGAGCCATTCAATGGCTCAAATGGCTCATAGCAAACTCTCTATTGATGGGCTGTCCTTCTTCGTGGCTACACGCCGCAATCTAACCGTTTCCAACGCGTCGGCCGCAGTCGCACCTACTGGTCGGAACGTCGCTCGTCATGCCGGCATTGCAGTCGTACTTCAAAGCACGACAACGTGATGATCTTGTCTCTGGAAGTACTGTGGTCCTCGCGCGTTTCAAGGGAACGAGGTGGGAAACCACGGCAGCGACGCAGCTCTCGAAGGGGGATTCAAGTATGCACTCTTTGCCTCGAGCTCAAATAGATAATTCTGCGTGTTTTTTTTTCCCCGCTGAATTGGGTGCGGAACTCGCTCTGAGGTATCGTATTTTTTTATTCCCGGCAGTTCCCGGGTTGTAAGAGAGTAACAGCGAGATCGTACCCGCTTGCCAGGATCTGTCATAAAAGAATTGAAAAAGTACCTCTAAACAAACTACTTCTGCTGATCCATGTGAGTTTAATTCCTAAGCGCTGGATGAATGTTCACCTTTCGTAGTAATACAGTAGCTACATTTGTGTTGTGCGAATATTTGAAGAGAACCTTGGCAAGCATCAAGTCCCTTTTTCGTGCTCAGAAACTGGCCAAATCAGTGTCGTGTCGAGCAATTCCGATGTGCCGCCCTTTGATTCAAAAGCGGCACTTGAGCCGCTCATGGCGTGCGAAATGCTGCCGATGCCGACACATGTGCCACCTTTGATTCGAAGTGCCGCTGTTCTAAATCGGGCGAGTGGGTAGGTACCTTCCTTCATTTACTTCATCTACGGAGACATGACTTTCGCTGCGGAACTTTGGAAATTGGTTGGGATTTGACTAAACGATGGCCGGTCGCCGCCGTCAAGTCAAACGCGTGTAGTCACAGCTGTAATGAGCGTGACAAATCAGTCGCGTCGCGACTCCTAACCTTTCAGCTGCTCATTTCTTGTACTTTCTCTCTACCTTCGGCCCTCTAAGCTGGTCTCCAAGCATTATACACCCACCCCCATCACTCTGTTCTCATGCCGCAGCGTACCAATCGTCAGTCTACGGCGCATCGCCTCAATCAATCAAAGGGTTCTGTGAGCGACGACGACGAGAATAAACCTCCGGATTCTACTCTCCGCCCTGCCAGCATCTCTACACGGAAACCCAAGAAACCGAAGAAGACATTGACGGTACAGGTCGCGGAAAAGGAGAGCTGGATAGTCGAGCTGGAAGCTGCTGTGTCCGAACTTTCGTCCGATCTTCTTCGCCTGCAGGCAACACACAACAAACTTTCTCTCGAGCATCAGACTCTCCTAGCTCAGAAACCGGATTTTTCTGTGGTAAACCAAAGCTTGAATTGTCTGAAAAGGAAAGCCGCGACCGCTTTCAACGAGGAACTCGGCAAGAAGAAAAAGAGAATTAGACGTCTCGAGCTGGAGCGCGAAACGTACAAGGAAAATCACACTGTGACACTGGAAAGCCTACGCAATGATCTTCGCGACCAAACGTTATACATAACTCGACTTGAGCATGAGCTCGCTTCGGCTGAAAATCTCATTACGTCTCGCGACTCGACGATCATTTCTCTACGATGCGGCCTCAAGGAGAAGTAAATCTCTATGACCAAAACTCGTGAACATCTGTATGCAGCTCAAAAGCAGATTCAGAGAACCAAGTCGGCTCTGACGTCGAGCAAAATGGGTTACCGTGACCTGAAAACTTGGGATCCGAAGGAGAATGGAGTCTACCACGCAGCATCGTGGGATTTGGCTCAGATCTCACACATGCCGGATGTTCAGCCAAAAGTTGGAGTTTGTTGTCAAACGTTGCGCCCAGACATTCGGAGTCCAAATACGCCGCCATCGTTTCATGAGTGCGCGAACCGTTGGCCGCGCGATCGACGAAGGTGGTAAATATGGTGAGATCCAGTTGGGCAGGGAAATTATGGACGCACCTGGTATGTGTTTTCACGCAGTCTTTCACAATCCCTCAAGGTTTCTAGACTTCGTAGAAAGCGCCGATGGTACCACGCACCAAGGAATAACGGTTGAATCTCGACATATTACACTGCTGGTGCCATCCTACGAACCTGATGCGGACGATTCAGACAAATCAACGTAGACCCACCGCACGCGATTCGTAGAGGTAGCACCCGCTCTAGATCATACAGGCCAGCGACAATTTGACGGTACGATGGAGGTCGCGAACCGAATCGCCGACGCTTATACCCGAAGTCCGGTCGCGGCGAAAGACAAACGAATAATGGACAAAAACGAATACTTGCGGAAGAAATTAGGAGAGTGCAAAGACCATGCGGCAGACGGGAAAAAAGAATTCAAAATATCTGCTGTGCATAAGAAGGATGTTGTGATTGGTGACATGGGGCGAGCGGCGATGGACGAGGCTGATCTCGAGACGGGGACAATTCTTCTCACGATACTGTACCATTTCGACCAAAGGTTCACTATTTTTAGAAATTTTCAACCGAGAAGACCGATAAATTTTGTTTCGATTTAAGGCGATTTTTCCACACATCAAAAAAATGTCGGTGTCACCCGTCACTGAACCTTTGGTCGAAATGGTACAGTACTGGGCATTAGCGACGACGATCTGCAGGCGGCGGGGAAGATCTCGGCGACAGAGCTAGCCGCGTTGTGAATTCATTGTTTATACGGTGCAATGCGGACTATCTGACTATCTTACACAGGTCGACGGAAGAAAAGTCCAAACTGGTCGAAGAAGTTTTGGAGCGTAAAATTGGAGCCGAAAAATTCAATGAACTCACTCCAGCTCAACAATCCAATCGCTGCACACACCTTTTCGGAGGCTGCTGTTGCCACAAAGACCCGAACGTTGTCGAATACGGCTACGTCGCTGTTCAAAAGGTCTATGCTGCCCACAACATCGCTCCACATGTTCTTCTCGCGAACAAGGCCAATTCTGCGACAATAGACCTAGCTTCCGGAGATCCAACCAGTGCCGCTTTGAAGAACGCCATTGACTCGAGCAGCTCCGGTGCCATCAAGCTCCTCCAGTTGATCGGTGCTCTTCTTCGCCACAAAGATGGAGAGCGCGGGTATCAAGACAGGTGCCGCATTTTTCTGCAGGAGCGGAAACTGGAACTGTACAACTTGGACGAACCTGGGACTTTCCCTGATGTCTCGAACACGAGATATGGGTACTACACCTACGCTGCCGTCGAAGTCATCTGTTTCCATGGCCTTATTCAAGAGTTGGTCGCCGAGATCATCGATGGCAAGACCAAGTCCGGACAGCCCAACCATGTGGAGCATAATATTCTTAAAGGGCTTAATTGTCCTATATGTTTATAGATAATGTTAATTGTAGTCTTCTCCAGCCTTGCCCGGTTCTCACTCTCTCCTGTATCTCACCCCAAGGTACAAACCATGTTTTGGAGGTGGGCTCGGATCAAACGCTCCCATCAGTTGCCATCACTGATGCGGTCGCTGCCCACCACCAATATTTCGGACCAAGTTTGTCTGGAGTCAAAGGTGTTCAATTGTAATATAGATTTTGGCCGTTTTGGGCAGGTATAAGGGAGCACTTGACATATTTAAGGTTGAACTGGCCCCAGGCATTTAATTGCAGTTTTGAAGCCTCGGCAAGCAACGATTGCGATGTACACATGGCCTGACTGATTTTTCAACCAATTTCGTAAAATGTGACTATCCAGCATGTGCATTATAATTTATTTTGGCCGTTTTGGGCAGGTATAGGGGAGCACTTGACATATTTAAGGTTTGAACTGGCCCCAGGCTATTTCTAAATCCATGCCTCAGCAAAATGCGAACCCATTTGACACCACAGAAAAAAATCCAACGTAGCCGCATTAATACTTCAAATGTTCACTGTAAACCTCATGGCTGCTAAACTCAGGATGAGGAACCTTGGCTGCAGAGAGCACTGAGACGAGCGTTGGCAAGCGGGTAAGGAATACAGGCTGACGTGGCTACGCCGGACCCGGCAGAATTGCTTTGAAATGAGTGTGCTTGGCTGTTTAATTGTGAAGCACGGGGTTCAAAATTGCTCCCTTATCCCTATTTTAAGCCTTATTCGGATCTACGGACAATTACTCGATATGGGAATTGGCAACGTTGCAGTTGCAAGTTGCGACGACAGCCGAACAGGCTCTAAAGTTAGTGGGCATTCGATCCTTTGCGCATCGATACCGCGGGATCTAAGGTCGTCCAGCCCTCGTTAAGCCACTCTGCCCTAGTGTTGCCGGGGTTCGGTTCAGAACCGATCCCGAACCTGAACCGAACCGCACCTGAATTCAAGTTCGGAGGCATCAGCGAACCTGAACCGAACCCGGGGTGCGGTTCGAGGTTCGAAGATTTTGGATTTTTGCGAGCCTGTTCAACAGGTTCGAACCGGTGCGAACCTGAAAATTACCGACGGGGTGATGGTGATACCCGACGTGAAGACGCGATGGGACTCAGTATTCTATATGCTTCGTCGGCTTCGCTACTTACAACAAGTGAGTTTAATCCTCCTATTAACTTTGCCAGTCATCATTACGATTATTATCTAGCCTGTTGTCCAATTTTTTTCGACCAATCGCGAGGCACGCAATTCAGTCACCCACTTGAGAACCGTTATTGGAATCAGTTAGAGCTGATGGAGTTGATTTTGCAGGTTTGTGGACCCGATTTCTACTAAACTCATCTGTATTCTATCCGTTGTATTACTCGAGCTTACCAGGGAGACAAATATTGGACTCGCCTTCCACCGACTTTGGTCCATTTATCTGACGGAGTCAGAGAACTTGAAATTACGCGACGGAGGCGAAACTTACCCTCTTACTCGCCATTATGATCTGTCCAGAAATAATCGATCATACTTATATGTGATACCCGGTTCCCGATTTCCCGAAGGTGTATGTATGACAATGGCATTCAAAACGCGCTGGTTGCACGGGGAATGCAAAGTAAATGGATCAGAAAAGACAGTCTTGCTCATAATTCGAAGGGCTATCCAATGGGAAGTCCGGATCAAAAAAAATCCGGGCTGAGCCTGGGTGCGGAGCACTGAATCAATGTTTGCACTGTTTCTGGTCGCCGAGGACATGCTGTGTTGGGCTGGGGACGTTCACGTATTCACATGCGGACCGAAGTGACCGAAAGTGCCGCAACATCAATTGAAGAAAAGCCTTCGTTTGTGTAACATTTCGCCGAAACCAAGGCGGCAGTTGTGTCCATTACATAGCATTATGGGGGGGTTCGCCTTTTCCGCGAAACCAACGGAGGAGAACTGAGAGGGCTGTATCAAAATCGAGCGAAAAAGCTGAAGAAATCAAAACACGGTCGGACCGTCCTCCGAGTCGATTTGATGGGGAGGTCGATTTCACGGAATCTTCTCTGCGCCCACCTTTTGTTCACAACGCTCTCCACAAATATTATCCGTGACCTATCCACAAATGTTGTGTACACAATAGACTCTTTTATGGTAAAATCCGTAGTCGTCCCCAATCCACTGTGTTGCATGTTGATTGTGGACAGGCGGCATTGAGGCGGCGGCGGCCATGTTGGAGATACAAGCCGAACGTATGAGAACGGCACGGGGGTTCAAAATGGCGAGAACAGCCACACCGAAAATGCGTTGAAATTAATGCGTTGGGCTGTTCCATTGCGAGGCACGGGGCTCAAAATGGCGGGCATTCAAATTGATGGGTGTTGGGGCATCGGGATGTCCTTTAGGACGTTTTCCACCTGTAAGAGGCGCAGCTGAGGCAAGAGTCGGGCTAGCGGAGCGGACAGAGATGGGCGAGGTGAAGGTGAACTGCGCCCGACGCGTAGTGCGGCGTAGGAGGGGCATGGGCGTGTCTGAGTCGGAGTCGCTGGCGTCGGGACCCAATTCCAAGTCGTTTTTTCTGAGTATTATCGAGCCTTCCAAGTTAGCGCTGTGTAGGAAACTATTTTGGCGGTGTGAGTAATGTTAGATAGATCTGGGCTCGATGTTAGCAAGTTTCTAACATGACGTAAGCGCGGCCAGGGCAAGTTTTTCCGCCACTTTTTCTTTGGTTTTGGGCCAAAAATGGCTCAAAAAATGGGAGGAGGCTGCACTAACCGCTAATCTTGGTGCGCGACGAGTATCTACGCTCTCGGGAGCCTTTTGGGATCCAAAAAAAAGCCGTCAAGGTGGGCCTGGGGCTGTGATGGACCCCCCCTTCCTCACATCTAAATTACACGGGTCTGAGGAGCTCAATTGTGAGAAATGTTATTTACATGTAAATAACGGTGTTAGAAAGGGGGTGTTACTGTGAGAGGGCCTACCTCCTGTTCAAGTGCTGTAGTCGGAGCAAAACACATTGGGGATTGAGGTTCTATCTATAAAGACGAGAAAAGGGTTGGTTATTCACTCGTAAAATCGAAATTCCGGTTACTTTACGTGACACCAAGTACTACAGCACGTGACCGCGGTAAATTGATCATTGGATACTGAGCGGAGTTTGAAATACGTAAACGTTTGAAAATGTGCACGAGTCCGAATCCGCGAGGGAGCAGTGATTTGGGATTTCTAGTCCGGTGGCAAAGGATACTGTACCATTTCGACCAAATGTTCAGGTGACGGGTGAAAGAGGATCGTGAACTGAACAAATTTGGCCTAGGTGACGGTGACATCTTGAATTTTGGGCTCAAAATGGCGAAAAAACACCAAAAATTTCTGTCCGGCAAACGCCGGACTGCCATATATGGTAATTTTCTCCTGATTGCCGAGAAATGAACACCGAAGAAAATGAACATCTTAGGTGACGCGTTCACCCCTGTGAACAATTGGTCGAAGTGGTACAGTAAGACAGGGCTGGCGCGGAAAGGGGCCAGCCCCGAGGGAGTTATGAGCAAAGCAGTTCAGCTCGTGACCTTAGGGATCGCATCGATTGGTTTGGAACAGTTTTGCTAAGTTCCGAGGGAGTTATGAGGAAAACAGTTCAGCCTGTGACCTTACAGACCGCGTCAATTGAACCGTGCCAATTGAGTGAAAAGCAAATGCACGTTGAGTTGCAAACATTTATGATCATCAAATGTTGAATACACTTTGTTCACACAAACGAGAAACGTGAGTCCGCTGGCCACTCGCCTTTGTCTCGTTTTTCTCTAATGATGACTTTGCCTTTAGCTTTCCCATGCACTTTCCATTCTTGCCACAAATTCTTCAACCGCCAAGACAACCTCCGTCAGCACATTAAGGTCCACAGGAACGGTGACGACAATATTCAGTCGCGTATATCGTAACCCATACCTGTCGCGCGGGCCTTGTCCCTTTCCTGCTGCTTTTTATTTATTCCTGGTAATAAATTAGTTGTGTTTTCAAGGCTTTTATGTTCCCTCCTATGACCCGGTCATTATTAATTTTGATGTTACATCGCCCGAGTAGCTCACCGTCGAACATGTCATCACCCGATTGTTGAACGAGGAAGCCATGGCAGTTACTATTCTCCCCGCAGAAACCGTCCACTACGACAAGGGACACTTCAAGTCCAACTCGCATGGGGGTCCGCGAAGCGCAAGAAGGAGAAAGCTGGAACAACTGCATTGAGGATCGGCTTGGACGACTCCGCCTCTGAGGTTGAATTGGGGCGCGGTGATCGCTGGATGCGCAGTTTACGGGGTGCAGGGGTGCGTTGGAATATCAAGTTCCGTTCGCACTGCCCGCGGTCACTGTTGGAAGTGTGCGGCGACTCTGCCTTCGACAAACCCAATTTTTTGAGGTGGACATTGTTAGATAGTTGGTAAACTTGCGGACGACGATTAATCCGAAAAAACAAGCCTAAAAGAGAGAGAATTCACGTACATCAAACCATTCCTTCTTCGAATGTAGATTGAGGTCGAGGTCAATAAAGAGCAAGGAGTCCTGGATTGCTCCAGCGGTCTTTTGCTTCCTCTTGGTTACAGCCATTGGCAGTACCGAGGGCGCGAACGAAAAATTTCCAGTTTGGGACGTTTTCAAAGAATTACCCATAACTCGGTCAGTTCTTCAGGGATTTGGATGAAACCATGCTAGATAATTCGGGCTAATCCGTACGATAGAGAGGAACCTGTCAAAATATTTCATATTGGATGATATAGGATCTTGGGCCACTTTCGAGATAAATACGGTCTAGCACGGTTCAGGCATGTTCAAACAACGTGGTATTTTGCAACAGACGGCCTACATAGATTTAGAAACATGTCATAGCATCAGAAATTTGAATAATTCAGTGAACGAGGACGAACTAAAATATTCCAGAGGGTTTAAATTGAGAACTGCCCAAATGCGGAAATATTACACAACTCGGTTCGCCGGGGGTCAATTGTTTTCTGAGTTCCCCAGAGCACTCATTGCATGCCCACGAAAAGTATTCCGCTCAAAAATCCATACCCATTTCACTTCTGAATGACAACGAATCAAAATATTCTCGAGGGTTTAAATTGAGAACTGCCGAAATGCGGAAATACTTATTATACCACTCGGTTCGCTGGCGGTTAATTTTTTTCTCAGTCCCCCAGAGCACTCATTCCATGACTACGAACCTTATTCCGCCGAAAAATCCGTACCCATTCCACTTCTGAACGACAACCAACCAAAATATTCCCGAGGGTTTAAATTGAGAACTGCCCAAATGCCGAAATATTATACGGTTCGTCGTGGGTTAAATCTTCTTCTGGCACTGCAATTTCGGATTTTTTGTGTTGGAAGGAGGTCAATTCTTCCTCGAATCTCACGAAGAAAAATACTGACCTATTTTCTCAGATCTGCTCAAGACATTGGCCATTTTGAACCTGCACCTCTTTGAACTCTTGACGCCGTCACGCCATGCCTAAGAAAAGTCACGCACAAGAAGCAGCCCTGGGCCAGAACCTTGAGCCTCTGTACACTGCCCTAGTCCCAGCATGTTGCCTCCACCTGGCGCAGTCACATGGGTGGGACCACAAATGTCATCAGGTCATCGGCATCCTCTGTATCAAAGGACGGAGCATTTCTATCCCAAGCGAAAGGAACTCTAAACGCGGGGCCACCACGATGGCCGCCGTTGTTTCCATTGTTATTTGCCATTATATTATAGGCTTTTGTCTCTGATTTATCAGATACGTCCGGAGAGTAATTCGCTCTGGTGAGGAAATTCTTCTGATTCTGAGTTCAAAGGTAACTCCTCGTAATTCTCTACTGGTTGCGGGGTCGAGGTACTTTCTCGACTTGTTCCCTGAATCGAAGACGTTGACTGAATCTTTTCTTTGTATGATTGGGTTCGATGAGAGTCGCTTTGCGAGCTGTCTCTCTAGCCTGATCTGCAGCGAAAGGTAGTCTTTTCTTCGATCTCGACGGCAAGGGGGGAAGGTTGGTAGGAGTTGGATTTCCTGACGCAATCTTTCTCGCTGATCGTCTAGGTTCTGGTTCTATAACTGTAGGAGCTCCTTGAGTGGAATACTCCGACGGTTCTGCTTCGTCCGTTCGAGTTGAACTCGTTCGAGGAGGCAGTTCGACTCGAGAGTCGTCCCAAAATATATTATATTTTGAGTAGATCCAATCCAATGTTCTGAAGTATTATCAGCGACTGCCTAGTCGGCCGAACTAGCGAGTCGGCCATTTGCGTAAGATAAGGCCGCATAGTTCAAAATGTCGAGAATTGGCATTCATGGAGTGGAATACCACTTGTGAGGACCTCGTATGTCAAGTTGGGACCCAAACGGACACGGCGATCAAAAGTTGTGGGAGATTTTGGACCAAGATGCCGGCGTGTGAGAATCATTTCTTATTTCCGGACAGCCTTCGGGCTCATTTCTTCCTTCTTTCTCCACCAATTCCCCACCGATTCGCAAGTTTATAGGCTCAAACTCATCCCTGGATTCGGGGGAACGATACTGTGGTACCTGTTCCCGACCAAAGGTCTCTTCCGCCCTCACGGTGTCCATGAAGATCTCGAGCAGATTCTGAGTCGCACAATCCCGCCACCTCTCTGGCGAACCACCCGTATTCGCTACCGACCTAGAATTTGGTTGGCGAATTCAATATGACTCATTATGTGTTCTCCCAACATTGCAGGGTATTATCTGCGTAGGTTCCCGGTCGCGGTGGGCTACTACCCAAACCCATCGAATTTTCGTTGCACACCAAGATGAAGTTTGTTGGAGGGGTTGCGATTGGGTGGGAAACGCTGTATGCAGCTCGGTATGTTCAAATACTTCCTATGAAGTCCCCCGGACCTTAATTTGGGGCTCCAACGCTCTCTATGGTTCGCAGGGCCCGCTGTTCTGTTTCAGTGCCTTTTCGTCAGCCGTATTTGACTGGAGAGGGACCTAGTATCGCTATCCATACCCCTCATATGTGCGGTTCAAGTGTCTATAGTCATGTAATTGGACCTCCTCAATGATATCGGATACACTGAGATGGCCGACATGGGTCTGAACAGATGGTTTTGCAAGGTGGCCGACTAGGCCGTTTTTTCCATTTTGAGACCCCGCCAGAAAATAAATTGCAGCAGGCCATGAAATCGCCGCGTAAATTCGTGGAAAATATTTGAGCTCACTCCCAGGATGCATGCCTTTGTTTGAGAGTCCATAAACCTGTATCTAGTCCACTTGACGTGCGTGCTCGACGTAAAAAATGCCAAGGTGGCCGAGTAGGCAGTTTCTGATCATAACAGTAGTCTGATGTTGCACGATGGCAGCGCTCAAATCACTAGCTTTGTTTGAAGTTGAAACTTCAATTATATCACAAACCACCCTTGCGGTGGGCTCCAGATGAAACGCTTTGTGGCTGACAAGGGTTGAAAACTCAACACCTAAATCCTTCACTCAGTTCGCGCAAGTTCGGGGGTTTTCAGCAAAGTATCAAATGATAATATTGTAGTCGTAACTAAAAGCTGTTGTATCTAAACACTTCAAAGTCCACCAGTCGCTATAAGCAACTTCGTAGTCTCGGAATGAGTCTTGAATGAACAAGTTTTTATAATAGCTGTGTGTGTGTTTTTGGTTTTGCAACCGGTTGGTCAAAGACCGCGACTCAAGCACAATATAACATCCAACGATTCGTTCAATTCGCGCGCAACAAAATAGGAAGATCCATAAATCAACCAAGTCCAAGCCACGCTTCACGCTTAATATTCTTCCAGGCAACACGCTTCATGCTTCACGCCAAAAGATAATATCCAAAACGATTCGTATATTCCAACGTTACACTAGATATTTTGAGATACCAGGTGCGCACCAAGAACAGATGTAAACTTCCAAAACGACGACGAGCTCCAAGCACGTGTCTAACTAGAAGGATAGATCCGCTCGAACAGATAGTAAGCTTCCACAAACAAGCACAACTCCAAGCTGTGTGTCCGATCGAAAGGGTAGGATCCGCTGGCTCGACCTAATTATCTGAAGCCTTTTTATACTACTAGCTGTCCCAATCCGTATTTAATCATAATATCTGTAAACTTAGAGTCTACCTAGCGAATCAGAACTCCAGAACATAAGCTGGAACCTACTTTAGTACGTGTTTTACTAATATATAATACTGTTAAGCCCAATGCGTGCAGTAAATCTAATATATAATGAGTGTAAGACCCCTTTAGGGATGCCCGGCCTTTATCGTAGCTGGCCTGCATTCCCGGTCACTTCTCTTAGTGACTCGACGCCCATCTGAGATGAACCAGAACCGGTTTGACAGAATAAGTCACCGCTCGGTTATCATCTATATTTAGTTGAGCCTAGAGCGTTCCCAACTGAACGTTGGTAGTAGCAAAAGGGAACTCAACGTTACTCCACCGACTCTAATCTATTAAAAGATTATAGCCGGCCTGTGCTCTGTTACGTGTGTTTGTAATCGACCGGATGGCGCCATCATGATTCACGTCTATTTGGTTCAGGTTGGTCGCCACTCTTTCTCTTCTCCGATCATCTCCACGCTCCTCGCCCCCTTCCTCTATCGCTCAGCGCAGCAAGTATCAAGACTGTTTCAAGAGGCCATGAGAAGAGATACGGTCTGATTCAGAGATGGTTACGGTGGGGCTTTCGCAATAAGAGCCTCGTCTTCAATTGGCTTATTTCTTCTCTTTGTCTCGCTGGCATAATACCAGTGCATAGTCCATCCTGTCGCAGCTGCAACAGGCTGGGTAGCCTCGATGTTCAATGCATCTTTTGTAGCATTGCCTGGCACTATAATCGGGGCACGACACCATTGTTCATCTGTCCAATCGATGTCCAGATTGGACAGAACTCGGCTATTGAGCAAGTCGTAGTCAGAGTAATTTTCCAAAAATGACATTCTGCTTTGGTCGGGTGTCAGCGGTGTAGAGTGCCCCGGGTTTGATTATATCGGCATATAACCTTTTTTGACCGACAGGTGGTAACTGTGCAAAGTCCCCCCGCAAAGATGATATTAATTCCGCCGAATGCATCTGTATTCCCTTTCGCGATACTCAAGGCTTCGCTAATCTCATTCAAGAGGGCTCAACCAATCATCGAAACCTCGTCAATAAACAGAAAATCAGCACCTTCCCACATGGACATGACAATTGTAGCGCGCTTTACGGCAGAGCCCACTAACTGTCTCACAGAATGTTTATACTAGTAGCAACTTGAAAACAGAGTCGGAATATTATTGCTATTCCCATTTGCTATTCTCATTCTGTAACTCCGAATCATGATGAACGGAAAAAGTTGAAAGGTTCAGAAATGCTGTTTGTGCAGAGCAACTTTTTGGCCATAAGGGTGTTCCCCCTTTGAAGCTCCAGGTCGGCCAGGATTGCATCACACATTGCCAATGCACAAAAACTTCCAACTACCTACCCAAAAATCGAAAAATGGACGTTATCGGTGGACAGGAATCCCATAAAATCGACCGCCACACGCCGTCTACTCTGCACCGGGGATGCACCTGGCTTGGATTAACCCAGAAAATCTCACAGCTCTTTGCAGAACTTAGGGCGCGGACACTTTTTTACTGTTTTCCGCTGTTTTAGGCAGAACAGCCGTTGCGGGCTCAATTCTCGTCCGTTTGCCTTGTAAGTATGCTCAATGAATTTGGAATCCCCATGCGCAGTTTTCTGTGTCCTCGGATTTTTCACCTGGGTCTTGGATCAAATTAATGACATTTTGGGACATTTGCAGGCAGGACAGCTATTGTACCCCGATTGACCTAGATTTTTGATATGTTGGACTTCTATGTATAATTCAATTCTAGAAATACCGGGATAGTAAATATGATGCCAGGCTTTCATATTGAAACAGCGGGCTGATTGAGACTAAATCTGCCCAATGATTCCTGCCCACTAGCTTGAAACCAGGGGTTGGATTCATTATCCCGCTTTGGTATTCCGCACTTGGAAATCGGCCAAGTATTGAGTGGGATATGGGCCAAACACTGTTCCCAGCCCGGTGGCAGTGAGAAACTTTTATGCAAACTGAGCAGAAAAACAAATCCAAACATGGGGATTCTGCGTATTGACTTCTGAAGCTGAAACCAAACAAACGGGGCCCTATCACCGAAACTGGGTCACAAACTGGGCCACAAACTAAGTAACAGACGGGCTCAGGGTGGCAGTGAGCCCACGCTCATTGTGAGCTCATTTCTTGACGGAATTCCTCCGGGGTAGGCGCGTTCGTTTCTGACCCGGGAATCCTATCCAGCAGTGATGGCGCACGGCCATCTCCGCGGTCTTGATGCGCCGCCATTCTGGCTTCGAACTTGGTGTTCAAATACCGTGTTCTCGGTATTACATTTGACAATAGAGGTCCTGGGTATACTGGATTTTTTCGTTCAAATCGACAGTCACGCGTCACGCACCCTGTGTCGATGTCGAAATTTGGTCGAGGTCGCGCGTCACCCAGGCACATGTCGAATTACCTTGCCCTGTCAAGGTCTCTCCACCCTCGAAATTGATACTGATAATCACAAACCTGACGTGATCCGCTGATCTAGGATCCAAGGTCCGCTTCTCTAGACAACACAAACAGATGGCAAGGTCCGTTCCGACTTCGTTGGAGCTTTCTAGTCGGTTAACCGTCACGAAAATAGCAGTAAAGTCACTATAAATTCAAAATAAATTTTGATGTCTTTCAGTACATTCGATAGCCCAGAACTCAACCAATCCTCTCAGCTTTTAGCCGACCTGGTGTGTTTTTTTCCACCGAAATAGCTGTTTTCTTGCTGAAATCATGGGCAGCAAAGAATAACAAAAAATTCTGGAATGTGGCGTTGAAGCAGTCAAATATTTCGGGAATTTCCCAGCGCTCCCGACCAACGAAGTAGTATCGCTTCCGCTGAATGTTGATATTTTTCTACTCGTCACGCTTAGTTTGGGGGTCTGTCGAGATGTCGAACTCGTAAAATCGGTCACGCGTCACACCCCATGTCGATTTGAACGAAAAAATCCAGTATAATTGAACCATACCTGCTTGCTTGGATGCAGCCCAGTGAATGTGAAGATGCCTCCCCAAAATACCGTTTATGAACGGTTTAAACGGTTTTTAAAACGTTTCTTACCGTTTCCGTTTAGTTTAAGAGTTTCAGTAAACGAAAACTAAATGGTTGGAGCCTTAGTTGAGTTGTGTCATCCGTGGCTGAACCTTTTCGGTGCATAGATTATGCGCGACAAAGAATAAGAAGGAGCGGCCCATGTCGCCTTCCTGATGCCGCACAGCTTTGGAACGCGTAATACCTCGGAGCTGCACAAAGAATCTTCCGCGCATCGAAGTTGCGATGCGCGAGCGCGGCGGGGTGAAAAAAAAAAAAAATCGACACGACGCCGTCCGCGGTGCGATGTTCAGAGGCTGCGGAGATTCGATGATCCAAATACGCAGGTTGACAATTTGCCGTTTCCCTACACGAAGTTGACGAGCAGTGCGAAAATAATAATAATCCCGTACGCTATTCTGCCCCACAATGGTATAATGAACCCCGTGCCCCACAATGGCATTTTCAACCCCGTGCCTCACAATACCATTTTAAACCCGCGCCTCACTATGGAACCGACCATCCGGTGCATTATAAAGTGGCGCCAAAAAGAAATGGCTACCGCCATTTGGGCGCGTTTGGGCTCATTTCTGGATTGAATTGTTTCAAATTGTCAGCACGAGCTTTCGTCGATTTCATCAGTCCAGACACAGTTTAACCCATATCTTATGTGCATGGTTGTTGCGTAATAAAATAATTTGTGGTTTTCTGAAAAATTGGGTTTGTGGTTGCATACAGTAATTTCAGAGGTTTGTTTTCCCGCAACCCACTAGTTAATTCAAAGTAATTCTCGTAAAAATAAAAGAACGTACAGAATTGTTCCGTTTTTGGGACTTGAAAGCCTTGGGTGCTCTCCAGCGGCCAATCAGTGGTTTACATTTTCAAACGCATGACCCCATTGCATTCGCCACACTCTTTCAACACTTCCAATTCTAGCGCCGAGCCAGAGCCATTTTTTGAGTCGTCAACACGCCGCTCGTTTTCAGCTATTCAAATTCCTCTCGGATGCATTATTGATCTCTCCTGTGGCCAATCAAGGCTTTACATTTTCAAATGCGTGACCCTATTACCCTCGCCACAATCGTTTGCCTTTTCAGACACTTTCAATTCCAGCGCCGTCCTAGAGCCATTTTTTGAGGCATCGACCCGCAATGTTCCTGCATTTTCCCTCTTCCCGGTGGAGAAGAGGAATGAGTGTTCACTTTCTGGTCGAATCAGACTCTGGCTAGGTTAAGGCACCATTCAACATCCGGACAGACATTTTAACCCAAGGCTAACCACATTGTGGAATATTTGCTGAATTTTCTGGCTGTGCGCATATTTCACCTCTTCCCAGCAGAGAAGTGGAATGAGCGTTCATTCTCTCCTCGATTCATAGTCTGGCTAGGTGAATGCATCCTCCAACACACGGACAGAAAATTTAACCCCAGGCGAACCACATTGTGGAATATTTGCTGAATTTTCTGGCTGTGCGCATATTTTACCTCTTCCCAGTGAAGAAGTAGAATGAGTGTTCATTTTCTGGTTGATTCATAGTCTGGCTGGGTGAATGCATCCTCCAACACGCGAACAGAAAATTTAACTCCCAGTGAACCACGTTGTGGAATATCTTTTTGAATTTTCTGACTGTCCGGATATTTTATCCCTTCCTGGTGCAGAAGTAGAATGAGTGTTCATTTTCCGGTTGATTTATAGTCCGGCTAGATGAATGCATTCTCCAACACGCGCACAGGAAATTTAACCCTCGGCAACCACGTTGTGGAATATTTTTTGAATTTTGTGGCTGTGCACTATGTTGCCTTTTCCGGTGCAGAAGTGGAATGAGTGGACTCAAATTAATCAAGTGCTATACGGCAACCTGGGGCACTATTATTCACACCGGAAAGTGAAAAAATTCACCTACAGTGAATTTGTATATGAATTTTAAATATTCACACCTACAGTGAATTTGTTATTTAATTTTTGAAATTCATACCATTGTAAACTGTACATGAACTTAAACTTGATGTATCATCTAGTTTGAAGTTCAAAGTTTCAGAAACAATTTCAACCAACCTGAAAGTGTAGATGAATTTCAAAGTTTCACCACCAGTTTCGGCAACTCTGAAACTTATAAATTCAGGGTGCTTGAATACGTATGTGAAATATAAAGATTCGGTCACGGTTTCGGCAGCGCTGAAACTCTGAAACTTTAAAATTAGTTCCACATTCATTGTGCACTGAAATTCATATCGAAACTTTAAAATTAGTAACAAAGTTTTAAATATTTATAAGTTTCAGAGTTGCTGAAACTGGTTGTGAAACTTGTGAAATTCATCTACACTTTCAGGTTGGTTGAAATTGTTTCTGAAACTTTGAACTTCAAACTGGATGAAACTGTGACTTAAGTTTTGAAGTTCATTTACAGTTTACAATGGTATGAGTTTCAAAAATTAAATAACAAATTCACTGTAGGTGTGAATATTTAAAATTCATATACAAATTCACTGTAGGTGAATTTTTTCACTTTCCAGTGTGATTGGGTCCCAGAAACCGCGGAGATGTATTGCAATATATCCTGAATCCCCTCCCTCTTTTCCCTTTTTCTCCCTCTCCTTCCAACTTGATTAACGCGTTTTGATGCCGCCCTCAACCGACATAGGACATGGGCCTTTGAAATCATATTGGAAAGTTGCGAGAAGAGAACCTGTGCTCATGTGATCGCGGCATGACCCGGACATTCCACTGCGTACTGGGTTTGGGCCTCCGCGGTCCTTTTCCATCCCGATTCGTTTCCCCCGCCCCTTCCCGCCGCGCGGCGGCTCAGCGAATCGGCCGCGGAGCGGCCCAATCCCACCCGCACACATTCACCTCTATATCCACCTCCCTCTCTTTTCCCTCATTGCTTTCGGCCGTCCCTCATCCTTCATAAAATTTCTTTGCATTTCTTTTCCTCTCACAAGCGAAAGACTCAACGTCTCCCTTATCAAATAGATGGATGGCGATCAGTAACGGTCCCCGGCCAATTGGGTGAATGAAGACGGTGATGCACCATTGTCCGACATTAATTTCGAAATCGCTGGCCAAGTTCTTGATGCTTATCTGGCCTCCGACTGGTTAATTCTGCGGTAAATTCACGGAATGAAACGTGTATATAACCTGTCGTTGTTAGTGCTTGAGCACAGGCCTATCTGTCCATCTCGTGCGCTTCCTATCTCTCACAGATCCTATGTCTGATTCAACTGGAGCACATCGTTCCATGGCCTCCCGTGGCCGTAGTAGTCTCTTATAAACAGACGCTACAACAATTTTTGAGCTCGTACCTCGCTTTGTTGTAGTCTGTCAATTACCCGTGATCCGCGATCGGAGGTCAAGGTTATTATATAATCAAAAAAAAAGCCCTCTGGAGGTGAATTTCCACAATTTGGTGCAAGATTCAACTTCAGTGATCCAATTTGGGTCTCTTCTACTGCGAAGTCTCAGCGACAAACGCCAGAAACAAAGATGCCGAGTTTTGATGGCTCGGCTGCTTACCGAGCAGCCTTTTCGTCCCAGCTCCAATATGGACAAGATCACCCCTTCTGAAGAGGCAGATGTCTTGAGAATACAAATCTAACACATTTTGCATCTAAAATTATCATGGTGGCGCTGGAAGTGTTTCAAAGCCTTGGGGTAAATTCAAACTCCGATGTTTATGTAATAACCGCGACCTCCATACACCTGTCACCGGGTAAACTACAGACTATGGCCGTAGTCGCCCTCCCCCGCCCTGCTCTCTCCGCGCCGTCTCTGTTCACGTCGGCGACCTTTCCGTGGCCGCTTCCCTGCCATCCGATCTAGTTCTCGGTCTGGACTGGCTTCGCGTTGTTCATACCTTCAACTCCTCCCTTGTCATACATTTGAGCTCCGGCCCCCTTGCCCTCGAGAGTCTCAATCTTTCTTCGCGCGTACTGGGACACTGCCCCCCTGCGTGTAGAAAGGTGCTTTGTTCTGTATAGGTAAGCTCATCGTCAAGCTCTGCGTTACACCGCAATACTTGTTGTTACTTCTCCATCTAGAACCTGTTGGACCCGGTGTGCCTGCTATCCCTGCGTTTGACCAGACCCGCCTACAGCCGCCTATCTGGTCCTACATGCTTATGTCTGCTGTCTCCTCATTTCTTCAGCAATAATTATCTGAAAAATTGCGACTAATCACCCAGATCCAACCTGTGACCAGCCAACCTGCGACTAAGGCCAACATAGTCTGACGTAGCCTTAGTACCATGCAACTACGGCCGTAGTCAGACCCTCTGACTACATGACGTCTCAACGCAGTGATTGGTGTTCATTCGCCTGTGCAGCGTACGACATATGAAGGTACTTGGCTCATTCTTTCTGTTCGGTTCAATGATCTGAATGCCCCTTATTTGGATCGTTGAAAAAATACCATCTCCCTCCCTCGATCTTCTATTTACCTTCTGGCCTACTTCGGTGACAGATTTATATTTCCAGCGAATTTGACGTGAGATCCAGTGTGTTATGCCGCTTTGGACTCCAGTTTATTTTCCCCTTGCCGCTTGCGGCATGGTGGGCATTCTTCTACACGACGCGAACTACTTTTTGTATCTAGGGACCTATGTAAATAAGACAAGACGTGCCTTCGCTTCGCTCCGGCGTACGCGGTTGGTTTTTCGAAGTGTAAGAATGGCCTGAACGAATGCGCATCGATGACACGTATCGCTTTCAAGTCGCAGTCTCCCCACCATGTAAACATTACCCGGAACGCAGAACGGAGAGAACTATCGAAGTTACTGCTCCCGCTGAATAATAACGACAATGTTAGGTAAGAGGTATGCAGATAGACCACGGCACGACGTACCCTGAACAGAGTCCTTGCGGAAAGGCCGCACCGATTGTTGTCGCAAATTGCGCAAGTAATAATCACAATCAAGATACCTGGAAAACAGATCCTCGTAGACACCTCATTATTTTGGGCCGCCGAAAAACCGATTCAAAACAGCGGTAGCACGGCGAATGTGGGGACGTACGGAGAACTCAGCGCAAGAAAGATGTAAACTGGCGGCGGGCTAACTTCAGAGTAGCTTATGTCGCACCGTCAGCAAATTTCGGGGGAAAATGAGAGAGGCTCCGTTCCAATTTACGGGCTCGGAGGCAGTCCCAAAGGTGAAAGAAATATGTGGCTCATACAGGGTGTGAGAAACAGCTAGGATATAGCCTGTAGATGGAGTGCACCTGAACGACAGTTAACATGAATGTCTTGCGGGGCGCAGGTCAGCAAAGGGTCGAGACAAATCAGAAGGCTGCCTACCGAATAGCTCGCAAAGAACGCGAATTTTAATCTGAATCCGGCGGAGATGAATTCAGTCGGGGAACTCGTGCGCGTCAGAATGATGCATGCGTAGAACACACCTCGAAACGTTACCCTGCTCCCCGAGCACTGCATTGAATTCCGACCTATCGAGAGGATCAGACGATAAGGATCCTGTGGCGAAATGTTTGCATATTCGGGTCAAAAGCAAATGACGCATTCATCTGGAGACGATCGGCTTGAAGCCATTCGTATTTTGAATCTTGAGAGAATAAGACGGCCAAACATTTGAAAAGGGGGGAGTACGGTGTTGGCGTCGAATGTTCCAAAGGCGCTTGAAGTTGAGGAACGCGGACCGAGAAAGCGGAAAGCAGAACGACTCCTTACAGCAGGAAGGACCCGAGGAAACCCAGAGGCATCGAATTGACAGATGACAGTAGTCTCCTGTATAGGATCTTGCAGGATCTTGATAGATTATTGCTTCGAAGCCACAGAACTCTAGGTCTTGTGCGAGATGAGATCGAACGGGCCTGTGTTTGAGTGATTCTTGAGTGCTTCTGAAAGGTACGGTCAAGGGGCAGTATCTGAGAGGTCGATGGGATACTATGGAGATGATGGATGTAGCGAAGGAAGATAACGGAGGAGCGCCTGCTTTAAGAGGGTCTTGAGCGGCTGATCGGCGATGTTGAAAATAAAGTGTGCCCCAGTTCCGAAAGCGCTAATCTGTCATACACCGGGATCAGCCGGCGAACTCCAAAATGAAAGGAAATGGGAAGCCCAAAGAGCAGTCGATGAGAAAAACGTTGCAAATATGGAAGGATACAAACAGGTGCAATCTGATTCAAGGAATCTGCTTAATACACGAGGTATGGCGCATGCCGTAAAATGTCCACCCGTCCACTTTGGACTGCGATGGACGAGTGCGATTAAGCAAATCGCCCGAGACCTGATGGGTAAGGTAAGTGGAGACGGGCGTAAAGTAGTTGTATAGGCTTCCCGAAGGTAAGCTCTGGTAGGTATTGTAGTCTGTAAATCCCTAAAACGGAGGCTTGGAGGCACATTTACGAATTCAGGACCTCCAAATAATTGTAGAATGTACAGGAGGATCGAAATACAGGTGGTTACCCTTTTTGGACTACTAACCTTTGAACTCATTTTTTTCTGGGTCAGATATTCTGTAAATCCCTCAAACGCAGCTTTGGAGGCACATGTACGAGTCCAGGACCTCCAAATAATTGTGGAATGTACGGGAGGATCGAAATACAGGTGGTTACCCTTTTTGGACAACTAACCTTTGAACTCATTTTTTTCTGGGTCAGATATTCTGTAAATCCCACAAACACAGCTTTGGAGGCACATGTATGATTTCAGAACCTCCAAATAATTGTGGCATATACGGGAGGGTCGAAATACAGGTGGTTACCCTTTTTGGACAACTAACCTTTGAACTCATTTTTTCTGGGTCAGATATTCTGTAAATCCCTCAAACGCAGCTTTGGAGGCATATGCATGATTTCAGAACCTCCAAAGAATTGTGGAATATGCGGGAGGATCGAAATGGAGGTGGTTACCCGTTTTGGACCACTGACTTTTGAACGCAATTTTTTTCAGGGTCAAATTATCTGAAACGAAAGACATGGGACGAGGTCGAATCCGAGGCCGACTTTACGTTGAAACTGAAGTTATTGATCCGACCAGACTTTTTCCCAATTGAACCAGCCCCGCGCACTTATTGAACTGACCTTTTCGGGCTACACCGCCAAATGGGGGTTGTACATGGCGGTCGAGAAAGACGAGCTGCGCTGCTTTCAAAGGCCATTATTGCGGGGGAAGTATGTACGGAGACTCGAAAGGTTTATTGGACTGTTGGACAAGATACGCGACCATGTCCTGCTGTCAGAGTTTGTAGTCTGTATAGCACCAACTAACCCCACCAAACAGGAACAGGTCGCCGCCGTTGATCGATCCGGCAGCTTTGTCTTTGTTTGTTCTGCATCCCACCTTTCTCTTCCGCGCTTCGGCGGATCCCCAGTTACAAATGCAGCTACTGTGAATGTAAAACGCTGTTTCTATTTTTCTCCTTTCTCCTTGGTCAAGGCACCAGATGTTCGGACATAAGTTTGGACCACGACCGTCCGCCTGGTGCAAGTTCAACGACCCCGCCAGTGGCACGTTATCTTGGAGTAGTAGCCAAAATGGTTCCTCCATTTATGAAATAGTTCAAACGGTGAGGCCATTATGGTTCCGAGGCGGCTCGAATATGATAGAAGAGTGGTCGTTAAATTGAAGTTGTAGCTTGTGGTGGTAACTTTGCCGGCACTCGACTGGACGACTTGGGGCAAGCCATACCTGAGCGGGCCGGGAGGGTACCCCCCGTTGATGGGGAGCTAAGCGGCGGTGCAGTATCCTGGGTCCAACTACTGGATGAGGCAATCACCGGCGATCAAACGAGCGTGGGGCTCTGGAGGACCCCGGATAATAGGTGTGAAGCCCTGATTTTTTGGGACCTAAAATGTCAGGACCGATTTGGAAAAAAATATCAGGATTGAAACAGGCCTTGCGAAAATTTTCAGTAAATGTCAGGACGCGCAAAACATGCCTAAAATCGGCTCAAAATGTCAGGATTTTCGCTACAGGCCTCAAAAATCGGCCAAATTTGTCAGAAAAAGCTTTGAAAAATTGCTACGGCAGCTGTCGGAAGCCGCTACAATGCGACGAGTCGATATATACAGCATTATAGGTCCTCAAAAGCCTACATGCTTCGTGCCGTCGATATAGGAGATACGAAGACCGCTAAAAATATTGCGCACAAATCAAGAATCGTGATCGCCCACTACAGCCTCTTGGGGTACAACAGGCGCGGACGAAATTTTTTGCCTTTTGGGTATTTTTGATCGTTTTGCTTAGGACACTCGCACTGGGCTCAGTTCTGGTCCGTTTTCCTTCCTCACAGGTCGGTTTGAAAATGTCAGGAACTTCCAAACTGGCCTTCGGGCCCAAAAGCTGATTTGTCAGGATTTTCAACGGGCCTACACCGCTCACATTACTGAACTTTTTCATCCAAATCGACAGTCACGTGTCACGCCGTTTTTTTCTGAACCCGGAAATAAAATTTTCTCGATTTTTCAGATTTTCCCAGATTGTTGAAAACTCGAAAATTAGGGGTCCGTGTCGAATTGAACGAAAAAGCACAGTATGACCAGCTGGAAAGTTCACGTGCGGACCAGATTCCGCGACACCTGCGCACAGCTTGCCTCCAGGTGGATACCAGCTGTACTTTGCAGCCGGAGTTACAGCTCTCCGCCAGCTGTGATGCACATGGTTCTGACCTGCTGAACCCGGCCGAAATACATTATAATGCACCGAATGATCGCGGGGCAAGGGGTTCAAAATGCCATTGTGGGGCACGGGTTTCAAAATGCCATTGTGAGGCATGAGTAGTACCCACCTTCGTCACTTCGTTACTTCGCTTAGTTCGCTTAGGACCGAGGAAGTTTGTGAGTTTGATGGGAAAGCGTGAAAGTTCGTGATTTCAACGAATATCTGGGAAAGCTCGTCACTTCGCACGCGCGCGCGGCTGGTGATGGCATGGCGGCTGTGTATCTTACCTTTCTTTCCTACCACCACCATCATGTCCCGCCCATCGCCCGATCCCCCACCCGGTGCTCAACAGCGCGACAATTCCGACACGATGTCGGGCACCAACGTTGGCGATTGAAAGATTCATGACTACGTGAGAAATATGTGTCGCAATCTACATTAGCGCGCTAACCACAGGGCTTGAACACAGTTATCCTTGACATATCACAGAGGCTTGGTCTGCGTGTAACCCAAAGCATTTCTTTTTTGTAGGCTCGTCGTCCGAAACCGTTGAGCAGACCCGCACCCCATGTATTACCGCCATTCCCTGCAAATCATCGGTCAGCGACTCTTTGGTGCGTTAAGACGTGTATTGATGCATCGTTGATGGATTGAATCACAGCCGCCAGCCTTCGATAAGAACTCGGTTCTACATCGTGCTCCGTCTTGCTCGGGGGACGCAACAATGCTGACATGGTACTCGAGAGCTGACTTTGATCTGGTGAGTGGTTTGGCGGACTTTTGTATCGCGATGCAGGGCCTTTTTCTTATCGAATTTTCGGCCCAACCATGTCTTATCGAATTTCCTTCTTGTTGCAGTTTATCTCTTGCTAGCAGGGGTACGCGTGGAGATCAGTCTCAAAATTTTTATGTCAGTCATTTCACGGTTTTTTTCTATTTCCTTTGCCTCCGCTGCGAGACTATGACCGCACCCCGCGAGCGGGTTGACACCGGTTACTATGTGACCTCTCAAACGACAGAACAAACTTGAGCATTTCCATGGTTTGCGATTGAAAACCTTGCAGCGCACTGTCGTGTTCAATACTTTGTTGGCGGTGCATCGTGCCGCTGCATAACCCGCTCTTATTTATGTGCTTGTATGTATAATATCTTACTACTTACTGACACTGTACCGACCCGCATTCATCTATGGACGTTTGGGTATGCTCTTTCTTTTTTTTAACTTCGCTTCAGGCTGATATACCGCTCATATACTTTGTATCTCCGAGGCGCTTGCAGGCTTTGTATCACTTGTGTGCGCAAAGAGTGAGGGGAGAGCCTACTGTAGTTATTTATTACTCTCATTACTTACGTACTTCTACTTAGCTCTGGACTGTTTACTAGTAGGTCAATATATTTAAAGCTTTGTGACCTTGTGTGCCTAAAGAGTGACCTCTCGATTGGAGACTTGAATTGCGTCATTTTTAACATACTGCGCATTCATCGAGATTCCCAAGGTCAAAGTCGATTGTACACAAGGTCGCGTCCATCGTTGTCGTCGCATTTAGGCTGAAAAATTCTTATGATATTACACTTGTATCAGCACTAGTTTACTTGAATACATTTGTGTTTGTGAGTCGCGGAGTGCATCTCTTTAGCGGCCAGAAAGCGCCCGCGGCTCGTTATTCGAACGGCGGCACATGAGCTGCTGATGCGGACACATGTGTCACTGTTTTAATTTCACTGAGTGCACCGCGTTGCGTTGGTTGACTGACCGTACGCTCTCCACGTGTATGGCCACGGTCATGTGGTTATTCTCCTCCAAGTGACGAGCTTCCGCGGTGTGCAGAGGACGTGACGAAATTCCACCAAATCCAGCCGAAGTCACGAAATTTCACAGAATGCGATCAAACTCACGAACTTTCTCGTTCCTAAGCGAAGTAAGCGAAGTAACGAAGTGACGAAGATGGCACGGACTCGTGAGGCATGGGGCTTAGAATAGGTCCCTTGTCCCTCCGAAGGACCCTTTACACCCCACCACTACATGTCCGCAAGTTGAACATCACTGCGGCACAGTCGCCTTTAAGGCCAGGTTCAAGAGGCGTCTGATCTCGTTATCGTACCTACTCTGATGGGCACGTGAGGACCCCCCCCTGAAGTGGTTTTTCATGAATTACGCTGCGGACAGCAAATTGGGGTCTGCAGAAATTAAGCCTCAGTGCCGCGGAGCACCGTGGATGTACCAGGTTGACGTCTCGAGCACCACCTCGAATATTTGAAGGGGTGACGTGTGACGGAAGGCCCTGGACTGAACGATTTAAGTGCCTGTGACGGTGACCTGATGCACTGGAATTGGCCCTTTGAACGACATTTTTACGACCCGGAGGTTTTGAATATGGTGACGCTTCCTCTTCCGCTATTCCTCCTGTATCGTCCACCACATGAGCTCCTCTTTAAGTTTATTCCGCGTCAGTCGCGACTTTTTCCCGCCTTCACCCACACGACTAGCAACGCTTCACAGTGCACTTATTCGGCAGGCGCGCTGGAGACTTGCTAAGGTGGGCATTGACTGCGTATGCTAAGCCGCCGAGTCTCGCGGTGCTAACACCTTTCTACTACTCGTCATCACAAAAAGTAACGGGAAATTTGGTTACACAGGCACATAACCCAGGTTTTGCCCATTCCTCTGGACGGATTCTTAATATACACTAAATTTGGCATTGGATATGACAGTTGAACTTGAGGTATGAGGTCTCACACTTAGCATAGAATTAAATGTTGAAAATAGCAGTATTCCCCCATTGGCAATTGTGTTGACGATATTTCTCAAGGTCTTATGGCCTCATAAATAGTGTTAAATATGTTGGAATGCACACATGAGATTTTGCGGATTTCAGGCCATCCTACAAGCCTACATGAATAAATTAACCGAGAGAAAAATCAAACCCTTGATCAAAAAATTGATTAAACCCGGCTTTCTACCACAAGGAACGTAGAATTGATGGTGTTCTCTGTCAGGTCAGATCAATGGAGACCCCAGCGAAATTGAGTAGTAAGAGTTTGCCCAGAGCCGCCTGATTTCTCAAGCAGTACCCCCATTCCGGTTACTTTTTGTGATGACGAGTATCTCCTCCCAGCTGCTCACGATTTAAACCGCATCTGTACGATACCGTGCACCAACTTCAACTTGAAGAGCCTCATAGGCGTTGTATCGATCTATCGGTACGTCTCCTTGAATTTTACTGGTGATCCAGTTAACTGCTCTTCCGGAGACACGGCGGGGTCGGTATTTACATAATGCGAGTTGTAGTGTGCCTGCAGATCGTCCTTGGCCTTTTCCAAACCGGCCAAGAGTTCGGGATCGTTGGCGTAGTCTTTCCTGAGCCCCTCCAACGAAAGGCGTGGATCGAGCACTGGGGCGACAATTGAGAACAAAATACAAAGGAAGCATTGAACACAAACATGTAGCCCAAGCATAGTAGCGAGACTCATCAAACTTTGTGAAGTAGTCACTTAGTTTGCGATGAGCAGCAACAAGCCCATCCCGAAGCACGTGGTCAGCGGACTCCGGGAGCGCCGCGATTGACTTTTTCAGGTGCTCCTGAAGCCAGCGGAAACACGCATGCGTGTTGGACAGCATCGGCTGCTTGGTCGTCGACATCTGTGTTGTCGCAAAGCGGTAGGCCTCCAGCCAGTCTGCGACCTGTTTCAACGCCGCCCACTCACTTGTCGAGTCTATGCCGACGACGCAGGCTTAACTACTCCTTCCTGTTTGTTGGGCGAATCTGGATTCCTCAAACATCCCGACCCCGAGTGACCTCGAACTAATCATGGAATCTGTGATACCAGGTTAGCTAGAGAAAACGTGGAGTGTTCAGTTTTTCAAAAAGTATTCCTGGGGTGGTGCCTCATTTCTGCAGTGTTTACCGCCTATTGTGATGTTTCTACTTGAATTGAATCAACCTAAACATTCTGAAGAGGCAGATATAGTGTTGAACCTTATTGAGAACAATTTCGCCTCTTAGAACTCCTCGCCTGTTGTACCGCAAAGAGCTATAATCTACATAAGGTAGCGGCCATACAGACGCGGTTGGCCCACGTGATTTAGCCTTTTTGAGAAGATTTCGCTGAATGATTGAAATTCCACCTTTTTATTGTCGGAAATAGAAATTTTGGCCCAACAGAATTGTTCGCGTTGCTCAGGCCTATCTGCTCGTGGTTAAACCTTGTATAAAAGTGGAGAACTGAAGGACTAGTTCCAAAGTGATGGGAAATTGATGGTATTGTGGGCCCCCATCAATTTTGGAACTCGTCCTTCATTTTCCAACCAAAATTCCCTAAAATATTTAGAAACAGCCTTCCGATGTATTCATACAAAACTGTTGAGCCAGATTTTCCACTCTCATCGCGCAAGCCCACAATCGCTCCTTTTGGGCAGTCACGTGGGGCAACCGCGTTTGTATGGCCGCTACTTTATTGAACATGGGACAAGCAAAGAATTGAACGCCCCTAATCTCTCTCAGCACATATACGCATCACGGCGACACGGACCCCGCAACCTTTGCTAGCCCAGCGACAGGGGGATGCCAGACGATTGAACAAAACGTGGGATCGGGAATGTGATACTGGATCTCGACGATGTCTCCGGTTTAATTGATGGGCTCGGAGTTCCATCTCGAGCGCATCCGGAGGATGGTTTAAGACCCTCGATTGATTGAACTATCTCTTTGACGGCGAATTTCAAGTCGATGAGGGCACTTGAATTCCCAGTTGAACTGAAATTCATGCTGGAATCCACTAAGATACCATGAGGGCCTCGTCATAATGAGGGGGTCAAACTCACGAGCAAACGTAATATCTGGAGTGGGCAGCGATTAGACAGAAATTATGAAGCAAAAGAGGAAATGAAGTACCCGAAACATAATGTAGTACTAGTAGAGGTGGTGATAGGCGCAGCCAGTGAAAGGCGCGTAATTTCGAGTGCCCTTTATCCATGTTCGGAGCCCGTTTGCTAGCCGTCCGACTGTGAGATGTCGTTAGTCTATCGGAGCCCAGAAAGACTCCGAAGAACAGAGGGTCTGTCTATGGCCATGAACACATTGTAGACATCATCCGTCTCATATAATTGTACATATGTCTTTTGGAAATCTTCACCAATTATTTAACAGGTTCCCAACCAATAAACATGAGCACAATCAACTCAAATACTTTCAATACAGGTTTTGCGCGAAGCATCCGATGGCTTGCAATCTCGGTCCCATTTTGCATGGGATCCCTTCGGAGGGGCCACAGCCTAAACCAGGAATATTAGAACATGAGGAGAATGCGGAAAATCGGACCAGAACTCAATTAGATAAACCACGCACATTCAATTCAATGAATGTGAAATTCGTCGAACTCCCATTGTGTACTGGATAGCCTTTTCTTGGGTTTCAATTGTAGTAAAGGCAGCCGTAGACTCCTGAAGTTGCACAGTACAGTTGTTTGTGTGCAAATTGTTGGGCATGAACAAAATGATTGACCGATGGTTTTCGGTCATTTCTCGACGATTAAGGCAAGTTTCGGCCCAAACTAAGATACCACATTGTCGAGATCGTCTGCGCGGACATTTCTAGCATATTTATTGGATCAAAGAAAATTGATAGGCCATCAGACAAACGTGTGGTCTCCGGAGCTACCTGGTTCGTCCTCTAAGGTCGCACCATCATCTTGTATGAAAGAAGGCTTGTAATTGCAAAGTACCAGGTTATTTTCTTTGACTTTGGGAGAGCTGGTAACCTCTTGGAGGAAACATTCAAATTCGGCGAACGGGAGGTTTGGTACTTGAGAGAAGGCCAGGGAGAGCTGAGATGGAGTGCGGTAGATGTGGGCTACCTTCCTGGATCACAGTTTGCAAGTATTGGGCCGCCGGAGTGCGCGCACGAATGATTTTAACAAAAACGGTCAAGTTTTGTGAGCTGCTGCAGGCCAACAATAGCACAATACATGCACCTGGAAGCCTGAGTATACTCCATACATAGGTGGCGCAGCTGGCGGCATAGAATGTGGTGCACTCACATCCGATTGAATAACGGCAACCGGAAGTTGCGGTTGCCGTAGCGTCCGCCACCGCGCCGCATTTATTTAACCCCTAGGATCGTCAATTTCTCCATCTTCTGAATCCGAATCGGCCAGAGGATCCGAGGCAACATCAGGCGTGGGATGATTTCAAGACGGCAGAGACGCAAGGCCATATTCTAGATGAGCCCCCACCTCTCACCGACATCTTCAAGGCTCCCTTCATAAAACACAAAAAAAAGTGTAAATATTCAGGCGAGTGAATCATATGTATGGTTCGCTTCAGTACAAGTTTTAGAATACTAGTAATCCGACCCCAAATGCTCAAACAGCAGTCCCATCAAAAACTTTTTGCAAGGGGGGGCCAATGATAGTAGATGGGCTGGGTTGCCGCGCATCTGCCGCGCACTGACGCGCGACGCGACAGTGACGCGGCGATGGCTGTGTTATTGCCGCGCAGTGCGGGGTAAGTGCCGCGGAGGCTTTAACTCTTTCCACACCCAGGCCGTTCTCTGCTTTCAATCGTGGCATGGTAAGTTGAACGTCGCCCGAGGAACAATTAGCTGAGTTTATTTGATCAGCGCACCCCCTCCTCCTCCCGACGGTCGTAAGTGAGAGTATGAGCCCATCTCCTCTCTACCCCGGAATGCGGAGGCCCTGCGCTGCTTTAAATCGTGCCATGGTAAGTTGAACGTCGCCCGAAGAACAATTAGCTGAATATTTATTTTATCAGCTCCGACCTAGGAGCCCTTTTTCTCGTGGGAGTCAGAGTTGATCTTCTCACGTCAAGTAGTTACTAATAGATATACAGTCCGGTTGTTCATATTCATATGGACGGGTAGCGACTAACATATATATATATCACATTGTGTGCATTTCTCTCTGTGTTTTTACCGGCTTTATTTTAATATTTTTCTTGGTCGGCAAGTCTGGATCAGAAAGGTTAAGTAAAGTTGAGTAAAGTTCGGCCCAGATAAATCATCTACTCCACCGAGGACCTGGTCAAGCTTTGCAACGAATGCATGCGCAGAGGCGGTAGCCCTTCAATCGGGTTAAAGACTGTGATTATCGGTCTTCTAAAGAGAGGAAAGCCAGGCGAAATTCCGGACAGCTACCGAATTATTGCTCTAGAAAACTGCTTTCTCAGGGTTGTAACCTTGCTGCTACATCGTCAAATCACGCAATGGCTGCAGCGCAGGGTCTGATCTCGGATTGGCAAAATGGATTCAGAGCCAAATACTGCACTAACAATAATCCTTTTGTTCTCCGATGCATACGCGATTGGGCTCGGGCACACGGCAAGACAATCTACGTGACGGCCATTGATGCCACCAACGCGCGTCCGTCGACGAATCACTTCACAAAGTGGCCGAACGATATTTGACTGGCCGCGGAAGACCTACCTACACGAGCATGGGTTACTATTACGTCAAGCACGGCGATGCAAACTCTGGCGAATTCGAAGCGTTAATCGGGCTGTTGACTGGCGATCCTGCCTCCCCGGTTTTCTGGAATTTGTTCATGGCCGATCTTGTCATGCTTCCCGTCTTGGACGACGTGGTTCTGGAGAATGTTAGAATGGCAATGATGGCGTAAGGTGATGACGTCCTGTTAATCTCATTCTCAGCTCGCGGACTGCGCGCCAAGTTGCAAGAGTGGTATGCCATAAATTTCATTCTGTTCAACATGTTGAAAACTGTTGTCCTTATTTTTGGAGGCACAATACCATCTCCCTTGCCCGTCTTTACACTTCAATCTATCTGCTCATATACCCCGCCTCTATCCCTCTGACCAGCCCTGCTTAGAAACCGCGCAAGACGAGGCCGGAGGGAGTCGAAAGCTTCAGGCACAAAAAACAAAACATTCATCCCATGGACTCAGGTGCGCCAATGGGTCATTTGTTACACTCACTATGGCGGACTGGGGTATACTAAATTTTGAAAATTTTGGCCCAGATTTCGCGCCTTTTCCCCCAGCGCTCAGATCACCTCTGTTTTTTTCTTAAATGAAGATTTTATCGAGAAAACACCCGGGCGCTCAACGGCGCGGAGGGTAACGGCATAATGATCGCCGATCATTATGCCGTTGTCTCTCTCTTTCTCTTACCACCACCACCCCGACTTGCGGGCGTTACACGCCTACAAGTCGGGGCTTCCGACTTTCGCCTCCATGGCCCTTGGGGCGTCTGCGAGCACGTCACTCGCAGTACGGGACCGTTGGCTGTGGAGGGGGGACGGGGGCCAGTGGGAAACAACAAAAACATGACCTGGCATTAAAATCCGTATATCTGAGCAGTCTGTGCTCGGATTCGGGCGCCGTGGGGTCATATCAAAGGGGACGTCCCCGTACTCTAGTCCGCGCCGTCGTACCTTCGTTCCCGCCTACGTCGCCGCCGCCGCCCGTTTCCATACGCGAAATCAATAAAAGGTCCTTTTTATTTTATAACTCGCCGTTCTCAGTCGTCTATGGGCCGATTCGGACGCTGTGGCGCGCAGGTGGAAGGGACGAGTCCCCACACCTTCCTCCGCGCCGTCGACCCTTCGTTCGACGCGTACACCGCCGCCGCCGCCCATTTCCGTGCGTAAACTTAATAAAAGGTCCTTTTTATTTTGAAACTCATCGTTCTCAGTCGTCTATGGGCCGATTTGAACGCTGTGGCGCGAAGGTGGAAGGGACGAGTCCCCACACCTTCCTCCGCGCCGTCGACCCCTTCGTTCGACGCGTACAGCGCCGCCGCGGCTGATTTCCGTATGTGATATGAATAAATACCGATTTTTGTTTTAACTCATCGTTATCAGTCAGATTTAGACGCTGAGTGGCTCTAACGGAGGGGACGAGTCCCCGTACCTCCGTCCACTCCGTCGACACCCTCGTCCCCGCGTATACCGCCGCCGCTGTCGATTTCCGTACGTAACACGGATAAATCCCCATTTTTATTTTGTAACACTTCGTTTTCAGCGGTTTCTGCCCCGAATCTGGCGCTGAGTGACTCAAACTGAGGGGAATGGTCGCCCCCACCTTCCCCCGCCCCGTCGACACCTTCGTCTCCCGCCTATACCGCCGCCGCCAACGATTTCCGTACGTAACCCTGATAAATCCTCATTTTTATTTTGTAACACTTCGTTCTTAGCCGTTTCTGCGCCGAATCTGGCGCTGGATGGCTCGAACGGAGGGGACGAGTCCCCCGTACCTCCGTCCACTCCGTCGACACCCTCGTCCCCGCGTATACCGCCGCCGCTGTCGATTTCCGTACGTAACACGGATAAATACCCATTTTTATTTTCTTACACTTCGTTTTCACCGGTTTCTGCGCCGAATCCGGCGCCGTATGGCTCAAACTGAGGGGAATGGTCGCCCCCACGTTCCCCCGCTCCGTCGACACCTTCGTCTCCCGCGTATACCGTCCACGCCGCCGATTTCAGTGTCTATATAGCCCAGCACCAGAATTTTGGCATGTACTGTTGGAAGATGGTTTAATTTCAATAGTTGAGGGGTTCTTTAGTGTGAATGAAGCCGTTGAAGCGGTCTGGTATGCCCGTGCGATGCGGGAAGCGCCCGCACGGACAATGCCGGACGTGACACGCGCCACGTGCCACGCGTCTGTTTGTATCTCACGTCTCGCTTACGGGCTGTCAAAGTCCTCTTTGTCCTTGACCGCCACCACCCCTCCATTCCGCCCATGCCCCACCTCCTGCCGTCTCGCCCCGGCTCGCCACCACGCTCCACCAGGCTCCCCTCCATCACCGCCTCCCGACCCAGGCTTCCTTTGCCGCCGCTACGGCCGCCCAACGCCCTCGACGCGTTTCACGCGTCAAGCACGCCTACCGCCCCAAGCACCGCGACGGCGCCGTTGCCACCGTGTTTTTCACCGCCTCCCGGCCACACTACGCCCTCGCCTCCTCGCACATCCACGCTGCGCGCAACGCCCGTGCCACCCAGCGCGCCATCCAATGCCGAGGAGTCACACCCCATTATAACCCTCCATCCGTCCCTCTTCACCCTGCGTATGCTGACCCTGAAGGGCGTTGCGCGACCCCCTTTCCCGTGACTCCGAATCTGATGGATACGCGCCAGGCATGCACGGCGGCGCACACGCCGGAGGATCCCTGCGAGGCGTGCGAACTGGTATATGACCTATTCGTCACCGAGACACTCTTCGACCCGTCCGTGGGGGACGAAACCTCTGCCCTTGATGTCGTCAACGCGCTCGCAAAGGAATCCTGCGTAAGTCCCTGTCCCCGCCCCTCATCTTTACCCATCTCAAGCCCCCCATAGGGTGAGGTTCTACGGTCAGACTGCTGCCTGCAATCTCTGCTGGAAGATTACATGGACGACCGCAACCCTCAGACCGGCGACAACCCGCGTTTAGACCTGAATGCCCTTGCTTGCCCCCCTCGTCGCTCAGCGCGCATTTTCGCCGCCCGTCTCGCTGACGAGGCCCGACAACGCCAAGCCGCCGCCGCCGCCTTCCCCACATCCTCCACGTCCTCTGGCTCGGCACCTTCCTCGCGCCCCCGGCCCCCCACCTCCGCTTCGTCTCCGTCCACCTCCGCTCCGGAGCCGCTCCGTGGAAAGGGAAAATCCGCCTCTGGGTCTGCCCCCAAACGCCGTGGAAACAAGGGGAAAACTCGCAAATCCAAGGCGGCATCGCAACGGCGGGTAGACGCCAGCGGGTGGGTGGACGACGCCAGCGGCGAACTCAAACAGCCGGAGCCTTCATGGGAGTAAGTTACCTTATTTTCTCCTCGGCCCCTTCTCCCTGAACTATAACCCAGTTATACACCTGCGTCCGCCCTGCCACCTCCGCTTCCCCCTCCTCCACTCCACCCCTCCCTGCCCGCACGCCCAGCCTCGCTCCCCGCACTCCCCACGCACCCTTCGCTCCCCAAGCGGCCTGCCGATGCCCCTCCACCTGGCGAACCCCCTGCGAAGCGCGCGCGCGGGAACGTCCCCGCTGAGAAACGTGCGGAAGAGAAGGCCCAGCGGGCAGCAAGGCGGGGTGATTTCTTAACATCAAACAATTTCTCCCTTCTCGAGAACGCCTCGGTCGCCAGTACGGGTTGGCAGGGGGCTGCCCCGCCTCGCATAGCCCGGGAACAAATCGATTCTCTCTACGGCGACGAGCCAGACGCCAGGGGCCTCCACAAGTATCTGAAGAAATTCTACCCCTGTTATTATGATCTCCGCGACAGGTGAGTACTGAATTCTGCCTTGCAAATCTTTACTTACCTTCACCTCCAGCCCCAGCCAGGAGCGCGCCACGTTCTTCGTCGACCGGGACGGCCTCATCTTCATGTATAGGTCGTTCCGTATTGCTGAACTCATGCACCGTGCCGACGAAATCCAGCGCGCACACGACATCCTTGTAGGTTCTGACCATACCGACCCCACCTGGCAGAAGCATTACTTGGGCGGCCAGCGTGGGGACCATATAGCCATCATCTTCGGCCACCATCGTCAGTCTGCACAGGTTTGTCATTCTTCCTCCCTTTCTCTTTTGTTATATTTCTGACCACCCCTACCTAGCCTCCACGGCTAACCAAGTGGCACCTTGACCACATGGATCGCGTTAATGCCTTCATGGAACTGCCTGTTGTCAAGACCATGATGTACGTTTTTGTATTCTCACTTATGTTTCTAATAACTAACAATCCACAGCGGCTTAGTTTCAGACATTGTTGCCACCGTCTTCCCTGGCGTAGCTGCCCGGTTCCTGGCCGACGCAGACTGGCACTGGAGGAGGCATGGCATCAAACCGATGTTCGGCCTCTTCTGGTGCCTTTGTCTGAACGCCTGGTTCCCTGGCCAGTGGCGGATCCACTGCCGCCCTCATGCAGACAAGAAGAACCAGATCGGTGTCTGCGTTCTTCTGATCTATGCATTGAAGACAGCCCGTGCATTTTTTTTTTTGCCTTCCTTTTTTGCCCCAATGCTTATATATTTACAGTGCAGTTCGACCACCGCAAGTACACGTGGCTGGTGATCTGGGAAGCTGGCGTTGCGGTAGAGCTGCCGCCTTGGGTAATTTTAATCTACCCCTCGGCTTTATTTTACCACTTCAACCTGGACGTCAGCCGTACGTTTTCTGTCTCCAGCTTTTGTTTCCATTTCTCTGATATATATTTCAGAGATCCAGTTTGTGACTACCGACGGCTATGTTCGCCCCACGCCCGAGAACTCCCGCCCCATCGTCAACGGTGACAACGAGGGCGGCGGCAGTTTTGTGTTTTTCAATCAGTCCACCATGCGCACTGGCCCAGAGACTGGTCGTGATACCCTCAAGGCTGCTCGGGCAGCTGGCCACTCGGGCATCTCTGACTTTGGTGCCTCTGCACAGGAGGCTTTTTCTCGTCCTGAGTACTTCCACAAAATCTCCCCTTTGTTCTAGATGCTATTTCGTTTATTAATGTACTTGCTGTTCCGCTGTCTTACGACTTATATCTGAGTGAATTCAATATCAAAGTCATAACAGGGGTATGGAGGCAGGGGCTTAGTATTTGGCTTCATCCAGCCAGCAACATTCCCTCACAAGAAAGGGAGTTTGGTTGTGTACAAATGGAATCCATTCCTGGTAAATATGATTGAGGTCCAGCAATTGAGGCACAAATTGTGCCGCCACGCGTTTGTATTTACCAGAGAAAGGTTTCGAAAAGCACACATGAGAACCGAAGATTTTTTGCAGGGAACAAGTGAGAGTGCAGAAGTGAAGTAACAAATACGCCGCCTCTGAGTTGATCATTTATAAGGGAAGAAAGTAGGAGATTTTGCCAGGACATGCTGTTGCCATGGAGAGCGAGGGGAAGAGAGTGGGCACGGTAGAAAAGAAAGATACATCATAGGAGAGTGAGCAGCAGAAGAAAAGGAGGTGTGTCAGTGCTTGAATTCCGGTTGCTTGATGTTTCAAGTGATCAAGTGACCGACAAGACCCAGCTAGGCTGAGACAGCTTAAAATTTTTCTAGGCTTAGTCATCGAATGCAAAGCGTTCAGTACTTATTTCACAGACGAGGAAAATGTGAGACCCAGCAAGCAGCAAGCCAGGACTATAACCTGAGACCAAAACCACCACAACTTGTTCAATTCACAACAGAAAGAAAAAAAAAACTCCTCCCTGATTGCGAAGAGTACAAGAAAATCGTCCACAGCTTGGCCTGCTTGTCATGTCACAGCTCTCTGTCAAGAGGTGCCACTCATGCCAGTGTGTGGCTTTCTTCAATGAAAATTCATTTTCCATGCCAATTCTTCCTGCCATTTTTTCGATTTACACAACCTTGAACATTGCAGCTTGCAGTACTTAGCAAAAGCTGCTGCATGACATCATGTATGGCAAACAAGTACTCGTAAGATGCCACGCACAGCGTCGGCCCATACCGATCAAGTTGTGGACTGAAGAATAGTAAAGGTGCTGTGCGCTGAGGGACGCGACCTCGACGGTGTACCTGTGTACGCTACGTTGTTGGTATGTTGCACTGCTAATTTTCCCTCCGTCTTACAACAAAGGGTAGGGGCAATTTCACATTCTGAGGATAGACTGCTATTGAATCTTGGCTTTATCATACCCGCAAGCAGCTCCCGCAATAATGACCGACATTGATTCGAAAGAGACAATTTAATCGTTATTAGTTCCCTTGAATTTCTTTCCCAGCAGACATAATCCCTTGATACGGTCAAGAGGGGAGGAGGGGGCCGAAGGCCCCCGTTCCCCTTGTATCCTATATTTTTGCTGTTGTGCTCATGTTGGGGCTGATTGTACTCCAGAAAAAATTCAGAATGCATTCAAATGCAAATGTACGATCATTCAGGAGGGTATGGGTTCTAGTGTTCTAGTGTTCTACTGTGTCTTTTTATCGATGGTCGCTCCTTTCACCCGAAACTCCGAGGTTTCGCTCATTATACAGCCTCGACCTTAATGCTCTCTGGCCGGATGTAGAGCACCTCATCATGGACCAAGTCCACAGCGGTGGCGATGACCTCGTGGTGGACCGAAGAACGCACGCGAGACCTGGGCACGAAAAAACTATCCATATTTTCGACGCTCTGTCCAAGGGCGACTCGCACTGCAATGATTGTTGGAGCAATTCCCTTCGCATCGAAAAATTAGGGATAATATCAGGCGGGATGGAGATGCACTTACCACTAACTACACCAGCACAATGTCACCGAGTGTCTTTTGGTACGGACGCATCAGTATCGTATCAAGCTCAATAGTGGATACATGTCTTACGACATCGTAGGTGAATGGCCCTCCGAATCCAAGGGAGATAAAAGCAATCCCACCACACAGGTACAAGGCACCTGATTCCAGGATAAAATCCCAAGTTTCAGCAACAGGTAGGAAACTCTGCCAATGGCATACATCATGGCGCATACGGTGTGATATGTGCTGGCCATCTGGGCTCCGAAGACCTGTCGAGCTAAAATTGCGGACGAGGGACAACATCACAGAAACCTGTAAGCCCCATTAAGACGAAAGTCGTGAAAGTGACACTCCAATGGATACATCGAAGTCCGCGCTGACAAAACCCGAGATATAGATGTGTCAGAAGCAAGGGAGACCGCACTAAAGTATCCAATACCTGTTGAAAATCCCATGAACCACTGTCACGACAAACCATAGTCTGAGGAAAACGCACCAGCAACGCTCAATGTTAAAAGAATTGGGAAGAGGATAATCTTGATCTGGGAATTCCAAATAACATAGCAGCAGCATAGACTCGCGACCAGTTCGTTTCCCACGCACTGATCACGAGGGCAAGAAGATCAGTGCTGTGAAACGACTGGAACAACCGGTTGCCATTTTGGCTGATGCCCTATGAGTGGCTATGATGATTACATGGGAGCGGAATGTGTCAATACACTACCAAATACTCTGGTAAGTGGTAAGCATAAATACTTGTCCAGTTATTAACAAAGAAAATAGCATGCCTCAGCGTCCAATGGTGAATTGAACTGCGGCCAAGTTTTCGCTCAACACGCCGCTTCCCACGGTTGAAAACGCTGGAAGCCGTCAAATTGGGGGATAGTGCGTGCCGCTGTACTGCTCAGAAAGGAGAATTGAATGTACCATTGCTGGATTTAGCACAAATCTTGGCTGTAAATTGACGACGAGCAGTTTATATGGCCAGGGAAACTCCTGCTACCTTCTACTCACCTTCCAGAGTTCAGGAGCATAAGAACTATTCATCCTTTTTACAATCTTGTAGTTGTGACCTTGAATGGCACTAGTGAAGCGTAGAGATGAACCTAGTAGTGTGGAATTTTGAGGTCTTTCATTTAGTTCCGCTTCCAAGGAAACGAACAAGTAGTTCAAGAGCAATTGCCTATCTATCATTTGCTCAGGGGCATGTAATTGAGAGCCTCGATCATTCAGGTTAGTGCATCCTAATGACGAGCCTAGTGCGCCCTGTCAAGGGCTTTAGTTTGGTTTGGGTTTCGAGGCAAAGGGGTCAGCAGTTCAATTGCTATTGCTTATTCACCTTTTACTCAAGCCCACGCAGTCCTTAATCAATCGCCCGTAAGAATGGCCTCGGATTCATCGAGCCAGAGGGCCCGGAAGAGGGGTGAAAACACCGTTTTTTTTTTTGACAAGCTCCAGAAATATTTATTTCGCCTGGCATAAAGATGCCCTGCTCATACTATTGGTATTGGTATGTATCTTCATGATGCAAGTCTTTTTAAGGTGATCCATGTCTCGAGCCTGAAGTTATTCACGATTCATTCCTGAAATCAGCCAGATCGGGGAGGTTGTCACAGTATGTGACGCTCCGAATGCTCGTCACCCACGCGCGAAATAATTCTCATACTCAGAGATGGGGTCTATAATTTGTCTCTCAGGTCCTGAACCGCGTTCAAAGGTCTATTCTTCATCCCAGGTGTACTAGATGTATTATAGTTGAGGAAAAAAATTGCAATAGTCACAATTAAGAGGTTCAAGCTTTCATTTACCAGAGAGTGGTTCCCAAGCCCTAGAGTGTTACTTTGAGTATCCAGAATCTCTCTAACTTTTCATAATGACATGACCTTGCCATCTGTGGATCATAGAATGTGTATCCTCCATTCCCATAAGCCTTGCTGTAGGCTTGGCTACTTGGTAGAAAAACAAGTTATCCTAGAGGCTCAGAACCTCCGGATTTTGGATCTGACGCACGACCGACGCTTAGGGATACCAAATGTGGTTTCTTTATGTGCTAGAATTTGCCCATGGGTGGGTACGAAACGCGTCGAGCCCTCAGTAACCACGTGAGGTGGGATACAGATATTGAATTTAGTTGGTCAACAGATGGCTGATCAGGTGGGTTACAGCTGGAGAATAGGCTGGAGAACTCATGGCCGCCAGCTGGCTGTGAACCAGACAGCTTTCGTGCCACGCATCTGTCGGGTGACCATGCCAGCCGGGGTCAGCGTGTCGGCACTTTGGCGGTGTACCATTCTCTTGTGCTGATTAATGCACACTAACAAATTTGAAACAAAAACAAGTTCAATATTCAATATTCGCACGATCTGGCAGAGCAATAAATCTTGTATCCACACTTGATTGGTAGTTTGAATATCACTAATCGGCACCGAACTGATCAATACATACATACCCTTTGCTAGAATCTCTCGGGCACAACGGAGCTCTCTGTCAAAGATATGGCAGATGACATACTCCTTGCATGTAGCCATCGTAGCACTGGAGCGCTACAGATGAATGAGCCGCAGCTATTCGTGCTACCACCTACTTTGAAAGTGGGCTTCGACCCTGAGATTGAGCTACTGCACCACATGTCCGTTAACAATTCCAATGTAGATATAGGGTTGGTTTCGTTCTTTTGAACTCATCAGGTGGGCAACACAGCCCACAACCAACGGCATCTATATCAGGCAGACAATTTGGCATATTGTTTCCCATGATGACGGCCTGACAGCAGGCAAAACAACTGGCCGGGTTGTTCTGCCTACCCTCAAGGACAATCATCGCCGACTGGCCAGAAAGAGACTGTGTGACTGGCCGGGCCACACAGCTCAATCTGTCCCCCAGAACCCAAACAGAAGTCGCAACTTGTCAGGTTGCAACAACCTTGATCCCCCAGAACCCAAATAGAAGTTGCAACTTGCCAGGTTGCAACTTTTATCACCCAGAACCCAAACAGAAGTTGCAACTTGCCAGGTTGCAACCTTTATCCCCCAGAACCCAAACAGAAGTCGCAACTTGTTGGGTTGCGACGTCCTTGATCCCCCAGAACCCAAACAGAAGTCAAACTTGCCAGGTTGTGACTTTTATCCCCCAGAACCCAAACAGAAGTTGCAACTTGCCAGGTTGCAACTTTTATCCCCCAGAACCCAAACAGAAGTTGCAACTTTTATCCCCCAAAACCCAAACAGAAGTTGCAACTTGCCAGGTTGCAACGACCTTAATCCCCCAGAACCCAAACAGGAGTCACAACTAGTGTATCCCTTCAGAACGTGTGTGGCGTGCAATGGCAGTGCTCATGGTCAGCTATGATTGAATAAATGTTCATACATGAGGAACAAACATTCCACTCACCAAGCAATACAGAGAATGTAAAAGTTTCTTTCATGCCACGGGTAGAGACGAGATGAGTTTGGAGGAGACTACCAATTAAGCATCAATGATGCTATGTCGACGCTGGACCTATAAAGCATCGATAAAATATCAATAAAATCAAAATTTCAAGGTGGAAAGAAGAAAAAGGGTATGACTACCCAGCCTTGACTGCTCTCGGAGAATTTCGACAAGAGAGAACCACGCTCTGCCGATGCTAATTCACGGTGCATTATGTGTGAACAGTATGAAAGAGGGTGATCAGACCTCGGTCAGGGGCTGCCATGTGGCTTTGTGAATAAACGACGGCAGAGGGGCAGGCAAATGAAAACAAAGGAAGAATGGGGCAGAGGCCAAATGGGCGTGCACAGAGTGGGGTGGCAGAGGCCAAATGGGCATGCACAGAGCGGAGCGGCAGAGGCCAAATGGGCATGCACAGAGTGGGGTGGCAGAGGCCAAATGGGCATGCACAGAGGGGGTGGCAGAGGCCAAATGGGCATGCACAGAGTGGAGCGGCAGAGGCCAAATGGGCATGCACAGAGTGGAGCGGCAGAGGCCAAATGGGCATGCACAGAGTGGGGGCAGAGGCCAAATGGGCATGCACAGAGTGGGGTGGCAGAGGCCAAATGGGCATGCACAGAGTGGGGTGGCAGAGGCCAAATGGGCATGCACAGAGTGGAGCAGCAGAGGCCAAATGGGCATGCACAGAGTGGGGTGGCAGAGGCCAAATGGGCATGCACAGAATGAGGAGAGGCCAACAACGCTGAATTGTCCTGAAAAGCCAAGCCTTTATATATGTTCTCGGAAAGTTATTTCCCACGTCCGCTCCGGGTTTCGGAGGTTCCATGCACCGAACCCATAAAATCGGGATCAATATCTGAAGCCCGGACTCCGGAGTGCCTGTCGATCTTCAGTGCTGGATGAGTGCCGCCGAGGATTCTTAATGGACGACGATCTCACTTTTTGACCAGACGTAACAGAATTCCGCTTTGCTCATTTCTGAATGGGAGCCACACTACCAAAATCGTCCAAAAAGGATGGCTCCAGGGACTACCACAATTCAAGTCAAGATAAGGATCCCTGATGAGTACGGAAGATAAATGGCCACCAAAATTACACTAGAACAATGTGATGTCTGCCTGAGAGTGCATTCAATGAGATAGACAAGGATCTGACAGCAGAGGATGTTGGTGCACTGAAACTCTCAAAACAATGACAAATCCCTTGGAATCGATTTTACATTCCCTTTATACCTACCCAAACGGCCGGTTCGTTTTGATTTAGCCACAACAACGTACAACATCGGACGACTCTCTTCCTCCATCATCGTCCACTTCCTTTGCACGTCCTGCTTCTTGGTCCTCCCACCTGTCCACACTGGTCTACACTCTACTGCCCGAAAGCAGTTAGCACGGTACATTTTGATTCTTCTCGCCTTGCCGCGCTGGATCACAGATCTGACGAGAGTCGCAGATGAGCGTGCCGACCCCAGCCCTCGGTTCACCCTCGACCATAACTCGAGGTAGCCGCTTCGCGGCAAAGCCCACTATCTCCGCTTTCCCATCATTGCTGATTCGCCACCAATCTGACATGAAACCTAGACATCCCGACGCGGTCATGTAGGTCAAGAATTGAAACCAAGAATTATAATTGTCAAAGAATTATAGAACTATAATTCCTGATGAATATACAGGTACTTCATGAACTACTCAAGCATAGGCAGAGGCATATATCAGGTTATTTATTTTTGCACTCTCTAAATTCTCAACAAAACAAAAAAAAAAACTTGATATGTGGTCTGACTAGGGAGACTAAGGCAGACGAAGGATTCAGGAAGGATCGAGAACACCTCCATAAGCAGGATTTACATAACAGCAGTTGGACTGCTAGAGAAAGGAAAGACGGGATGTTATACATGTACACTTGCACACATTAAATGCTACACCCTGTCAACGACTTGACCATTGGTGCGCAGGGATGGAAAAAATCCATCACCCTCATCCCGGGAGACACGCACGACCCTTTGGAGCAGTCATTCACAATACCTTCATGTGGACCGCGACCCAACCCTGCGAGCCCCTTCGCCTTGGACCCAACTTCTAACTGTGATCGGGGTCGAGATTGGATTTCATATTCTACGTTCTTCAGTATCATCGTTGTTCTCAATCTGTACATCTTCACTTCCAGATTCCACTTCAATCGCTTGTTGACTGGCTATCCGGAAATAGTTGCCGTGTTGTTATATCTTCATTCATCCAACCGACCCACATGCATCGGCGCTGCTTGAGCTCAGTTCAATCTGAATTCCAGCTTGGATCTCTAACACAACAAACCTGATGAAATTGTGACTTGAATTTTGAAGTTCATTTACATTTTAGAAGTATGAATTTCAAAGATTAAATAACTGGTTCATTGTAGGTACTATCCTCCCCCACCTCCCGGACACACCTACAGTGGCACTCTAAATAAATGCTGAGCCATGGTTTGACATCATTTCATGGTCGAATTCCTTCAAATGAAATTGTGTGCATGAACATTCAGTAGTGCTAAGCTCGTTTGCATCGAAAAAATCCATACCATACCTACTTCAATGTTGTGCAATAAAAATATTTGGGTGTTCTGAAAAACCGACCTTGTGGGCTGGCATGCTATCGAAAATCGGTCATTGCAACATGAAAGTACTTGAAAAATGAAGTATACTCACATTTTAGTTTGACTCGATTTGTACTCATTTGAGCTTACACGGAGGCTCTCAAGTTCGCCATTTGGGCGAAAATAGGCGAAAATGCTCGACAAAGCAAAGTGACCGATTTGCAGTGCCCATTGCAAGCTCAAATGAGTATCAAATCGAGTCAACTAAAATGTGAGTATACTTCATTTTTCAAGTACTTTCATGCTGCAATGACCGATTTTCGATAGCATGCCAGCCCACAAAGTCGGTTTTCAGAACACCCCAAATATCTTTATTGCACAACATTGAAGTAGGTATGGTATGGATTTTTCGATGCAAACAAGCTTAGCACTACTGAATGTTCATGCCACAATTTTGTTCGAAGGAATTCGACCATGAAATAATGTCAAACCATGGCTCGGCATTTATTTAGAGCACCACTGTAGTACTCGGACAAACAATTTCTGATCCGTTTACCCTGAAAATTGGTGCTATATGAAGCTGAAGATCCAGGCTATGAACGACATATGGGGGGGGGGCATTGATTATACTCGCGTGGCCCACAACATGAATGACGAGTCTATCGAAGACAAACATGTGGGAACATACAGGTGGTTATCCATATATAAACCTACAAGATGCCAACGGAGCACACATTCATTCCAGGGGGGTGGTGGCTACAAGACGCTGAGCAACTGTGACTGGCTGACCCTCGAATGAGCAGGACCACTGGTTAAAACCCTGTGGGACCTGGTTGGAGTTCTCCCCTCCCAGGTATAAATCCCCAATGTCCACCAGTACACAAGAAGCTTGTCGTAGGTCTTCCCTTTGCCGAATGCATGCATAGAACCACTGTCTGACGTGTTCAACTTCCGAGGAAGGTCCACAGTCGAGCCAGTTGGCGTGTTCAACTTCCGAGAGAAGGTCCACAGCCAAGCAATATGGTGGCTTCAACTTCCGGAGAAGAAGTCCACAGCCAGTGAGAAGGAATACAGGAGAGTGTTGGATTCGGAAATTTTTGTTTTTCAGAGGATGTACAAATAGTTCTGGAATAACAGCTTGAGTTGAATTTGCACAACAGTGTTTGCGTTGTTTAAACCACAGTGACAAGAGGTTGAAGGCCCGGATCAGAAGCGATAAGCATAGGTGTTGAGTCGAACACTTGAAGTACATTGTAAGCCAGTTTTCCCAGTAGCGGTGTTATTTCCCTTCTTGAAATTAAGGCGCGAAAGAGCTCCAGAGGTTCTGGAAATTGTTGAACCAAATTCGGTAGTTCACCATTAACCTTGGCCAGAAACTCTTACGGTGTTGTTTCAATTCCTCGTGTTGACAGACGAATAGTGCATGGGCCGGATCTTCGACATAGACATAGCAGAATCTACAGTCTCCACTGCCGCGGAACAATGTTCTTCCCGCGTTCTTTCCAGCGCCGACGCTCCACAGCAAGACTGTGACTTGAGAGATTGAGCTTGCTGAGCGCCTTTCTGTGTTCTGGTTGTTTTATCCTGAGGTAGTGGCGGAAATCGAGCGTCTTCTTCACGAGTTTGCTCGTGTCTTTGTCTTTCTCAAGTCGCCCAACAAGCATATCTCGCACCCGAAAAGAGGATTCTATTTCATTGTCAATCCACGTTTTGACATCTTTCATGGCGACTTCAACAGTGGCTACATCGAGATTCGGTTGTATGTTCACGTCTACCGGAATATAAAGGCGGGAGAGTACAATGCGTAAGTCATTGATCCACGAGATTTGTTTTGTACGAGCCAATGCCAGTGATTCTTGCAATGCATTCCATGCCGGTCTTTCGTGCTCCAGTTTCAGTAAGTAACAGAGATTTTTGAGTGCGAGATAGACTCTCCGATATTTAATCGGCCATATGCCAGTTTCAGAAAAGAGGACAGCTCGCAGACTCCGTGCCCCAACACCAAGCAATCGTCGCATGAAGCGGAGTTGGACCTTTTCCAACAACTTGAGGCTCTTCGAGTCTATGTCCAGACAGACATCGCAGCCGGAAATTAGATACGGATCCACCCGTGCCATGTAGAGAGTTCGAGCATCCCATGCAGGCAGGTGACCTACGAAACGGTCCAGATTCAAGATAACATTTGCAACAATGGTCGCTTTTTTGGCCTTGACTTTGTAGTGCTCCCGCCAAATGAATTTGGTACCAGTTTCAAACCAGATTCCAAGATAGCACGCTTTTTGAACTTGTTGGATTGTATTGCATATGAGATATGTATCAAAACTGTCCCCCAATCGTGCCAGAAAATTGAAACAATTCGGTAGGTGGGCTATTTCTAAACAAATCCATTTACTGAATACGCCGTGGTCGTTTACACATGAACTAATGCCCTTCAGAATTCCCATATTGGGCAGTGCCGATTGATTTTCCGTGACGGTCACGTGCACTCTGCAATTAGAAAAGATCAAATTTGTTGACCCAGCACCTTTCGCAGCCACAGAGCCACATTTTCAATCTAAAATATCAGATTTGGTCTCAGAGCCATAGATAGGCATCCTATAAGTGTGATACCCAAGCAATATATGTGGATTCTTATCCCAGAACTGATGACGATATCAAGGTTTCGCGGCTAACCGATCTTTCGAGAGGACAATATGCTCTGGACAAGGAGACGTATGTCAACCCCCGCCATACAGATTTTGTCTCATTAAATTCTAGCCAAAAAGTGGTCGATCACGATACACGCACCAAGCTAGACAAGTGGTTTCAACCAGCGAAGGTCGCAATCAGCCAACGAGACGCAGAGAACAAGTGCCACCCTCAAACTGGACTATGGCTACTCGAACGTGAGGAATTTATACAGTGGATGTACACACGAAAATCCTTACTCTGGCTTGAGGGAATATGTCAGCTTGTCGCTCATTGCGCCAATTTTTACTCACCAATTCTCTCCAGCGGGGTCCGGGAAGACCATCCTAAGGTCTTTCCAACTGTTTTTGTTCGTTGACAACGGACTGACCATCACCACGACGTAATCGACACACTTCGGGCCAGAGCGGAGCCATTCGCATTCTTGTACTTTGAAACAAACAATCCAGAACAGCACACGGTCCCACAGTTCTTATGCTCACTGGTCTCGCAGCTCTCGATTCAAGCACATTCTCCAGATAAGATATTGGAGACGCCGTGGAGCTCCTACTCCGGTGGCCAACTTCTCCCCCTAATTCTGTGTTAATGTCGCAGGCTTTGATCCCAATTCTCAAGGAATTCACGGAGCCGGTATATATTGTGCTGGATGCACTCGACGAGTGCTCTGAACGGGATCAACTGCTCACCACGAATCCACGATCACCACAATTGTGGAGGCGGATCTGCCCAATGTTCATCTTCTCTTGACCAGCCGACCAGAGATTCTTCGGAGCAGCAAATTCTCAAGGAATTTACGGAGCCGGTATATATTGTGCTGGATGTACTCGACGAGTGCTCTGAACGGGATCGACTGCTCACCACGATCACCACAATTGTGGAGGCGGATCTGCCCAATGTTCATCGTCTCTTGACCAGCCGACCACAGATTCTTCGGAGCAGCACCCACCTTGCCAAACATGCGGTTTCAGTCTCCCTCCAAGATTGTACGCATCAGGACATAGAGTTGTATCTCACCACCCCTGTGTCGATGCCGGAATTTGGTCCCGGTCACGCGTCACGCGGGCCTCTGTCGAACCTCCCAAGCGGCACACCCATGCCAAAACTGCCTGGAAGACGCAAAAAAGATAGATAATGTTGAAATTTTTGAGGGTGTCACGCAAAATTTCGGCGGGTGTCGAACTGTCGAATTGGTTGAAATGGTCACGCGTCACACCCGGTGTTGATTTGAAGGAAAAAACCCAGTATTCGAACCCGCTGGGGTAGAAGCGCATGCTGGTGGTAAAAACAGTTCCTGTGTCTCCTAAAGAACAATCTCATCAATTGCCTCGAAGTTTCAGTGTCAGTAAAAAATTTATCCCCAGTACGGCCAGTATCACGTGATAGAATCCTGGCTTCCCGAGAACGGCTACGTGTGGGGGGCTTCGTGCCTCCGTAGCGTCTCCACCGTGAAGCCCAATCCAATCCGAAAAGGAAAATTCCATCTCGAAGGAAACGACGGGGAGTGCACGACAAAAAAAATGTGAAGAAACAGAGTTTGAAATTGCACTGGCTATCGTCTGAATTATTTTGGCGCAAACACCCGATTTTGCATTGTGAGCTCAATGCAAGCCGCTTCTCGAGTCCGGCCTCTCACACGATAGCCAGCGAAATTTCAAACAAACGTGACAATCCTTTGCCTTTTCAAACACTTTCAATTCCAGCACCGTCCGGAGCCAGCTTTTGGGGTGTCGACCCGCAATGAATAGCCCCGACCATTCCGGTCATTTTCAGCTATTTAGATCCCTCTCGGAAGCATTATTGACTTCTCTGGCGGCCAATCAGTGGTTTACATTTTTAAACGCGTGACCCTATTATACTATTGACACAATCCTTTGCATTTTCAATTCCAACGCCGTCCCAGAGCCAATTTTTCTGCCGTGGACCCCCAATGGATAGCCCCGACCATTCCGGTCATTTTCAGCTATTCAGATTCCCCTTGGGAGCATCATTGACCTGTCCAGCGGCCAATCAGTGCTTTACATTTTCAGACGCATGACCCTATTATAATATTGACACAATCCATTATATTTCCAAACGCGTGACCCTATTATAATATTGACACAATGCTTCGCATTTTCAAACGCGTGACTCTATTTCCCTCGCAACAATCCTTTGCCTTTTTGACCATTCCGGTCATTTTGAGCTATTCACATTTACCTCGGAAGCATTATTGACCTCTCCAGCGGCCAATCAGCGCTTTACATTTTCAAACGCGTGACCCTATTATAATATTGACACAATCCTTTACATTTTCAAACCTGTGACCTATTGCCCTCGCCACAATCCTTTGCCTTTACAAACACTTTCAATGCCAGCGCCGTCCCAGAGCCAGTTTTTGGAGAGCCAATTTTTGGGGCGTCGACCTGCAACGAATAGCCCGATCATTTTCAGCTATTCAGATTTCTCGGAAGCATTATTGACCTCTCCAGCGGCCACTCAGTGGTTTACATTTTCAAACGTGTGACCCTACTACCAACTCACTCATTGTGTCTTATTTTCGCCGGTTTCTTTCTATCACTAATTCCGCGTGAATTGGGGAGTAATTCCAGCCGATTTCATTCAGAGTTGACTAAGATTCGAGTAATTCTTTGAAAACGACCTACGTTGGAATATCAAGCCGCCATCACCGAGATTTATGATCCGCCCGGGGCGCTTAATAAGCCCGAGTTGAACTTACTCATCCTGACCCGTAGATTACTCGGTATTGTAGAAGGTTCTAGCATGTCTGTAGAGTATATAAGCTTGCAATTACTTCAGTTTATCCTTCTGTACGGCTACTGGTGATGGAAAATCTGCGGTATTCTCAGTGCCAATCCTGGTTTTGAACGAGTACAACACGAATCCGGCCTTACCCAGCAGGACTACGTACGCGCGTCGGCCCTGTAGGAATAATTAAGGGACTGGCTAATAACATTGTACGAGGCCTTATTCTCTTTCTCTGCACCATAATCACACTGATTCCAGGTCTCGGAGCTCATCAAACTCAACATATCCGCCTTCGCCTAAGTCGCTCGCAGAGGCTCGACGGAATGGTGTAAACCTTGCGGATGAGATGAAGTCTTGTACAAAGTGGCAGGTTATATGCGTAGACCCAGAGCATTTGCGCGACAAGGAATGGCGGACCATATCTGAATGGCCCGAGTTCAGGGCAAAATAGCTCTTTTCTGCGGCCGATGAGGTGCATTTGATTAACGAGTGGAGCGCGGAGTTTCGACCTAATTTTAGATTGATTGGTCTACTCTTCAGAGGCCGTTTCCCAAGCACAACCTCGGTGGTCGGACTATCCGCGACTCTTGCTCCAGCGAATTCAGCCCAGAGTAATCTATCTGTTCAGGCCCCTTGCGTTTCGGGATAACAGCGCTTCCAGCCAATTCAAAATCTCATCCTGAACATTCAACTCCCAAGACGTACACTGGCGCAATACCTCTCGGGCGTAGGGGCAACTCACTTCAAGGTCCCAATTTGGACGTCAACCTAGCCACATTATTTAAGCCGGACAAAGGGATCTATGATTGTCCTTTCAAGACCTGCTTGCTCAGCGGAAATCGAAATCGTCTCCGTTACGTCCCTTCTCTCCATGTTTCCGATATGGAACGCTTTGTCAATTCTTCTCCAGTTTTCATACATATATATCCCCTCCTCCGCCTGGAGTCCACCGCCACCTTGACGCTCACCACCCTCATTTCCTCGCTGGGAACATGCGTTTAGCTTCAAGCCTCCCTGTTCTACGTAGCGAAACACATGCGCATGAGGGGTGACGAACGAGTATACCACCGTGACGGTGAGTTCTGTTTTATCTTCCTTATTTCTGATTCTTGTAACAGCCGTAGCCGGATGTTCGGGTCTGCTCAGGATTTGTCAGTGATTACCGGATACATCGATACCGACCCACCATCCACAGTGCTCGCTAACCTGAATGAACTCATCGGCGCCATTCATTCTCCCCGCACGACCTTGCTTCAAAGCATCGTCCGCTCATATCCACACGTCCGTCGGGATCACAACTGTGCGAGTGCTGCTCCTCTGTGCCGTCCCTTATCGTGCTGATGCCGCTTGCGTTTTAATCTTCCACCGACGCTGCATTTACTTCTGAAAATTCCCTCGAGTCATTCATACTGATTCCGGTACCGCGGCCTCAGATGGTGCCCAATCTCAGGTGGGCAGACTGCCACATCTTTCCCTCCGCTGATTGGGTAAGTTTCATGCCCTGAAGTAAATGCGATGATAGGGTTAGGTATCGAGACTGAATATTTTGCCAAATTGTGGCTTGTTGTTTACATTTGTTAAATGCCAGGAGACTGCCATATTTGATGTGGGAATCATAAGTTTTAATTTTGGTATTTATATGTTGTGTGCACCTTCCGGTGCACACTGTTGAAGAAGCAGCATTCACAAGACTCTATGATCGAAAACCACGAGTCTACCACTCTACTGTATTATTTCGTTCAATTCGGCAGTCAAGCGTCACGCGGACCTTTTTTTTATTGCGGCAATAATTTTTTCTCGATTTATCGGATTTTTTTATTGTCAAGTTTGGACCCAAACGGACACGGCGATCAAAAGTTGTGGGAGATTTTGGA
>JARJLF010000455.1:0-194135 GCA_029378395.1 Mycena leptocephala
TGTGAAGGAATCGACGAGTTCCTTCCTGTTCTTCGAGTTGTTCTTTGATACCTTCCAAGTAGCGCACGGCATGGCAAACAGAGAAAATAGAATTGTGTGGCGAAGGTTTCATGGTTGTCCTCTCGAGTAGCTGGGGCAACAGCCTATAAATCCTGTTTAGGTTGGCTTGAGCCAGCCACGTTGCAACGTACCAACGTTTAAGCCCCACTTAAGCGGTATAAGCCCATCTTTAATAGTGTATATAGGTGTGTTGCCATACATTGGTGGGTAGTCACACAGTATGGCTTAAGCAGTTTAAGCCGCTTAACTGCTCGAGCAGCTTGAATCGTTCGACTCACTGAGCAGCTCAAAAGGTCTGGTTAATCGGCTGAAGCAGTTAAGCCGAATTTGTTTAAGCTGTGCATTGCTAAGTTATCAAATTCACCTTAAATTGCCGGAGCACACAGCTCAGTATACAACATATTTAGTACATCAACGTAGGAGGGATAGATGTTCTTCAAAGGAACCCGCACCACTTTACCCCGCTCTGCACAAGTGACCGTAAAATGTCCTTCACAATGTGACCGAGTTCCCGAAGCCCGCCGATCAACGCCAGGCAGAAATATTAGCGGTGGTGGTGGGTTTGGCTGGATTTTGCAGTGAGAATGAGGGCACAACAAAGTGGGGGGACAGTAGATACTTAATGTTGTACGGCCAGTTGCTTGGGCGCTTTGTTTGCATCGGTGGCACTCACTCAGAGTGAAAGACTACGTAAAGTGGCAATCACAAGAATTCAAAATAACCTATGAGCTCAATGAGACTGGGCTTGGAAGAGACTCATGGTGGGCCACCCGAGCATATGGTGTTGGCAGAAGAGGCTGCGACGATCGATGGTGGTGGAGGAAGAAAAGGATATGGTACAGCCACTTTGATCGCCGTGGCGATGCGATGCCGACACTCCTTGTCACTCGTGACATGTCACGTATCTTTCACTTTGTTCTCCTCCTCTTTCACGCAACTTTCGCGTGCTGCTCACTCTGAAGACTGATATTCTCTGAGACATGGTTCCTAGTCCTCTGGCTACAATCCCCAGGTGCGATATGAGCCCTGTCTCTGACTCAACTCCAAGTTCCGACTCGTTCTACTATGATAGTTTCTCGTCGTGCCACCGGCGACTTCGGCTGCACCGGTGCATCATGCCACCACTGGACCTCACCTCGGACTCTGTTTTGTGAGGTCCAAACCGTGTCTTCCACCGCCATCAATGGTACGATTCATTATCATTGTGTGGGATATGGATAGTATGATGTGTGTTGCGGCTCCATCTTTTAAAAATGGTGAATATATCTTTTGTTATATATTCAAATATCATTTCTGTGACTCTGCTGATTTGAATGGCTTAAACAGAGCGACGGGATGGGGTTACTGGGGGAATGGACGGGCACAGGTCCTGGGTGAGTTAAGCCACTTGAGCGGCTTAAGTGGCCTAAGCAGCTTACAACGCTCAAACAGTTCAGAATGCTTCAGCAGCTCAAGTGGCTTGAACCATTTAAGCCATTTATTACACCATACTTACATGTGGTAAAGCACCCTATATACTCTATTACATGGCCTGCTTAAGCCGCTTAAGCGTGGCTTAAACTTTGGTGCGTTGCAATGCATTTGGCTTAAGCCAACGTGAACAGGTGACAGACAGCCTGGCCTCCAAGTCGTTCAGTGCAAGATACTCAACGATTGAGGCACTGATTACTTCACTGGTGCTACATCAGCATCAAAAATGTAAGAAAGAAAGAGAGAAGCAAGAGAAAAAGGGACACAAGCCCTCGGCAGGGAGATGTCGACACTCACCAAGGGAAAAGTTCGCCGAGAGCCCGTTCCGCAGTGAAAGAGTAGAGGAAGCGGGGTACATCATCTAATTCCTGGGATAACTCCATATGCAGGTATAGTTGTCGATGGCCTTGACGAATATACTTTGCAAGATCCCTTCACCGGGTTTTAGATGCACTGAGACCACCCGGCCTATACCTGCGACTATCAGAGGAGATCAGAGCAACTTGAGACGATATATAGCGTAAGATGGTTCTCACCGAGACATACAGATGACAAGGGAACTTCACAATCTTTTGGTATTTCAAGGGAATTCAGAAGAAACCATTCTGCCCATGCAGCCAAGGAGGACCCGCGATTGATGTTTTGGAAGTCGAGTCGAACTCCGCCCTCATGATCGTCAGGGCCGAATTCCAGAATGTAGGTTCTAAGAACCAAAGTACATGAGACTTGTTCGCTGATTGTTGTGGAATGTACACGAACGTTGAACGATCCCTTAAATCGCCGATTTCTGCCTCCATGGAAGTCCAAGACAAGTGCCAGTCCAAATGTTCCACTGACGAGACATCCTCCGGTATATTATGGTCAGCAGCCACACAAACTCGCTGGGCCAAACTCCAATCGAACCACCCCACAGTGCCAACTCGGGGTTGGAGGAGATCATTGATGTTATTGTAGCGCAGCACCGGAATGATCTTAGACCAAGCTCGTAGAATTGCGTCCACTTTCATCTCGGAAAGCTGTTGATAGTTCTCGTCGTCAACATCCACGAGGCATTGTGTAAGGTCGTGGACGAGACTTCTTTGGGTGAGCACAGTGCATGCAGGCAGATGCACGGAATCGGCAATGCTCGAGAATTCTCTACCGTTTTCGGAGAACTGTCAGGCCTTTAATTATGCGATCGTCGCTAACGGAGCACAAGATGGGCTCACGAAATTCTGGATGGAAGCAAGTTTCTTTGCATACCACTCCGGATTTAGAGGGTCCGTATAATGCCGGGTATCTTGACAGTCAAGTTTTGGGACTCCCCAGTTGTCGATTAGAAGGCTCTGTCGTCCAATGAGCTTATAAACCGCATAGTTATAAGCGACGACTTGCCCTCACATCTCTACCACGATTGATAAGTACCCGTGCCGCAAGAAAATACTGATTAGTGTCCATGAATTCGAGAGACTGCCGGTATGATTATATGCGGGTAAAAGGGTAATATCTTTTAAGTTTTAACAGCTCACAATCCTGAGGGTCTCTTTAAATCGACTCAAGAGTGGCAGGTGTCGAAGATATGAGCTTTGGACTGTCAAGTGGCCAATGAGTGGTGCTGCAAGCAGGACCAATGGACGAAACTAACTGGATGGACTGTGCAGCACCGCAAAATTTTCAGAGCTTCCGGGGTGCGAATATCCCCAAAGTTGATGGAGGATGCGAGGGTCGCTTTACATCGCAATGCGTTTTGAGCCAACGGTGATCGTGAAGAACGAGGGCAGGCTTGCCTGAGGGGTTTCAACGGATTCACCATCGTATGGAGTTCCTACAATGAAATTGAATACTGGCGGCTTGACACATATTTCTCTGCTTACCCGACGAGACCGATAGTAGTGTACAACGGCCAATTGACCGTGTACTTCTGCGTCAAATGCAGAGACGACGCCTTCTGGAGTTACCGAAACTTGATGGCAGATGCCTGAGGGATCGAAGATGGACGTCTCCCTTTCTTAACAAGCGAAACTGACGGACAGTTCAGCGTAGGCACGATACCATGCAGAGAAGCAGTGAATACATCGCCATCGTACCGCCGATCTTGGGTCATGCTTTCTTCGATTTTGCGAACAGTGTTTCCTGCGTTAGTTTGGATTCTAATCTGGTCTCGTGCAATGCCTGGGGCAAAGTCGGGTTGTCGTTGCCATCTAGAATAAGAGAAGCTCACTGCGTTGGATACTGGTCAATTCTGGAGGGTGGTCAGAGTCACTGAATATCAGGTTCAAATTTCTACCTACCTTTTACTCCATCGTGAGCAGCGCGTACATTGACACTGATGTCTCCCAGCGGAACCAGAGAGGTTGAGATACCTATCAACTACCTGAGCCCAAGAGACATGGCGCATCCGGACTTACCTCTCAATTCATAGTGCACATCCTGACTGGATTTCTTGAGTTCTTGAAAGTCTAGACACATTCGCTGAGGGTGCAGGTCAAGTGGAATGGAAGGACGAACTCTTTTTCAATTCCTCAAACTTGTCCGCCAAAACTGCGGGATTGTAAATATATGGGGGCACAGGACGCAGGGAACCGACCTCCGCGGTAATCATCGAGGTCTTTGGCCATAGTGTCGATGGTATCGCTGATAAGCGGTGAGCTGAATATTCGTCTCAAGGACACTCACACACCTGAGATCGCCCGACAGAGCAAACTGACTTGCCTCGAGCAATTGGCGAGCCCTAGCCAGAAGCATTTCTTGTTTCCCGAAGAACGTCCACAGAGACCGCTTCCACACCCCCGCCATCCGTCCCTTCAATATAGCATCGCCTCCCGGGACTTGGAGTGCTCTGTTGATCTTTTCAAGTGTATCCTTGAGCAGCTCGCCGTCATGGAATAATCCCGATGCCTCAATGGATTTCACAAAAGGATCGTGGGATTACGCTTCAGCTTTCTTTGGACGAGACTAGCCAGAGGGGTGATTATAAGTTGAAGCATATCGAGTTCCGTTCTGAACGCTTTGTTTTCGTCTGTGTAATTCTACAAGTCCTTGCCGGAGATTATGATTCCCTTGACGATTTGAGGGATGGTGGAGAAGGCCAAAGTGGAGGCCCCGGCATCCATAGCAGCGGCGAAGACAAATAAAATGCTTGAGGAAGGTCTGGGGCGGGAGGTGGGTCACAAAGAGAAAGATCAAGTTAGATATAGAAGCGCTGTTGAAGTGGGCCAGTCATGCATGTTCTCTGCTGTTGAATACAGCACTTGTTTTGTGACCTTCTCCCGCGTTCCTGTACGACAGCACTCCATTTTGCGTCCAGATTATTATCCTTGATTCCTATCCACCATTGTTCGACTCTTTACTTCTGGACGCCGACCAAGACGACGGAGGCGGTCTACAGGACATCCTGAGCGCTGCGATCGGGCTGGTGGTCGGTCGCCGCCTATGGGCACAATCCCACGCGGATGTACGCTGTGGCAGGGTCGGATGGCCGACGTGTGGAATCCTTTGCACGTCAGCCGTTTGGCTCTACTGTAGTAAAACCCCCTATTTGTCATTACCTCATCGTTTACGTAGTAAATAAGTACCCACAATCACCTTTTACCCTCGTACCACCATCTAGTGTCCAGTGCAAGGCTACGTGCCCAGAGGCTGCAGCGGAGCACCTCATCCCTCAAGTGAAAAACTTACCAGTGGACTAGTTTAGCCACCGATCTCGCCGTATCACGCCGTCTTTTCGTCCTCTCATTCCACGCCACTTTTGCAAGCCATCGACACGGTCTCTATCTCCCATTTTCGTACTCTACCCCCTCAGGCCCTCGTTCCACATTCTATTTCCAAATTCTACTCTAACATCATCGGATCACCAACCCGTTTGTCGAACCTACGTCCCAGGCATCTCCCTCTTCCACAACGCAGCACCTGAAGACCCGGAGGCTGAAACAAATGTGAATGAACACAGGCATGGCATGGCAGAGTATTAGGTAGTCAAGTTCAACTGAGTTGTACTTTGGAGTATTAGTAGTAGAGCAGACACTGAGAAGCCCGGCATCGAATTCAATGTGAAGTTAGTCAATTTTCGAGGCAATGTGCTCATGCGTATGAAGGTACCAACATCCACTATTCCTCACGCTGAATGGTAGCGCTGCGTTCAAAAGTGGACCCACGCCACACATCGCAGCCATGCGTCTATCCCATTCCCAGTGTTCCGCTTAAGGGCTAAGCCTTATACCTCTTCCAAACTACCCGTATACCTTTTTGTCCTTGAAAATGACATTGTTGCTAAAAACCATACCATGAGCATGGCCAACCCATCGCCAGAAATAGAAGCGAAGTGCCACAATGATGCTACTGAATTAACGGTCAAAACTGGAATACGAGCAGACCGTGTTTTCTGGCGATGGACAGTTTATATAGCATTGAGATAGTTGCAAGTTAAGGCGGACATAGGTCGTGTGAAGCAGCGTGTATGGGGTAGATGTTAGGAGAAGTAGGCTTGGAGATCTCGGAAATTTTCGGACATGAGGTCAACCAGGATGACATCATAAAGTAGGCGCGAACTTAGGCGGCGTGAAGGGCCGGAGGCGGGCGGGCACTAGCCGCCGCTTGGAGAATTATTGATTCCTTACCCAATTCTGCATTAAATATCGAGGTTGTGGCCTTGTAATGACCGTATTCAATGCTATTTAGACATAGAGAATGTGCTGAGAGCTATCTTTGGGTTTTGAAGGCGCCAGGACATGAGGAGTACGGGATTGGGGGGGTTTTGAAGGGAGTATGAAATGAATACATATAGGACTCAATAATGGGGCGCTTGAGCTGGGGATTGGGGAGGAGGTGTATTTCCATGTCCAGAATCAACCATGGATGTCAGCCAGACCCCCAGCCGACTCATATTTTTGAAGTACCCAATCGTGGACAGTGTGGGTCACCTGCTAATACCAAGTAACCAGTCTAGTTAGAGGCGCCATGTCCCGCTTATGGCGCCTCTAACTAGACTGAGCCCAGGCCAAAGGTGCCCCTCCGATACCCCGTCGCTACCAGCGTGACCGGGCGCAACAGTCCACCACCGTCCGCGAAAGCTTCGCAGCGGGACGTGTCCGCTTAAGTGGGGGGGGGGCGGGACATAGAGCCTTCGTGGGTGGGAGGGGGAGAGCTACGCGTGGTGGCGGACATAACACCAAGCGGGACAATGTCCTGCCCCCTTGAGGGTCATTGATCGGGACATAAGGTACAGATATGGGTCGTGGCAGGACATAAGGAATAGATATGGGTTGTAGTAGGACACACAGGTAAGCGGGACATAAGGTACAGATATGGGTCGTAGCAGGACATATGGGTAGGTGGGACATAAGGGATAGATATAGGTGGGAGCAGGACAGACGAGTAGACGGGACATAACCAGCAGGTACCAGTCGTAGCAGGACACACGGGTAAGCGGGACATAAGGACCAAATATGGGTCGTAGCAGGACATATGAGTAGGCGGGACATAAGGAACAGATATGCGTGGGAGCAGGACAGACGAGTACCGGGACATAACCAGCGGGTACCGGTTGTAGCAGGACACACGGGTAAGCGGGACATAAGGAACAAATATGGGTCGTAGCAGGACATATGATTAGGCGGGACATAAGGAACAGATATGGGTGGGAGCAGGACAGATGAGTACGCGGACATAACCAGCGGGTACCGGTCGTAGCAGGACACACAGGTAAGCAGGACATACGGAACAAATATGGGTCGTAGCAGGACATATGAGTAGGCGGGACATAAGGAATAGATATGGGTGGGAGCAGGACAGATGAGTACACGGGACATAACTAGCAGGTACCGGTCGTAGCAGGACACACGAGTAAGCGGGACATAACCAGCAGGTATGGGTGGTAGCGGGACGTATAGGAAATGTAGCAGTAAAAATGGTAAACGGGACAAATATCAGAGTATCGCCGGTGGCGGGACATACGTTGACAAAATAGTGTTCCACATACCCGGGTACCCTTACTCACAGAGTAGTTACCAATGGCCCTATGGTGTAGTGGTATACACTGCTGCTTCTAATTGCCTTGCTCATGGTCGTTCTGAGCAGTGAGCTTGGGTTCGACTCCCAATAGGGCCTTTGCTCTTGTGGAATATTCGCTTTTTTTTCTTTTCCAGAAGTGGTAGAACGACGAGATTAAAGGCCAAGTTAACAGGTCAGATCAGGGTTCTTATTTCTACCCTTGTCTGGCCCTGTTCTGCCCACCCACCTCAGCGCAATGTCCCGCCCCACTCAGATAAACTGAAGCGTGACACTTTAGTCCCGCTTCATGGCGCACCTTCAGGCAATGTCCCGCCTCACTCGAATGAACCGAAGCGTGGCACTTTCGTCCCACTTCACAGCGCACCTTCACGCAATGTCCCGCCTCGCTCAAATCAACCGAAGCGCGACACCTAAGTCACGCTTCACAGCGCATCTTCACGCAATGTCCCGCCTCACTCAAATGAACCGAAGCGACACTTTAGTCCCGCTTCACAGCGCACCTTCACGCAATGTCCCGCCTCACTCCTTTAGTCCCGATTCACGGCGCACCTTCACACAATGTCCCGTTTCACGGTGCATGCTTAGTCCCGCTTCACAGCGCACCTTCAGGCAATGTCCTGCTCCACTCAAATGAACCGAAGCGTGACACTTAAGTCACGCTTCACAGCGCACCTTCATGCAATGTCCCGTTTTACGCTGCACGCTTAGTCCCGCTTCAGGGCACATATTCAAGCAGAATCACATTGTATTCATCAATATCAATGCACATAGTATTATGAAAGATCTCAAAAAATGTGTATGTGTACGGAGCAAGGGGATGTTGAAGGTCGCAGAAAACAGGGCAAGAGCTAAGGATGCGCGCTCCCACCATCCTCCTCCTCGTCGTCGTCGCTTTCGATGTTGGCGATGCCATTGAGGGTCTGGGGAGGGAGCTGGCTGGTGGACGCAACAGGATGATTGGACGGCGAGCGGCGGCGAGGACGTGCCACGGAGATCTTGTTCTGCTTGCCCCTCTGAACGGCTGCGGTGATGGCAAGGTATTTCTTCGATGGCTTGGGTCCGAAAGAGCCTTCCCGGGAACCATTCCCTCTGTCAGGGTCGCTCTCGCCCTCGTCGTGGTCCTCGTCCTCGTCCTTGTCTTCGTCCTCGCTGGGAGTTGCCTTGGCCTTGGCTTTTCCCTTCTTCTTGGTCGCTGGCTCGTAGTCATCGTCGTCGTCGTCGTCGATGGTTGACGCCGATTTCACTGAAGATTTGCCCGACTTTTGCGCTCTTTTCGCCTTTCCGCTCTCGTCATCATTGGTTGAACCCCGCTTCCGCTTCTTAATCTCTTTCCCTTCCTTCTCGGCTTGCACACACCGATTTCGCGCCTTCCTGTCACGCTCCATCTTACGTCTATGCTCCGTCTTCTCCTCGGGTGTCATCTTGGCGAGGACGGCCTTCTTGATTCTTTTTGGCCGTTGGTCGCCTTCGTCCACGTCGCTGTCGTCGTTCTTCTTCCTCTTGTTGCTTGCCGTCTCCTTTGACTTGGCGGCCTTCTTCACGTGACACGTCCTTGTCGCTGCGTTCTTTGCGTCATTTCTTCTCCTTGGTCGCCATGGCTGCCTTGTGCTCCGCCTTTCGTGTCTCGCTCATGAGCTCCCACCTGAGGGTGTTGGCTTGAAGCGCGTCATATAGGGGTTTGAGACGCTCCAGCGTAGCGAGGTTGCTAGGACTCTGGAACGGGAGTCCCTCCGGCCAGCCAAGAAGCTCCACGCCGTATCTGGACAGCCACGTCAGAGAGCGGAGGTATCAGATGATAACGATGAACATACGTTGCGACCAGCTGATCGTATTCCCCATACTTCATGGTGACCTTTCTGCCGAGTCGCTGCTCTAATGGAGATGTCAATACAGGAGCGGGTATCAAAAAAAAATGTCTCACCCAATGCGTCGCTGATCCCATCCGTGACCGCTTTGCGCATCTCATTCGACCCCAAATCTAATGCAGCAACCCCCCGATTCACCGTATAATGGTCGAATTTCAGAGCAAACTGGTCTGAAGTGGAGCGGAGGACCTGGGGGAAATACTGTGTTGCCTCCTCCGGCCCAACGCACGCGGGAACCAATGTGTCCGACACACTAGACCGTCCGATAACGCAAACCCCTATCGCCCCAGTGCGCTTCTGGAGGCTGCAGAGCTGATAGTAGGTCAGTAATGCCCGCTTCGCAATTCGTCGCACCACTCACCTCATGATGTACCCGTTTCGTGAATGCAGTGACATCCCGTGCCGCCGCAGCGTTTGAAAGGCGGGTGCCCACCACCTTCTTGTCAGGGCGGGCCTCAAACTCCGCGATGAGCACCTCCTCGTCCTTATCTGTCATGTTCTGGAAGCGGGCGTCTTCCCTTACCATATTTTGCAAGTCCCGCATGTGATGTTTTGCTCCGGCGGGCAATACTATGAGACACATCAGCTCTTCAAACTTCAAGGTCAGTACAGAGGGACGTACCGTCGTTGACCTCTGTCCTTATTTTCCACATTTTTGCGTTTTGAAGATTCACAGCGCGGTCCGTCGACAAAAAGCTCACCGCCCGAATCCCCTCTTGACATTGTCAACCTCTTTGTGAAACTTCTCCGCGATCTCCTCCGCCTTGGCATCCATCTCCAGATCAAAGTCGGTGAGGGCAATCTGGTACGCCTCTTCTTCCTCCGCCTTCTGTTTTCTGCGTTCTTTCTGGCTGGCCTTCTCTGCCTCGCCCAGTGGGACCTTGATGCGCTCCTGCACTGGATTCTTGGGTGCTTCTGCATTGCGATCCGCCCAAGTAGCACCGTCAAGGGTTACAGGGTCTCCAACCGGCTTTGCATGAGGGTTTGCAGCTGGGGCGCTGGGTGACCGGCCCTTCTCTTGCTCGACCGGCGGGGCAGGTGGCGGGACATTGGTGGAGGTGGTGGTGGGACATTCGCCTGCACTGGCGGAGGTTGAGGGGGTGGCAGGACATTCGCCCCCCGCTGGCGGAGGTGGAGGTGGTGGCGGGACATTGGTGGAGGGGGTGGCGGACATTCTCCCGCAGTGGCGGAGGTGGAGGGGGTGGCAGGACATTTGCCCCCCACTGGCGGAGGTGGAGGCGGTGGCAGGACACTTCCATGGACGGGAGGGAGAGGTGCCGGCGCTTCTTGATCGACGAGCGGGGGAGGTGCGGGACCATCTTGCTCAACGCGCGGGGGAGGTGCACGACCACCTTGATCGACGGGCGGGGCAGGCGCCGGGCCACCTTCATCGATGGGCGGGGAAGTACAGGACCATCTTGCTTTACGGGCGGGGGAGGTGCAGGACCACCCTGATCGACAGGCAGGGGAGGCGCCGGGCCACCTTGATCGACGGGCGGGGGAGGCGCCGGACCATCTTGCTTCACGGGCGGGGGAGGTGCAGGCCTTTCTTGCTCGATGGGCCGGGAAATGCAGGACCATCTTGCTTCACGGGCGGGGGAGGTGCAGGCCTTTCTTGCTCGACGGCTGGGGGAAGTGCAGGACCATCTTGCTTCACGGGCGGGGCAGGCGCCGGGCCTTCTTGCTCGACCCGCGGGAGAGGAGGACCATCTTGCTCGACGAGCGGGGGAGGTGCAGGACCAGCTTGCTCGACAGGTTGGGAAGGTGCAGGAAGATCTTTCTTGACAGGCAGCGGCATTTCGTGCTCGACAGGCGGGCCATCCTGCTGGACAAAAGATTTCTGGTGTTCGCACGGTGGGGATTTTTCACGGACGGGAGGAGGGGAATTGGGCTCGGGGACATCTGAATCAAAGGGTCGGCGGGAGGCTCGGATAAGTCTTCCTCAAAAAGCAATCCCAGGCCTTCTTCCATCCCTTCGTCCATCTGCAAGGCAGTGTCCTCCTGATCATCGGGATCGTTTATTGACGCCGTCTGGGCAGTGTCCTCCGGTTCGTCGGTCTCCTCGTTGAGTGGCGCGGTCACAGCAGCGGTCTTCTTTTTCTTTGGCGCGGCCTTACCCCTCTTGCTCGCAGTCTTTTTCAGGGCAGCTTTGGCGGCGGTGGCGGTGGCGGTGGTGCCACGGGCGTGTGGTCAGTGGGTCCAGTTGTGGGTCCCAGGGCAATGTTGGATTCCCCTACCACGTGCCATTCTGTAGGCGGTGTGAGCATGCTTGATGCGTGGTGAAAGGCGCTCACCTTCAAGATCGATTGGTATCGTGCGCGGTGTGGAGGGACAAAGGGCTGCGGTGCTTGAAAATAAACACAAACATCAGCAGCACGTGCGTCCCGCTCCACCGTGCTCACCAGGGGACACATATGACGGTCCCGCTCACTGCGCCCCCGCCAAAACCTCAAGCAGGATATTGCAGTCAAATGTCCCGCTCCACCTTACGTCACGCTCTACTGTCCTGATCCACTGCACTCAAGAGTTACGTCCCGCCCCATTGGCCTTATATCCCGGAACTTATCGTATGTCCCGCTCCACTGTGAGCAAACGACTCAAGATGACATTCAGTATATACAAAATTTCACTCGTAGGATATTGTTCATGTGTAAGCTAAGATCAAGATATACGTGGCACAGCAAGAAACACTTCAAAGGTTGTCACCGGGCTGATTTTCGAAGCGGGGGTCGAACTCTCCTCGTAGCGCGGCTGGCCTTCGTGAATGTAAGTATCAGTGTTTGAGGCCCAACTCTCAACGAGGTGAGCAAAGTCGTCGTCGTCGTCTGTATAAAAGTCATCACTCTCATAGCCCGTTCCCGCCTTTGCCTTCCCCTTGCCGAGCACTTCCCGCTCGTCCCGGGCGTCTCCTGCTTTACCACCACCTGCTTCTCCTGCTTCGCTGGCGTGGCTGCTTTCTGCTGCACTGCGTCGACTTTCTTTTGCTGCTGCTGCTGCTGGTTCATTGGAGAAGGGACCCCTGGATCGCTACGAGCCTCGCCAACGATGCTTGCTTCTTCTCGGCGGGAGACACCTTCGACTGCCCCTGAAGCGACCCCTGGATGGCCTGAAGCCTTGCTACTGACGCTTGTTGTTTCTCGGTGGCGGAAAGCTTCACAGCGTGGGACGTGCACCGGAACTCGAGGGCCCAGGCTTCGCGGCATCACGGGGAAGAGGAGTGGGTGTCACTGGGTCTCTGCCAACTGGGGAGCTTTGGGCACTGTGCGCGGACACGGAACGTGGTTTGGCATGGATACGACTGGACTTTTCCGCATCGCGCTCGTTCAGTCCCGACGCAAAGAAGACTGCCTTGAAATAATTGTGTGTCCCCATAAGCTCTGCTGACCCGTACGTCAAACGCACCCGCTCGTAGTGCTCGAAAGCCGGCCCGATCGCACTGTAGACGACCTCGCCACCGCGCACGGCATAGTTTAAACCATCAGCCTGACCGTGGGCGTCAGCCATCTGAGCTGGACTACACGGGAGCATTGTGGTGGGGCTAGGGTGAGCGTTCGCAACCCCAGTAGCCACGGTTCTGGTGGCCATTGGCGTGGTGGGGCGGCGTCGCGATTAATCCCGATCCCATGTCGAGTGTTGCTGTAGGCCTGTCCGGAGGGCGCACCGGGGCCCTGCTTCCAAGGCGACACCGACAGAGGATCGATGGGGTGGGCATGTTCACCCAGACGGCAACACTCGTACCACGAAGGTAAAGCCAAAGCGACGGTTTCGTGGAAGACGGGTTCCACACTCTCAATGCCTGCGCAGACGGCAAGCGCGCTTGCCCTGGGTACGTCAGTTGGCTATTCAGCTAAGTTTTTCTCATACCCACCAGGATGTGTAAAGCCCTGGGCCAGGAGAGCGGCACTCGTTGTTGGTCACCATCCAAAATCCTGTTGCTGTCCCCATATCAAACCCAACGTCGGCGTGAAGAGGTGGGTTGCAGTAGTACATGGCGAAAAAAAGGAGAACCGACGCGCACTGCCACTGGTCACATGCCATGTTTCTGAAAGTGTTTGCGGTGGGCGGGACTGTGTCCCGTTTCCCTTGCGGTGAGGCGGGACGCTTTCACGGGTGGGACGGGACATCATCCTCGGCGTCCCGTTTCCCCTGCGGCGAGGCGGGACATAATCACGGTGGGTCGGGACATTATCCACTGCAGAAATACTTTTTTTGCTAGCGGGAGTGAGAAGGTCTACAAACACATTGCGCCATAATCAAGCTCCTCCTGGCTGCCTCCTTCTCCTCTCTCGAACATGCTTAGGCATCTTTTGCAACCACCGTTCTTCCTCAAGCGATTCCAAGGCTTCCTGGTACTCACGGACCTCGGCTCGGTGTACTGCTTGCCATTCTGTCGGTAATAGGTATCTTGGCGGCGGAGCATCCTCTTGAAATCTCTGGTGTCCTTGTATCTTCCTCTGGGTCAATAACGGATGTCCGCCAGCGGAGGAATCAAACCTGTACCTTGCCCTATAATCTGGTCCCACTTACGACGCTGGTCCGCAACCATGGCCAGGCGGCGGGATCACTCTTAAGATCCTTTCTGAGCCTATTTAAGGTGAAAATCGGTCAGCTGGCCAGCCCACCTCGTCATATCACCGGATTCTGGTCGACGCACCTCGCCATCCGCGACCGGGACTTGCTCGCAAGTTCCTCTTGATGTCTGCGTCCCAGGCTCACTCACAAGCAAGATATGACCCTTCTGAACGTACCCCTCGCGGTAGGTGGCCAAAGCGAGCCGGCGTGCGGCCTTCCTCACAGTTGTATGCTCATCGTCATTTCTCCTTTTTTTGGGTTTTGTGGGCCTGCCGGCGGAAGTCAGGTTCTTGGCTATGTACTAGGGTCCATAGAGCCCACATACCGTGCTGAATTAATGTTGCTTGGGTCGTCCATAAAATTTTGTGTCGCCGTAGTGTGGGGAGTAGAACAAGTTTTGAGATAAACAAGTGTCAATCCAGCCAATTTCTACATGTTAGCTCAGGTTCCTCTAGACATTACCAAAAAATATATAATTTATTCTAGGGATGCCTTGGGGTGTAATTTCAAACTTGGCTTCTTAGGATTTGGCGTTATGAGGTTTGTGTTCAAGTATAATTCACTGCCGGGCGACAAGTACTGTGACGTGTTGGCGATCGACCAAAAACGTGTTGGCGACAGGTCCCGCTACTGGTGGTGGTGCGTCCTGCTACATTGTGCTGTCCTGCTTATTTCGTGATTTAACGATGGTGTGTCGGACAGAATGGCCCTCGTCCCGCTTATCTTACACATTTACAGCGGTGGCGGGACAACGAAACGGTGCTGGTCCTGCTTAACTTCCAAATTCACAGCGGTGGCGGACATCAGAGAAATTCAGATTCGACACTATGTAGATTTCAATTCATCAAGAGTAGAAAATAACCCGGCCCCCATCTGCCACCGCGTCTTCGCTTCTTCCCGCTCCCCTGCCGCTCCGCTGGCGATAAACTCTCAAGATAGCTCTCCTCCGACTGAAACCCGTGCTCGATCCACCTGAATATCCCCCCAGCGGTGTACTGCGTGAACGAGTATCGGCGCTCCCCGTTAGCGATGGGGATATTTGAATGGAAGAGAGCGCGCTTGGGATCAGAATTGTTGTGCCCGGGGGGAACTCAAGGATAAGTTTACAGTCCCAAAGGATCAAATGGCCACCCTTGGTGTAGTCGAAATCTCCGAGTGCTGTGATGGCGCACCAGCCAAAGGCGAGATTGGCAAAGTCCCGATGTCCAAGGGCACAGGTCTGGGGGCCAAGATTAAAGGTACACGCTGACCATATTCCGTTGAGGAACGGTTGCTTAAGGTGGGCATACCTCCTATAGAACTGTCGCATGTGAATCACATAGTACTCAAACAGGTTCGGGGCCCAGTTTGCGAATACACCTAGACGGATACTCAGTAATCTGAGGACGATCGGCGGGGAAAGAACAAACCCGTAGCAAAGCCTGCGATCCGGATAAACGCCATGTTGCTGAGCAAACAGCAAAGGACCGCAGTGTTGATGACGCCATTGACTAGCGCCCCAGGCTCCGTCTGCCCGCCGCCGTAAGAGTTCCCACTAGTTAACCCATAAAAATTACCGCGTCTATGGAAGGTCCGGGCCTCCGAGACCGCGCAGTTCGCCCTCGCCTCCTCCATCGCCTGAACTGCGGGATCATGCACTCGTGCCATCCAATCTGGATCATCGGGGTGTCCTGCAAAAGCCCAAATATCTTGTCCGTGCTGTCGAGGATGGGTCGGGTTTTTCTGGAAGCTCTGTGAGTTGGGCGGGACGAAGTGTTGGCTCTGTGGTACTTACGGGCCAAGGTATTTGATCAATTTAAATCCAACAAAGTTAGGTGTTGGGCCGAAGAAGTCGGGGAGGTGGTGTGTTGGACTCCAGCCAGTTTCCCAAATACCCGCCGCCTCTTCTTGGGTGGACCTGCCGTCGTCGCGAAGCCCAATCCATCCCGTGGAAGCCACTCGCTGCTTCATTAACTGAAATTTGGTGCTGACGGGCTTGCTAGAAAGCTTGACATGATCTGGGTGACGCAGGGGAGGTAGAAAATTGGCCTGCGCCTTGACCTTAGCTGACTTGCGTGCCCTGTTATGCCTGAGTTTCGATCCAGCCTTATCTCTGGCCTTTCGACTGCCAGAGCTCGCAGACGAGGGGGAAGTGATGGTCGAGAAGGAGGCCATAGTTGCTGACACTGCCCTGTCGACCACTCGGTCGACCGCTGGCTGCGCAGAATCCGCTTCCGCAAGGTCTTCTTCACCTTGCTCCTCGATGGCAAGGGACACGGCCGTGGAAATCTCGAATGCGGCACTGCCGCTCCCCCAATTATAACCGCATCCCAGGGGGAGAATGCACGTCCAGACCGTGTCTGCCAACCAGTTAGTGGACCCTCCATAGAGTAGGTGGCATTACTCACCACGCAAAAGTTCAGGTCGAGGACATCCGTCACATCGACAAAACTGCCTAAAAACGTATGAGAATTCCGAAAAAACATATAAACTTCAATGAAAAACCTCTGACATTGACATGCATGCCACTATGTTCCTGGGCTCGGGTGCCACCGTGGATGCAAGTCTATGCAGAGGGTTCTTCATTTGAAGATGGGACCATGACTTACCGCTGCGGTTGGGAATCATGCCAGCGCCCGACAAGTGATGATGTGGCAAAAGAATGGCTTGATGTCCTGCTACACCAGAGAGGTGGAACAGGACAGATTTGCGGGATACGACGGTGTGTCGGGACACATTATGTATACTGATGTCCCGCCACCGCGATATGTCTCAAGAGCTTCGAGTACAAGTCTGTGTCCCGCCTCACCACATTCACCACAGTTGCCACAGCTCAGTCCCGCCACACGCTCCCCCACCATCAATGCGACGGGACACGACTCACGTGTCTGCCATGAACAATTCACCATGCCAGTCGTTAAAACCAAGAAGAAGAAGGGGCTAGGTGTTCGTGCTCGCCCATCTCGCGTGCGGAGTTCAACAAACGCGTTTACTGACAACGGGGCGCGCCGCCAACTTCTGAAATCGGTCAACACGCAAGCCTCCCAAGTAAACCGCGACCGAGCTCAAAAGGACATGCAGGAGCAGTACGAGGGTAATTATCTGCTCGAAAAAAATACAACTTACTCACGGTGTCCGTCAGTGTTGACCACTGCTGCTCGTCAGGCATACAACGATGTGCGTGATATTGCAGATTCCGCCAACGAGGATTCCCTGGAGTGGGAAGATGTACCCGACGGCCCGAATGATGACATAGACGCTGCCATGAACGGGCGCGATGGGTTCATGGCCAGCGGTGCTGGAGGAGAACTCCGCGACACGCTCGAGGATGCAATCCGCGAGGATCGGGAGACACAGAATAAAAAGTAAGTCCCGTAACCTCACCTTTTTGAATACATTAATCTTGCGGCAGGCGCGCGCAGGACCGTAGAAAGCGCCGGGACATTATTGCAAAGCAAGTGCACGCATTCGCACCTCAAATGTCGGCGATCATCGACGCCTATGTCGAATGGGGGCTTCAGGTGGGAGACAATTTGGAGGGAGCACTTCCACCACTTGCGATGCCTCTGGTGGAGAAGTTCTATGATATCACCCTTGTGGACATATTCAGTATGTCCTGCACCTCACTAACACTTCTTCTGTTAACCATCAACAGCCACATCCTCGTGCAGTATACCCATGCGTTACACCGACAAGTTTACGACCTCCTGCCTGGTGAGCCGAGGGGTCATACCCTGCGCCCGTGGACCCCTACCGTCGGGTTTTCCACCCGTGTACTGGAGCTGTTTCGTGTCGCCCATCTACGCACTCCAACTTTAGCCATTCAGAGCTGGGTCAAGACTCTCGCAGACCTCCACGGTCTCCCGTTCAAACCGTACCGCGTTCAGCAATTGTCCGTGGCGTATGACCTTTATCTCGCCATCCTCCGGGGCCTCAAAGCGCGGGTAGACAAAGCTATCGGTCGAGATGCGCCTGATTGGCGCTTGAAGAACTGTTGCCCTGCTTGCATGTACAAACTAGAAGGCGAGGCGGAGCTCGTCTTCTCTATTCTTGTCACCGCCGACGGAAATGATTCCTTGAAGCGGGTTCTTCGCCGGGGCGCCCACGAGTACGACGATGAGGGAAACCCACTCCCAGGGAAGTCCAATGAGCGACCAGACCCACGAGCTGCGACGGCTGGGGAACCGTACTTCCTGTCACGAGAGAAGGTTGACCGATGGGCCAAGGATAGATTCAAGGAGTTCATGAGCCCTGATGGGGATCTTCCCCCGGCGGTGAGTCGAGTACTTCCTCCCGGGTTTAGTTCTCACCGATTCAAACAGGGCGGCAATACGGATTCACCCGAGAAGAGTAAGACTGCATGTGAAGAAAGATGGAAGAATCTGTCCGAGGATATCACGAAAAAAATGTGGGGGATTTACGATGAGACGGGATATTCATTTGCCTTTGCAGGCATGGTTTCGTATTGCTGGTGGCGGATATGGTTAAAAGCGGGGAGCTGTAAGTCGTCCTCGTTCTGCATATGGCTGGCACTGAGCGGCTGATTCACAGATCCAAGTACCCTCTCGCCATCGCCGATGAGCTCCTGGATGCCTTTGATCGAGCCATCGGTTTCGGATATGACATAGGATGTGGATTCAGTACCACTATTTTCAATAGCCCACTTGGGCACAGGGCTCTTCTACAGAATTTCAGTTGCCTTGTTGGAGCCTTTCATGGCCACGCGCACAACCGCCTCTGTCAGTTACTGTTCTTAGCCCGATATGTCCTCGGGATGGGTCTCGAAGACCTTGAGGGATGCGAAAGATTTTTTTCCAGGTCGAACGCCATGGCGGGCTCAGTCCAGTATGCAAGCGTCTTCCACAGGCTCCAAACACTGTCAACCTACTTTGCGCACTCTGACACTCACGACACTTACGCAAACCTCAGTGAGTTCTTTCCCAAAGTCTATATTCCCTCTTACTGAAATGTATCTAGCTAAGTTCCTGGTGGATAACTACTGGCAAGCGTTGGAGGTTCTAGACGGAGAGGCCGGACTCAAGATGGGGATGGCAGGGGCGGGAATTAGCAGCGTGGAGGAATTCCCGGCCCGCCTCAAGGCCGAACTTGAATATCTGCGGAGCCTGACCTCCGACACAGAAGAGGACACTCAACACATGGAATACTACCAGCGTCTGGTAAACCTCGCTGATCGCAAGTAAGTCATTCTGGTCTATTTTCCTTTAAAGTCGCTCACTTCAATTGTCCTGCCACTTCCATCATCTCCACCTTGTGTCCCGCTCATCATCCCCGTGTCCCGATACACCTTTTCCACCGCCGCCTTTGTGTCCCGCTCATCATCCCTGTGTCCCGATACACCTTTTCCAACGCCGCCTTGTGTCCGCTCACCATCCCGTGTCCCGATACACCTTCCTTGTGTCCCGCTCACCGCTGCCTTGTGTCCTGCTCACCACACCCACCGCCCCGGTGTCCTGCCATACTAGAGCCAAGCTCGACCTTGCATTGGGTGAAACGCCAGGGGCCACTGCGAGCATGAAGCTTCACGCTCGCGAGAACTACAACATGGCGTTGACAGACGTACAAGCATCGGAGAGTAAGATGGGAATACAAGTCCGCTGGCTGGCGGAGAGCCAAGAATGGGCAGATGCAGCACATCTGGTCAGCACAAAGAGATACCGTCTAGCGCTGATGAAGTTGGAAAAGCTTGTGGTGCAGCGGATGTTCGAGCTCACCAAGATGAATTTATCACAAACAGGTATCTTCTTTGTGTTGATCGCCAATTCCAGCTCTAAACTACCCCTTAGGCTACAAACTTCGCAAGCATATTGCGAAAGCTCTGCAGGCCCGCTCCCAGGCTATTCGAACGGCACTCAAAAGCTACAATATCGCCGCCGCTGCCATGGTACCGCCTGGGAGGAAGCTTACTTGGTCAGAGGTCGTGGAGTATGCGTTCCTCTCGGACTTTGACCTCCTTCACCATCCAGAGAGGGGTATTGAGGTTCGAGCATGGGCAGACCCTGCAGCCAGGCTACTCATGGACACCTACTTCAAGATTGAACGTGCTCGGGAGGAGATCAAGCGGTGCGATATTGAAATACGGCGTCTTGTGACTCACATTAGGGATGAGGGGGAGTTCTTGGTGTCCCGGGAGAAGAAGATCGCCGAGACTGACCCAGGCCTCGCCTGGTGTGTTCGACGCCATGTCAACAGCGCGAACGCTATGATGCCATCCATCTCCAACGCCTGAATAAATTCGCGGTCAAGGCTGGATCCCGGTTCACAGGGACACTCGTTCTGGGCATGGCATTGAGCCCACGCGGCCAGAATGCCGAGCCAATGGAGGGTGTGGAGGAGCCCGCACAAACCGATGCAGAGGCCACTGCCATTGAGCTTGCTAGGGCGATGGAGAACATGGGAGTACATGATGTGGAGCGGGAGATTGATGACGATCTGGGTGACATCGCGGAGGACGCACAGTTGGCGGAGGAGTTACATTTGATTTATATTGCGTCGGAGGACTGATTTGGCCTTGTAATGTATACTGATTTTTTATTTCATCGTGAATTGAGCGGGACATAAGGAAGACGGGTGGCGGGACAGAGGAATAAGCAGGACATAGTAGTGGGATACAAGATTAATCAGGACATAAGGAATATAATCAATTACATCAACACAATTACAAGGGAACCCTTACTCAGAGATGTGTTGGTAGTAGTGGCCCTATGGTGCAGTGGTATGCACCGCTGTTAAAGATAATCGTCTTTTCAATTTTGCAGCAGCTGTGTTGGGTTCGATTCCCAATAGGGCCATTTTTTAAATAAAAAAAAGCGTGACACAAGGAAGATACAGAGGGACATAAGGTTATCGGGACATAAGGAGGATAACGAGGGGCTCGAGGTTAATCGGGACAAGGGAAGGAGGGACATAAGGTTATCGGGACTAAGGAAGATAATCAATTACACGTCACTCAAAGACCAGGTTGCTGACGGCCTTATGGTGTAACGGTAAGCACTGCTGCTGCATCTACTTGCACTCTGCGCAATGTCGGTTTAAGCAGCCGGGTTGGGTTCGATTCCCAATGGGGCCCTGCTCCTGAGAGATATTCATTTTTCCCCCTTTGTATCGTCTACATGGTGTAACAGTAACACACCTTGATTGTATATCGCCTTTTCACACCCGTTATCAAGATAATGTGGGTTCGAATCCCGCTGTGGACTTACTTTTGGAGCTAGTTTTTGGGTCCCGCGCCACCCTCTCTCAATGTCCTGCTTAAGTGGGTGATGCCTCGGACAGTATCTCAACTGTGTTGTTGTCCACATGGTGTAATGGTAACACGCTTCGATCGAGTGAAGGAGAAACCTCATCTGATTGAGGTGATGTGGGTTCGAATCCCACTGCGGACTTTCCTTCGGACACACCATTTTTGGTCCCGCACCACGGCATCTAAATGTCCCGCTTCAGTCAGACTGTGGATGGTGTTCCTTATGTCCCGCTTACTCGTGTGTCCTGCTACGACCGGTACCTGCTAGTTATGTCCCGTGTACTCATCTGTCCTGCTCCCACCCATATCTATTCCTTATGTCCCGCCTACTCATATGTCCTGCTACGACCCATATTTGTTCCGTATGTCCTGCTTACCCGTGTGTCCTGCTACGACCGGTACCCGCTGGTTATGTCCCGCGTACTCATCTGTCCTGCTCCCACCCATATCTGTTCCTTATGTCCCGCCTAATCATATGTCCTGCTACGACCCATATTTGTTCCTTATGTCCCGCTTACCCGTGTGTCCTGCTACAACCGGTACCCGCTGGTTATGTCCCGCGTACTCGTCTGTCCTGCTCCCACGCATATCTGTTCCTTATGTCCTGCCTACTCATATGTCCTGCTACGACCCATATTTGGTCCTTATGTCCCGCTTACCCGTGTGTCCTGCTACGACTGGTACCTGCTGGTTATGTCCCGTCTACTCGTCTGTCCTGCTCCCACCTATATCTATCCCTTATGTCCCACCTACCCATATGTCCTGCTACGACCCATATCTGTACCTTATGTCCGCTTACCTGTGTGTCCTACTACAACCCATATCTATTCCTTATGTCCTGCCACGACCCATATCTGTACCTTATGTCCCGATCAATGACCCTCAAGGGGGCAGGACATTGTCCCGCTTGGTGTTATGTCCTGCCACCACGCGTAGCTCTCCCCCTCCCACCCACGAAGGCTCTATGTCCCACCCACGGTCGACACCGCTACCCCCCCACTTAAGCGGGACACGTCCCGCCTGCGAAGCTTTTCGCGGACGGTGGTGGAACTGTCCCGCCCGGTCACGCTGGTAGCAACGGGGTATCGGAGGGGCACCTTTGGCCTGGGCTCAGTCTAGTTAGAGGCGCCATAAGCGGGACATGGCGCCTCTAACTAGACTGGTTACTTGGTATTAGCAGGTGGGACGGGCGACAGGATGGATCCGAATGGTCAACATCTTAGTCTTTAGCTTCTTTTACCTACGCTTTATGGGTATGGCAGAGTACTTTTACTCATTCTCCCATTGTTATATCTAAGATCACTTCCAGTTGAAGCATGTCAAAGTATTCACTGGAGTACATTCATACCACATATATAACCTTATTAGTAGCTATCTCCATGTTCTAGGAATTATTTCATTTAGGGCCTGAACAGATGTGCTAGAAAATTTCCCAGAATCTCACATGTATACGAAACCCATCACTGAACTATCCTAGAACCTCTAATTTGTTGAGAGAAATGGTGGCGCAGAGGGGCAGAAGGCACCTTGTGAGGACGATTAAGTTTGGGGGTAATTGAACTGCATTATTCCACTGCAACTCGAGTGCCTATATACAGAAACATGTGTAATATCTACTCAGTCAAAGGTGGTCCAAGTAACTGTGAATCGTGAGTCTCCGTAACCTAATTGAGCTCCGTTGTCTGAACTCCGTCTCTTGAACACCGAGCTGAACTCTGCAGCTCTATTTGGGTTTTATCTGTTTAGTCCCCGCCTCCGTTAACTTACTGTCAAGTCCTCTGTCTCCGTAACTCCATTGAGTTCTCCGTCTCCGTGCTCCAACTTCGTCTGCGGACTTCAATGAACAAGTGTGGGCTTCTAACCGCTTGCCAAATCACAACATAATTCAGCTATTCTATCAACACCTTCGCACCGAGAGTGGCAGAAAAAATGTGTATTAAAATTTTCAACAACAGCCTAGAATGGAACAAGAAATTCCAAGTTTAATTCTAGGATTCTTGAAGATTTTCAACCCTACACAATCTCGGCAACCTCTCGCTTGAGCCCCATTCAACAATCCGTCCTCAACAATTCGGGGTCCACCTCAGGTTCGCGTTCACCTTGGGCAAATGGGGGCAAAAGTTTGATACTATTCGAGAGTAGCTTAACCTAGAATTCCAGTCAATGCGGACCAATATTGACCCTGATCTTCATTGTGAGGTTAAAAACGCGTTTTTCACCGTCTATGACCCTAGGCGGCCGAGTCACGAAGAAATCAAAGGGAGATATGGGAACCGTTCGATTCACCCGCATCCCACTTCCATGTCCATATTTTTCTCCTATTTTTATATTTTTCCCTATTTTTCGGGCAAGAAACGAGTGATCTCGCTTCCAGGACAGTCGAGGCAAGAATTTTTGTCAGACCCCCTCCCCGTTTTTCCCAGTGCGCGGGGAGGGGGGGTTATATTATACTCATCAGGTCCACAATATGAATGATGATTTTACTGAAGGTGTACATGTGGTACTGTAAGGGTCGTCCAAAACGACGCAACCTCGCGATAAATCATCTCATTGTCCCAACTGCCAACTTGAGGTCATGCAATATTGTTAGACAGCATGTAATACTTGTGTATTTCCAGTGTCCGTAGATTACCAACAGAAAGAAATTGGTAAGTTGGACTTGGCCGGATCAGACACACTTGAAAGCCATGGATAGCACCCAGTGGAACCGAGAAAAAAATTAACATAGGAAGCTTGAGTAAAAACAGTTGGCATGGAACATTTACTGCTATCACCGGATACAGTACAGTCTGTCTTGGTTAAATTTGGTAATTCATTCGTCAAAACACCGGGGCCCTCTGGGTTTGCTGATGCAGATTCAGCCTCGGCCTCAGGTGAGACGTGCGACCATCATATTTATCATTCAACTTTAATTCAATCTGACCGCGGGTAAGGCGTATTTGGCCGATCCAGCTTCTCAAATGCTCCGGTTATCATTAAATTACAGCTGTTTGCAAAGCTAATGGCACCAACGATCATTTTATAAATAAGAGCAAATTAAATACTTCCACTTTTGGAACACTCACTGTGGGCTCAATTCTTCACCGTTTTCCTTATGTGCAGGTGCGTTCAAACCCTATTTGACGGCTCTTTCTTCCCAATATAGCCTGGGCTCCTAATTCTATATTCCATTTTTCGAATTTATTCAGATCCATACATGGTCACATCTAAAAGAAGGTTGTCAATCGCTGTTCGAACACGCCTACTCACGAGGAAAACGGTCAAGAATTGAGCTAGTACTGACCTCCGCAAGACGGGAACTAAGTAATTTGCTCTTATTTATAAAATGATTGTGAGTGCCATTAGCTTTGCAAACAACTGTAAGTAGCCTCAAAATCGGCATAGAAGAGCTGAAGAATTGGTTGGGAGACGAAAAACTAATTTTCGTCGGGTGCCGGGACAAAGTGACGCCAAAGTCAGACTCGGTTCGACTAAGTGGTGACCTATGACCAAAATAAGATAGGTTCAATTCACTGGCCATTAATATTGTGACCTGTGACCTGAATCTTCGGTCGAAATGGTACAGTAGTGGTGACATTTGGGCACTCTGGCAGTTCGCCGCCCCGAATCAGTGTTGCCGTCGGGTAGCCGTGACCACTCCGCGCCGAGGTCAGTGCTCGAGTGTGCGACTGTGTGCGACGGCATCGGAAGTGGCGTGTTGGGATCGCTACCAAAGAAGGAAATGTCGAGTGATCGTACGGTTGATCGGGGAACTGTGAAACGAGAGACAAATAAATTTAAAAAGTGTCTCCGAGAAATGGGTATTTTCGAGAGGTACCTGTCAAGAGATCTCCTACACCGGATCCGAAAACTGAATTGAGGTCTCCACATTAACCGGACACAGCCATCACTCCTGAAAATCTGGAATTTCGGGGGCCCTGATAACGTTCCCGAAACCTAAAGTATCAGATACAGAGTAGATGCTCCCGAAACCGCTCCTGAAACAAAAGGTTTCAGTGGGCAGGCCGACGGTCGGGGCCGGCCCGCCCACCGAAATGGTTCCCGAAACAAAAGGTTTCTGCAGCGCAGAAACTGTTCCCGAAACTTTCCGTTTCGAGAACGGTTTCCGAAGCGCTGAAGCCATTAGTTTCGGGAGCACCTACTCTGTTCCTGATACTTTAGGTTTCGGGAACTTTATCAGGGCCCCGAAAGCTCGGATTTTCCGGAGTGCATCCCCAAATCGCATAATTTCCCGAATAATGATTGTAAATGGATTGTTCGGCGGGACCAGACACTTATCGAGGCGATTGACGCTATTTCTGCCATGTCCAGCAGTTCAAAACATGATTTTGAGTGCTCTTTTGATACATATGTGCCCCTCCCAAAAAGTCGCACTTTCTGAAACTTCTTCCAAAAAGTCTCGGCTTTCTCCGACGGGTACCCGTTGGTATTTGCGTGGCACTTTAGCGCTTTAGTCCATGCCTCACCTCACGGAAATTGCCGAAATCGGCAAAGCACACTTCCACACTGGAATGATTTCGCGAAAGATTACCGGTTTCCCTGACGCTTCTACTAAATACTGCGTCTGGCTTTATTTCCATATGGTCGTATTTCTTCATTCTAGCCATACCACTGTCTAACTCTGAGTGCTGTTTCCTATTGATTTCCGAGCAGGATGTCCATATGAATATATACTCCTTCACCACTGTTTCCGGGCTGCCGAAATCAATCATGAAAAAAACCTCTAAATATGACAGCATATGGAGGCTTCCAGACGATGAGAAATTATTGGAGGGTCATGATGCCGTTGTCTGGAAAAGTGCTGTATCACTGGGTTGACATTTGAACTTCCAGGAGGGTCGCTACCCGACCAGAACTTCAATCTGAAGGGCGCGAATGTATCATCAATGCTTGCCACAAGCCAGCTCAGATATTCCTCCACAATTGAACACATTGTTTCCATCCTCAACGAGAATATACTTGTCAGGGTCCTGAGTGTCAAGTTCGAATAACTTCCTGCTGTAATACCCAGCCAAAGTGAGTGATCCCCGAACAAGGGCTCTGATTCATATCACGGCGAGGTGGTCTTTATATAACCGCGCTGTCGTAAACTGGACAGCTGTGGTACTAAATGTCGCGTGGATGAAATTTCCTACTGTTCCTTCACTCCTCTCACAATGTCTCTCCCATCCCTGGACAACGTTACCGGGTATGGTCTCTTTTTTCCCCCTCGCCTGCTCGGCTCAATTTTCATTTTCCAGGGCACTTCTCATTGGGACTTGGGTCAGCTCCGTGAGCAGATTTTTGCGCCGGCACGGCGCGAACTGATATTCGACAATAGCTTCTGTATATGGTTGAATTGATCCAGACCATCTATTACTTCCGCCACTTCAAATATGATGATTGGAAGCCAAAGGTAAGTTCTTCTCGTTCGTATTCAATTTCTGACTGTATGCAGACGCAAGTAGCGGTCGCCTTCACTATCGACACTGTGTCCTTCCTCGGAAACTATGCCTGTGTCTATCTCGTGAGCGTTCAACCCCCCCTTTTCAACTCGAGTCCAATCTGATGCACAAATAGTACGTCATAACTCATGCTGGTATGTCTTTCTTTTTTTCATTTCACAGATTGATAGATTTGGCGACTGTTCGGGTATAGGCGATCCAGTGTATATTGCGAAACTGAACTGGGTACGTCACTTCACTGAATATATTTCGACTCCATTTGCCAACTCACGCTTTACAGCCCATGCCGCTATACATCTTTAGCACCGCTATAGTAGCCGCCCTGGTCCAAAGTTTCCTGGTCATGCGATACTGGCGGCTGTGCGTATTTCACTGTCGTCATTGGAAATATCGTTCAATCCGGCCAATTTCCAGGACCAGAAACATAATCACCACCCTTTTCATGGGCCTTTTGATTATGCTCGCAGTACGCACGAGTTTTTCTCTCCAATCGCTTCCTGCTGATGATTCTCCTCTGCGCAGTTTGGGGGCACTTTCACCACTGCCATGGTCGTTGTTTTGTTCCCCGCATTTGAGGACGGCGCGAAAGTCAAGATCCCGGAATGTATGTCCTCCCGCCCCGTTCCACCTAAATGGGACCAGTCTAGGCTCACCCATTTATCCGTTCAAATGCTTTTCAGGATTTGGACGATAACTCAGGCAGTGGTGGACCTCCTCATTGCAGCGGCGCTCCTCTGGGAGTTCAGGAAGGTCAAACCGGGTGTTAAGAAGACACAGAGGTACGCATACACTGTATCTGCTATAGGCACGGCTGACCACGGGACGGTGGCCACGACAGGCTGCTCAATCGCCTGGCCGCGCGGACGATCAAGGCCGGGACAGTGAGCGCAGTGATTGCGGTCATGGCTCACATACTGTCGGTACCGCCAATTCTGAGGTCCATGAAACTTACGGAACTGCAATGCAGGCATATGGTGAACCCCAAGAGCAATGGTGCGTTTCCGAACTGACAGTGCAGCTCTAGCTCATCGGCGCTTAGTCACCATCGCTATCGGGTTCTGCATCGGCCGCGTCTACGTTCTCACCTGGTTCGCTGTTCCTCGTGGAATTAGTCGTACCTTGGGAGGCTAATTTGACCTGTAGCTCTCGAATCTTAACATTCGCCGGACACAGTCAGCCTCCAGCAAATGTACGTCGACGAGCGCGGATATGGGGACGGGCGACGGCGCGCGCATGACGCTGGAGTTGAGCGAGAGCGACGTCGCAAACCCGCGCAGCATTCGTGCGGTGTTCTTCCGAGTCTCTCCCCATCCAAAGAGCTGATTTGCCACTATAGAATTTCATCTTACGGACATCGTACACCTGTTCGATTTTCGATGTATATCCGTTCTAATTTTCTCCCTGCAGATAATCGACAGTCAAGAGAACTTCCCATCGGAGCAGTTCAAGAGCAAGAGCAACGTGAGACGCATACATACAGATGTCCTTTGGCGTGCCACTGACCCGTGGTTTAGCGTGCCCAAAGCCGTGCTAACGATAGCCCCCGGTGGAAGTATAGCTGACTACCAACTATTCGTCAACGCAACAGTCTGGGAGCTGCGCTGCGTGATGTATGGGTACTCTGGTCTTGGAATTCCAATTTAATATATATTGCATTGTCGAACTGATAATTACTGTATTTTTAATTCGTAGCCATTTGCATAATTGATAGTTTTGCCGCGAGGCGCAGGTAGATCGAGGCCGTTACAAACTCGGTTCAGCACCTTGCAATATTAACGCCACTTTTTCTGATTCTTCTACTGGTAAGGTCCTACTCACCTCGGCTCGAGTGCCTATTGGCCCAATGCAACGGAAAACTGGATAAATATCATAACCTCGCCGATAAATAAAAGATTTCAATCAAAAACAAATCCGATTTGCATCAGAACTTAGAAGCCGCAGGGCACCCCGCACGAGCGGAAGCGGTTGTTGAGAAATTGAAATGAGGAGACGATACCCAGAAGCCCTACTGCGACCGGACCGGAGGCCGCAGCAATGCGCGCGGAGGGCAAACGCGGCGACAGTGCGCCCGATGCTGGTGCTGCTCCGGTATGTGCACGATCCACGGCGTCGTTGGGAGCGGGGCCGCTGAGAATCTCTCCCCGGGGGGAACGAAACAGCAGCGGCATGCATGTAGGCGGCCGCGCCTCTGATTTCGCCCCACCGCTGTAGAGGTCTTGCCCCGAGATAATGTTACATTCGCGGAGTGTAGGCCGGGATGATGCCCAATGAACGAGTTTTTAGTGTACGTGGGAGACATATGCGAGGGTACGGCATGGACAATGCTATGGCGACTCCGAGTGCAGGTTAATAAGGACCTCATGAAATGACTCGGAGGAAGATGGCAGAGCGCGGGTGAGCACGCACCATTTCCCGTGTGTCTGACATCTGTCGTCCAAAGTATTGAACCAGAGTATGGCGCTGGAGTTTTCGAAATGATAAATGGCCGTGGGCTATGGGCCGTTGAGGATGTTCACCGCCCTGGAAACGCCTTCCCCGACACCAGGCTCAACGGATCCACCGCCAGCGCGAGATTGGGGAAGGCCTAGTCCGATACCATCTGGATACTACTGTAGTATTATGACCAAAGGTTCGCACCATGTCACCCGTCACCTCAATTGTTCACTGGTTTTGGTTAATCTGTGGATCCTATCCCCGTTAGGATCCCTGCCCGCGAGCGCAGCGAGCGACTACTCTATAACGTCTGGGAACGAGACTACCGGAGATGTGCGGCAATCTCGCTCAAGGAGATGATATCACCTCGACAGTGCCTCGGCATTATCGGCTCATTGATATTTTGCTGCTTTTGCCAAGTTCTAGCTGACCAGTATTTTACACGTAAACGGCGGGTTACGGCGACCTGTTTACGGCTCAGCCCGTACCGTCACCATACCGTTGGAGGTTAACTCAACTTCTCCAACGATACGGCGGCGTGACCGTTTTTACGGGCCGTATTTCCGTAAAAGTACGCGACGGTTTCATGCCTTACTACCGATATGGGTGGTGCTTAGTGGCCCACAGACCCTTATCCCTCTTACTCCGCACTTGAATGAGACGGATCCTCAGCGAACTACAGCAAGGCAGATGAGCGTCCGACAGCAAGCGAAGAGGGAAATCAGAACCAAGCCCCCGGCAGCCGGCCTGGCACGGACCATCATTCTCTTTTGTGAGAAAGCCGTGAGTTCCGAGGAGCTGACCTCCCCAGAGGTAGGCATAGTCTGCCTACCCTGGGTCTGCCTGCGGCCGTCCTGAACGCAGTGTTTGGGAAACCGCGGGAAGGAAAATTCGGTAAGCCCGGAAACCATTGCGTAAATTCGCGAAGAAAATATTCACTCATTAACATGATCCTTACTTTCCTTCCAGGGCCAATAAATTTGTATCCACCTCATTTTGTCCGTGCGCACGAGGTCAAAAGTGGTCAGGTGGCCCAGTACCTGGACCCGGTCGCTGATAATATAGCAAAAACCGTCGTAAAATCCAACTGGATTGTACTGGATCTTATTTTATCATAGAACGAGAAAGAGACTGCAAAATCTAAATCCCTCGCCCATGTGTCTATGACCTGGATGAATGTAGGGTGAGTCAAGACCAATAATTCTCGCAAACTTACATCGTTGACAGCGTCTGCATCGTGGCCAGAGTATGGGGATGATCCCGTCCAAGGGTGTCCTTCTTATGTCGAACGACCTCCGATGCGAGCTTCCTGGCCTGCTCGGCACGTCCAAGATGCTGGTATGTTGTCGCCAAGCATTCCATTGCTATCAATGTATCGTTGTGTTTCCGTCCAAGATCTTTCTTCCTTCCCTCGAGGACAATTAACTGAAGAGCCTCCGCTTCTCTATACCTCTGCAACCGAAAATATGTCAACCCCACGCCGTGTAGGGCACTCAACGTTATCAAACTTCTGTTCCCAAACAAGCGGATTCGGCATGTTACCACCTCTTGGCCAATAGACAACGCCTCTTCTAGCCTGTCGAGATTACAGTATGTTGCTGCCAGATTGCACATAGCAGTCAAAGTGTCCGGATGGGCTGGTCCTAATATTTTCCTGCGTTTGTCAATCGCGCGGACTTGAAGCTCTGCTGCGCGCTCGTATATCCCCAGGCGGTGATATGTTGAAGCCAAATTCAACATGGCGATGATTGTATCGGGGTGATCAGTTCCTAACGACTCCTCTCTCTTCAACACAATATTGCTTTGGAGTTCAGTTAAACGACGGAAGTCCTCCGCTCCGAGATCCCAATCCTGCCGGACAGCGAGGCTGTCGAGATGATCATCCCGGGCCACGGCGCCTTCCAACTGAACCGCTGTTCTCGAAAGCAATGTACTGAGTCTTTCCGAGTAGGACGAGTTATTGGTCTTCGGCTGGGCTTTTCCCAGCTGGGCGTGTGGCACAGCGATTCCACCGCTCTCCCCTAGTGGATGCAAGGTTCGCGACGTTCCAATCGTCGCTCCCTTGAGGGACTGTTGTGATAACATGTTCTTGATCCTGTCGTGAATCTGGGTTGCAGTCGGTCGTTTATGCGGATCCTCAACCCAGCACTGTTCTGTTAGTTCCCAGAGTTCATCCGGGATGAGACGACCCTCATCTTCCTCTGGTCGCTCCGGCCGCCCACCGCGTCGAACAACCAGATCAACGAGATCGGCGTATGGGACGGAAAGCAAGGGAATCTCGTCGGTGTACAGCTGTAAATGGAAACAATCAGCATCGGTCGCCCGAAATTATCAGGGGCTGACCTCGTATAAGGTCATGCTGAAGGCGTACACATCAGATGGAAACCGATATCGCGAGCCATTCAGCAGTTCCGGAGCCATCCAATTTCGACTGCCTTGGATGTGAGGCGCTTCCAGCGCGGTACTAATTGTCCGTGTCGAAGCATCGGCTTTGAGACGCGCAAGACCGAAGTCGCACAGTAAGGCCCGTCCGGAGTTTTCGACGAGAACGTTTATCTATATGTGGCTCGGATTTTCCGGGCTCAAGATATTCGCCAGAGAATCACTCACAGCTTTCAGGTCCCCGTGGCAAATCTTGCGCGAGTGGAGGTACTCCAAGCCGAGGGCAATATCACGAAGCTGTCTCATAATAGATGAGTGATTCAGAAGTAGCAAAGAAAATGACACCATACGATATATAACGGTTCGAATGTGGATCGTTCTCTCAGGAATTCCTTGGCATTGTATTGGACATAGGGCATGACGATGAACGGCTTATCGTCCAAAGTGTTGGCACCGAGAAACTGCACGATATTTGGGTGACGCAGTGTGGACCAGATCTGTAGTTCGGTGAGGATGATTATCCGCCCGAGCGGATAAATTGACTTACATTAATTTCATTCCGAAGGGACTGGGATGGAATATTTCAGTATTGTCCGTAACTGACCTGCCAGAGGACTCACAACAGCGCTTGGCTTGACTCCCGCATCATTCTGCAAAACCTTGATCGCCACCTCTGTCCTATTCCACGTCCCTTGATACACAGTTCCACTACCATGAAAAAAAAAGTTGAGGACAGTGAATCTCAATGCGAATGAAAGCTGGCAACTTACAATCCTCCTGCACCTATCTCCTCGCCGTACTCGACTTCGAAGGAGGCAATCATCCAATCTTCCACCTTGACGGGCTTTCCGCTCCGGGACGTTAAGTACTCGAGCGTATGGGTGTAGAACTTCTGTTCGGCACGATCGACATTTTGGCTGTTATTCAGCTGCTTCTGGATCGAAACCATCATCGCGATTGTATTGTTCTGGTTGATTTCTGGGACCCAAATTGTGAATGGGAGAAATAAAGGCAGTCATTAAACACACCGAGTATGCGAAGCAGCTTCGCATGGTTTTTCTCGAGCTCGCTCAGGTAGGTGTGTAATGCCTCGGTGTCCCTTGCCTGAGCCATCTTGCTCTCGGCAAGCATTGTTTGAACACTGAGGAGCGAGGAAATCTGAGACCCGCGTTATCACACAAAGCAGATGATAAAGAGAGGCCTACCTGGAACGCGTTCATGCACATTCCGATCCGCATATGGAAGGCCTCGATCTTGGAAATGCGCGCATCCTTCAGAAAAAGCATCTTCAGAAAGCCCTCAGCCTTCTCAGTTTCCACGAAACAATGAATATCCCGCAAAAGCCTGTAAATAATACAGCGTTTAACATCAGCACTCGACACAATGGCCACGCACGTTTCAAGATCTTCCAGAGCTTGAACGCATTTCTCCGGTACAAGCCGCGACTCGCTGAATTCCGTGTTCAGGGCCGCCAAAAGCTGTTTGGCGCATTTTGCTAGGACCCCAATCTGCTCCTTTCTGGCCTCGAGCGCTTGTACAGTCGTGACGATGAATTCCAAGACAGTGTATGCTGTTCCAAGAGCAGAGACAATGTCACCGAGCATAACTGCGTATTTCTCCGGTTATGCAGGGTGAAGGGGAGGATCGTGAGGAAGGACGTGGAGCAGCTGGCTGTGCCGATGTCAAGGGAGAAGCAGATCCAGATCCGCATCAGATGGTCGACATAAGGAGAGCGCTGGGCATTCATACTAATTATGTGTCCGTTTAGAACGCCGTTCGGGATGGGTCCTACAAAGAGAAACCAGCAGGTGCGTGTGGCGTAAATGTGGACAACGCCGCCAGGCAGAATTTCAACATATACTTTCCTCAGTTTCCAGTGCGTGCGGAAGCTATGGGCGGACTTCGGCGAAGCCGGGAAATGGAATGATGATAACCGTGGCAACGGTAGTCTCTCGTAGACAGACGCTTCAATATGGAAGCATCTCGTGGCAACACTAGACCACAGCAATGCGATCGCGGAAGCGGCATACAGGGATGTCATGGATTAGTTTAACCTGAGGAACTGAAAGTTTAGTGCGCCATTTGGTGCACTGGCACCATTCCGGAAAGCGAGGTCAAGTTGTGAATAGGACAAGCACATCAGACTTTTGACATTTTGATTGTGGCGTTGTACAATGCCAAACAACTCGAAAAAAGGATAATTCTATTTGGCAGCCCCCATGTTGGCAGCCCCAGGTGCTGGGCGGGTTGCCAAATAGAACTCGACTGATTTGTAACATTCTTCTGATGGCGTGTGATGCGGGGTAGGCGGGATCCGGTGGAGGTGTCCCAGCCGCCCTGACAATGAAAATGCCTAGAAATAAATACCAAAAAATTCGCCAACAAGGAAGACCATCTTAGGTAAGTATTTCAATTTTTGGGACTCCATTCCTCCGAAATGACGGTGATTTTAAGATGTTTTGTGCTGTGATGGCTCAACGTGCGAAAAAATTCTCGAAAGAGTCTAAAATTTGTAAAAAAATTAGGGCAACAATCGTCCAACATGAGGCGGATTTCTTCGTCGCGCGCACCCTGTCCGACCCTCAGAGCGCGGGAGAGCGACGAAAACATTTTCTGCTTTATTTTATCTCTCACGTGGGGCTGCAAAATCTATTTGGCAACCCCAGATCGCCGGCAGGGGGGCTGCCAAATAGAATATCCCGAAAAATGCCTGAAATGCGTGAAAACGCGACCACGCGCAACGCCCACAATTTCATCAAAACAAGATGGATCCTCGCTTCGCTCCGGGCACTGCAGAATCGTGAATCCGAGTAGTGAAGTGTCTACGATTAGAATCGCGATCCAGTCCGTGCGGACTACATGGCACGGAACATGACATAGATGAGGGGCGGGATCCAAGACGGAAAGGCGGGAAGGAAATAACAGTGTTGGATACTTCTGGATCGTGATTCAAGGGATGAAGTGTCTATGATTAAAATCGCGGGACAGTCTGTGCGGACTACACGAAGTAAGATCGTAAACACGGAACATGAAATGGATGAGGGCGAGATCCAAAGCGGAAACGGCGGGAAGGAAATGATAGTGTTGAAGGAGGTTGAAAATAGTTTCAATAATTAACCGGCACCAAAACGGAGGTAAGGCAGAAGTAAAGAATTGATATTGGTGTTCGCGACTCGGAGTAACTCACAGCCCGAGAGATGGCTAAATCGACCCAGCCATTTTAGCCCAGCAAATTGAAGTGCGGATTTGATATTGATAACGGGAGGAGCTCAAGGCCGATGACTGTGCTGGCCTCATTTCTGAGTTCTCATCGCCGATGAGAACTCAGAATGAGGCCAGCACAGTGAATTGATGACAGGAAAGAGCGCAAAGGATTGCTGGCTGGAGGAGTAGGCATCTTCTGCTATTTATGCCCGGACAATGCTTGAGGCGCTACATGGCCATTGGTGGAATATGACTGCGGCATAGGGATGGGCAAGGGTCTGGGTCCAGGTATAAATTGGTCAACCCGGACCCCAACCCGCAAAACCCAAACCCAAACCCGCGGGTTCACGGGTCCATCACGGGTCGCCGGCAGGCCTGGGCCGGTGTGATCCAAGTCAACCCGGCATTCTGTGGCATCAGGTTTAAACCCCAAATTCCGATGCTCCAGGTGTATTCTGAATCCCACACAATTTTTTTTCGGCCAAAAACCTGTTTAATTCATGTTTTTACAGTCAAACAACACTGGGTCACAGCCATGTCACAGGTACCCGCCGGGTACAGGTCTAGAAAATGGCCAACCCTTGACCCGTACCCGCCTGACCCTGACCTGGAACCCCGCCGGGTTTAACCGAGCCCGTGGCCATCCCTACTGCGGCAAGGTTCGCGAGTTACTGCGAAGAACTGCGGAACGACTGCAAAAAGGTCAGCTGAGGAATCATTCCAACATCTTTTGAACAGCGATTAACCCAAGTTCGGCTTAGGGGCTGGATAAATCTTTTCCAAGAAGACAACTGAATGGGATAATTCTGTGCTTTTGCTACGGCTGAGATGTGCTACGCTGTCCGGGTCATTCTGCGGCGAGCGCAGTGCGTAGTTGTTATGCTGTGGATACCTGCGCACCAAATGGGGCAGGAACACAGGACTTTCAGAATGAGAGGAGAGGGTAAAAGAATGGAGATGAACCTACATGGGACAAATCACCGCCGAGGAGGCATTTGCTTAAAGAACGGTTAATTCTCACAACGCCGAACAAAGATCAGCTGATAACATCAGAACCGGGGATAATTACAGCGGTTTTGGACCACCCAAAGGCTCCTCTGCCCCACCCTGACCACTGTGCTCACTGTGAGCCGTAATTGTTGTCTACACTACCCTGGAGAACACCAATTGAGTTGGCTGTACAACGCCGAAACGCGAGAAAACACGTGAAATGCCGCAATCAAAATGTCAAAAGGCTGATGCAATAGCGCCCCGATAATCTATTAAAGGAAGCTTCCGTCAGCATCACCCAGGCCAAGTGATGGCCGCGAGATTGGGTGGGAACGACGAATGCCATTGACTCACTGGATAGTAGATACATCCAGTGTCACATTCAATATTTTGAGGCCAGATCTGAGATAATTCATTGTTCTGGCCTAGTCTCTTATTGGTCGTTCTTTGACTGAGCGGTCAGATCTTGATGCAGGACTGGCAGCCGGACGCCGAACTCCCAGGACGGAATTAGTGCCTGAGAAGACTGCGAGGACATGCGCTGGCGGAAATGCTTTGGGCTAGCTCAGAACAAGCTCAGGAAAAAATTATCCCAGTTTTTGGGCCGGTGGCAACTCAGCCTTACCCATCTGCGCGCAATGTCGGTGTAAAGAGGAATTATCACCCCTTCTGTTGGGATATGAGCACTCGGGCACATGACCGAGCCTCGGGGATGCCTCGGGCATGAACAGACTCATCGTGAATCATACAGAGTCAATAGGAAGACTCGGGAATATTATGGAACATTTTACTTATGACTCAAACAGACTCACAGAGTAGTATAAATACAGTAGCTACAGAGGGAGCTTGTACCATCCCAGCTTCACCGCCAACGTGTAAATCTTATTTTGGTTGAACTGAATATTGCGTAAACTTAAGGATCGAACTCCTTCAAGCAGAAACTCCAACACCTTCTGTGAATGTATTACTGACAGAGGCTTTACCTCTCTCTCATTATTTTTCGCTCAACATATCTCGGCTCCAAACAAGGCAGGTGCAGACCCAGTGGCGGATGGTCCGCGTCTCCATTCTTTGAGCCAGCCTGGCAATTAAGGAGACGGTGCCCGTTCGAGTTGGGCCTGGAACATCGCCCAAGAAGGATTTCACCCGTTCCTTCGAGACACTGCCTGTTTCATTTTTTTCCTCGTCTTGTTTATTTCGCACCAGACTATTCAGTTTCGATGGACGGTGATACAGACCCAGTGTCGGGTGGTCCGCGTCTCCATCTCTTTCATGAGTTCGAGATACTTAAGGAAGTAGCTCGTTCGACTCCGGCCTGGGTCATGGCTGTCATCTGTTGTTTTTGTCTTCACGCTTTAACCTTTGCGTCGATTTTAGATCATATTTGTGATGCCCTCCACCCGCACAATAAGGAAAGTAATTTTTCTTGACACCGAATATTATTGCACGCGGCTCATGTTTATCCAGGCTCGAGACACAGTGAATACAGACCCAGTGGTGGATGGTCCGCGGCTGCTTTCCTTGTTGAAGCTTTGCGCATGTCAGCAGAAGGATTCCGTTCGTTCGGACCTGAGTCTTGGTCCTGGTTGGGAATTTTTTATTCGTTTTCTCCGCCATCCTCCCCCACTCAACACTCAGTTTCATGCAGCCTTTACATTCCCTGCTTGGGTTTGACTCAACACATGGGCTCCACAAGTCCGCCAGGTGAGTTGGCAGATTGTAAACTCACTGGCCTTCGCCGCTCATTTATTATGGGATGTATTCAAGGGTGAAAGAAGGCAGGTACTAACCCAGCGGCGGATGGTCCGCATCTCCATTCCTTGAGACGTTTCTCTTGAAAAGGAGAAGACACCCGTTCGATTCGGGCCTGGGTCATTCGGGGCTTGACCTCTCTTTTTCTTCAGTCTCCCTTGGTTTGATTTTCACATTGGTTGATCACGCCCAGTTTATTTGGAGTACGGAGAGGAATTATTAACTTTACCTGTCTCACGTTCAATTCTAACGCAGCGTGTTCAGGCTCGAAATAAGGTAGGTACAGCTCTTGGGACTCTGTACTGATAAAAACGTAACTTTGACGTACGATGGCCGCCACGTGTAGGAGGGCTTCTTTTCGCTTTTTCCTATAACCCTCACATCGAATCTACCTTGATCGGCCGACCAAATGGCTTCCACCGTGAATAACGCTTGCATCTGCTCGAAACCAGGAACATTTCGCTGCTCCAAGTGCAAGATCGGTGCGTTGTCAAATCTGCGCCATTAGGTTCACCATGAGTCTAAAGTATGGGCGAAATTAGCGGCCTACTGCTCGCAAAGATGTCAAATACGTCCGTCTCTCTCTCCTGGGTCGATATGTTACTTATGAATCACGATTGGATCCTCCACAGTCCACTGGCGAGCCCATAAAGACGAGTGTAGAAAACCAGGGGCGCCCCCGAAAGCAGCAGCGCTGCGGGTCGGATCTACCGCGGAGTTGGCGCAGCTTTTGGACGCTGGAAAACACAACGCCCTTCTGTATGCAGCATGGCCTATGACGTGCGTCTTTTTTTTTCCATCCCACCTCTAAAGGTCTCGAATCTATGGTATCAGTGCGTCGGACCTCTACTGGGAAGCGGAAAAAGATGCATCGGGCCCCTTCTGGCTTTTAGAGGAGTCCCAAAGAGCTGCCTGGGATGCTATGGTCGAAGATCACGCCCTCAAGTTTCAGGACCGTTTGAGAAGGAGGTTAGCACCTGTAACGTCAGTCCATCTCTCTCAACTTTCGTCACGTAGCTCATGTACCTCAGCACCGACTCGAGCTGGATTGACGTGGTCCTCGATGCCATTCTGAACCGTCGGCTCTCAACCGAAGACATTGATATCGTCCAAGAAAGTCAGGTGCGTTTAATCTGTCCCTTCCTTTTCCTTCTCCGCTGAAGAATGACTTCCCAGCTGTACTCGGTCCTCCTCGGAGCTCTCTTCCCTCACCTGTCTCAATTTACTCCGGCCCAAAACACAGCCTTGCTTGATATCATCTTGAGCAAGCACTGGAGTCCCGAAGGCGCCGTGCGTCCTGTCTTTACGAAGCCCGGGGAGATCCAGTTCCTCCTCAAGGGAGGCACCACAGCGCTCTTCGGTCACGGGAAGCCCAGCCAGAACTTGCTTGTTCAGCTAGTCGGCCGGTGCATGGGGTGGTCATTTCGCCCTTATGATGAACTTTTCACCCTCTTCGAGTACGTCGCGGTCCCGATTCAGCGACACTGGCCCGAAATTGCGGGGACGCGTATCCTTGATACTATACTGCTCGTCTACTACTCGTCTGCGGGTCGGCTGTGCCCATACGATAAGGTTTTCAAGGTACGCGGTTGTGGGGTCACATTTTCTTCGGTATGATGGTTGAATGTGACCTCGTGTACTTAGGTCGCAGCATTCTCGCCTATGACATGCAAGCATCTCCTCCCCGTCGTCGTCTCAATCTGCTTCAAATACCCGAGCTTAGCGTCCGCCCACGGCCTTATCTTCCTATGCAACCAGTTCGGGGCGACGTTCGACGGGGAAAAGACGAAGAGGTTGATCATATTCCTCATCGCAACGTTCTCACAGTCCAAGGACATGAAAATCAGTGAGCGATTGGGGCCGATTCTGAGCTCCGATGGGGGCCCATACAAGATCAAGGTCGCGGAACCGGACGACGAGGAGGTGAAGAAGCTCATGTTCGCAGCATTGGAGAGGTTGGATCATCCTCCGTTCCCGCTTCAGATGCCTGGGGATGGTGCAGAGGCTTGACGGAAATATTGCTAATACTGTTCGATAGAATTTCTTGACGTCTGCTGTATCTCGGGTCCATGTTCCTTGAAACAACTGTATTTTCTTGGCATTTGCGATCAAACTTTAAGTGTATCCCGGACTGAAGGATCTAGCCGGTTTTCACCATGTCTTTGGATGGTCGTTCAACCCCTGGACTTCTGGCACCTGTTTTATTCGGGACGACGTGGACTACATTAGAACCACTGGCATATAAATAAGTGCGTGAATTCGCGGCCTCCCACAAGTACAACATTCGCGGGACTAACGTTCTTCACAGCGAACGCCACCAAGCAGACCAAAGGATCGGATAAAGGGCGAAGGTGGGTGTCAGACGTCCTACAGCGCTTTGCCATATTCGAGACTGGACGGCCGAATGTCGCTCATAACTTGCGTCAATTTCGTGATTTGCACGGTGTTGAAAGGTGGTCCGAGCTGGTTTCCATCAACCACGAAATTCAAAACTCAGCGCAGGTGTGAAGGATGATAGGGTAACCTCGTCCATTGCTCTCAAGCTCGCCTAGAGTTCAGACTAGACAAAGAGCACTTCAGCAGCACAAAATTATCCACAATGTTAACTTGCCTGGACAACAGGGAGTTCGAGAACACTGCGAAGTAGAATTAGAATGGAAAAAATTTCTGTCGCGAGAATCGTTTACATGAACATCGTGTGCTAATGGCGAAGAAAGTCAGCTGGACAACTGTGAACAATCACTCAGTTGACATGACGCTGGCGAATACTGTGTTCTATACAGTTATAGTCAATTGTTACGAACTGTAACAGAGAATCAGGGATGTGTCCAGCTCTGTGTTAGCGGTACCAAGGGTGCCCGGAGGGCGTTATGAATATTTACTGTATACATTCAATTCATCGGTCACGCGTAGGCGGCAGACTGGTTACGAGTCTAGGTCACACGTCACATGGGACGGCGAACTTTGCTCTGTCACAATTGGTGCCAAGGTTCGTGTTTCCCCCAATGGTTGTATACCCCGAGGAAACTTGGTAAAGAAAATCCTGCGATTTGGGGAGCTCAAATAGACACAGTTTTCCGCAATTTCGAGGTCATAGCCCGAGTTTCGAGCCAAAATGAACTGTTACGACCAGGTAAAACTGTATTTATGGCGATGTGAAAAAGCAAATGAGTGCAGAAATAGTCCCAAACAAGCTCCTGAATTGCCTGAATTACTCTAAGGCAATATGGGGGTTTGCTGAAATTTTCAGTGTTGTCGCAGTCAAACTAGCCGTTGACAAATTGACGAATTGGTTCAAGAGTCGCGCGTCACACCCCTGTCGAATTGAATGAAAATATACAGTGTACCACTGGTTCGACTTTTCAACAGCTTTCGAAGAGATGATCATCAACACACTGCCCTGATCTGCAACCTTCGTTACTAAGCCGGCTTTCAATAACTTCAACAGCACTATTCAATGGCCAGTTGTGAACGGAAAGTACTTTTCAACATGCACTCAGGGCATTTCTGATTCTTACAGCAATCGACCGTCCACACAGCATTTCAGCATACAGCTTTGTCCGCAAAGCGTACGCCAGAGGGAGTGTGAACTGTCATGTCCTCAATGCCATGGTTACACATACTGGCGGGGACGTAAAGGTCGAAAAAATACGAGTTGTAGACGGCAGAAATGAGAAAAAATTGCATCCATACTAGATTCATACAGCTTCGGCATATTCTTTCGACGACGCAGACTTTCGTACCAGATTTAGGCTCAGTCACGGCAGAGGTGTTCTTACCTGTGGAAGGGACAATTATGATTTATAAATAGATTTGTTTCAATCCGAGAGAGAACTTTGGTTGAACTTTACTCTCAGTCACTCTGCAGGTGGCTTCGAATCTCAAAGTGAGGGGTTCCGCCACGGAGCAGGGCAGTCTTGGTCGACTCACCCGAAAATGGGGCTTTCATGCTGTCTACACCAGCTGGCCGTTTGAGTTCGGGAACGCTCAGCGAAGATGACATGACGTGGAAGACAGTCACACTGAGAGATCCTCTAGATGTGGATAGTGAGATGGATAAAACGCACTGTGCATTATATATCAGACCGCAGAAGGACTAGCTACATTTTTTTTGCGACAGAATACTGACTAAAGACGATTCGCTGCTTACGGCTGTCCGGCGTCCATGTACTTTAGCACGGACGGTTTGAGCCCGGTGCGAACATCGATATCCAAGCCTTCACCTCTCTTGTTCATTCCCGGAACGGGCTCTTCTCCTTCAGAATCATAAGGAGAGTAGAAGGCGCGTACAAAAGAAAGGCGGGGAGCGGCGGTGTTCCAGCGGGATTGGACCATGTTCATGAAATAAAACAAGGGATTTGGCGGAATTTCTCCCGCGGCAATGTGCGATAGGTTGGGACATATATCGGAGGGCGGCCCTTTATTTCAAGTGCGTCGAAAAGGTCCCAGACGTCCGTGGGGCCGGTGGCAGAGGAGTCGAACAACGTGGAGGGTGGGGAGGATGAGGATAGAAATATTTGCGCAGTCGTACATCACGAGCTTCACCAATTGGCATGAGGAACGCCGAGGAAGTCCTGGAGAGAGCCAGCGCCTACACCACGACAGATCCACACCTCCTGTAGGTTGGGGGCGGAGACGTAACGCAAGATATATCCTGCTGCGTTTATTTTCAGGCGGCGCAAATGTTCCAGCGCAACATGAGGGGTGTCTGACGTCATTAAATTGTCGGATTTGATCGTTATCCGCATTCGACCACTTTGGAGACCGACACCAATACTTTTAAAGCCTCCTCCGACATGTCATAATGCCCACGGAAGTGCGTGATATGGGACCAGGGGAGCGGCCTTGGCATGCCATGAACCTCCGTAATCGGTTTCAGAGGGGATGATGAGTTCGCGCAAGCTGGGGGCGATTGAGAAAACGTCGGCTAGGTCAAAGGAAGTTGACATGGATTCCAATTGCGCAATCTCGGAAGGTTGCCCTTCACTATTTGCAGGCGGGCGAGCGTTCGCTCCGCAATTGAATGAGGCAGGTGGAGGCATGCGGTCTGCCAGCGGGGAGAATGAGGTCGAGGGCTCTAGTTGGCCAAATACGCCGCACATCAAGGTAACGTCGAAAGGAGTATTCCCTGAGCGATGAAGCTGCGTCTCAACGCTCAATGGTGGGCATGCTCCTCCATGCTCAACCACAGTTCCGTGTAGAGCGTGATGGATGACCATATAGGAAGGAATCGAGCGCAACTTCCCTCCAGCGCCTGCAGATATGGCCGAGCCGCCACGGTGCGATCTCCACGGTGCGGCCCTTAATCTGCCGCGTGTGTGACAGCGACCATGCAAAGACTTCGCGCAAAATCTCTGCAGGCACGCGACGGACAACGGAGAATACCGCGCCGCCGGGCCGGCATGGTCCTTGACACTCTGTTTTGTTATTTCCAGCTCTTGGATCCGCCGCTCCGTCGCAATTCGGAGCTCTTGGATTTCGGTGTTCAGGTGCCCGATGTAATCATGCTGGGCAGAAAGAACGCGTTGGATAACAGGTTGTATAGTGGGCATCTCAGCTGAAAGAGGCGCCTCATTGCTAGAGAGAAGATGGCACATCGATTGAAGCTCGGGAGCGGACAGTGTCGCATATTTTTCTAGCAAGTTGGGTGGGGCGCAGCTGGCGCCGGCAGCGACTCCACACCTGGGGCAAAAACTCTGCGTGGTGGGATCCATAACGAAGAATGCGGCTTTGTACCAGTTTTGTATTTTTCGCCCTTGGATTCCCTTTTACGGTAATGCCTCTCTGGGAACGGCAATGCGGCACAAGCGGCACAACCGCGGCAGCCTGTCACAGCATAAGTATAAAATACAGCATAAAATACTTCAAGTAGACAGCGAAACAGCGTAGAAAGCTAATGCAGGAAAGACAATATTCATGGAAATTGAATAAGTGACATTGGCATACAGTAGCTGCTACAAAGGGAGAGTATAATACAGAAGAATTAAAAAATGGGTGGCAAAGCTTCCTTGCCATCATGACACAAGGGATACGGGTAGAGGGCAGGGAAGAGAGAGGACGGAGCGGGAATGCCAGCAACACTACAAATGGCGCACCCATCGTATCCCGAATCCGAATAGCACTCTGGCACATGACGACACTACATATTCGCCCGACGCGTCAACAACGCGTCAAGCTAGAACACAGAGCGTGTCACGGCGCGCAGAGGTCTCTTGGAGGCTGAAAAACGTAGATAGGCCCGAGTGCTACGTGCAGACACTCAAGCCGCAAGTCAGGCGGCGTGCGCGGGGACATTTCGTGACAAATGGCGCCAAAGCCACATGTGGTACACCGGCGAGGTAAGGAAGACGGGTTAAGAATGTATGATGAAGAGAGGGGTGGGGAGGAGCGACGAAGGGGGGATGGTTGCATGGTGGCATAGTGGTGGTGTGGAGGAAAGAGAGGTGTAAGTAATGCCTAACAAGGTGGAGAATGAAAGTTCTTTGCAAGCCGAAGCCTGCCGAAAAGCGCCTTCTAAATAAGGAGATGCTTAGTCACGAACCCAAGGGCGAAAAGTCAAAGACTCTTTGTACCCAGTGGACGTGGTGGTGGTCGAAAGCCGTTGACGGCAAATAGTCCACAACAAGCCACGCCACCGGGAAGTTCCACCGGGACACGAGCCGGAAAGCTCCGAGTCATTTGATCAGGATCAGGAACTTAAACGAACCTCGATTTTGAAAATGCATCTGGCCCCGCTACCAAATTTACACACGTCTGTGGCCTCGTCCAATTCTTGCGGGCGGTCCGATGCATGTTCCTTTGTCGAAAACCAGAACAAAGCCGACTCAGAAGTCAGTATTTCAACTTCTTAAGAAATTTCTCGTTTATATTGCCAAAGTGCCGCCACCAGCAATATCAACCCCGCCAGAGGAGAGCCCATTGTACCGCCCATTTGAAACTCCCGCTAATATTTTGATTCTGTCTCAGGATTCTTGTAACCCTCCACGACCCTAGCCTATCCCGAGACACCCCGGACGTGAGGTACGAACAGATTAAGGATATCGTAGGATACGCCAAGTAAGGAGAAGTTGCTCATTCGACTCGGGCCTGGGCCATAAATCCTCGACCGAGAGTTTCCTTCTTCTCCCTTTAACTTTAAATCTTTGCGTCGAATTTTGCACTCACTACCCCGGTTTTCAGGAGTGTAGAATCCCTACAGGTGTGCCGCTCTGTCCTTGTCAGTGGCTTCCATGAGGAAAATCGGATGAAAATGGGTCTGACTGCTCAATTTCCAGCCTCTGAACCCCAAGATTATTTTTGCGGAGTCTATATGGCTCTGGAGCCATTTTCTGGGGAAACCGTGACAAAAAACATATTCGTCAACCGCCTTGCTGACGCGTGACCGACGAATTGAATGAAAAGATACAGTATTGTGGGACACGTTGCGGACACTGTGCGCTACATTTCACAGCGTCATCATTAGGTACGCTGCCTTTTGACCACAATTGGATCTGCAGCGCGACCAATAATCATACCGTATTTATAACTAAGATGGGAGAGTCAAATTATCATTTACAGCGGTTATCCTGCCCTGGTTGGCTGCATAAGGTTTGAACAGCTGGCAACTCAGCATGCGCATGTCAGGTATATCGTATGAAATTCCGAAGCCGAGAGCCCTAGAGACCTGCAAACCTTTATTGAACCCTCGGCTCGTTGCAGGTCTCCAGCTACGCGATTTCTCCACCATGACGGCCGAGCTACGCTGAAATATGCTGGCTTGAGAGCTCGTTCGGCGTCTTAAATACCCGAAATCCCATGGGTTACAGCTGGCTCAAGTGGTTGGAAGATTGATGTACCCCCGCGAGATCTCTGTATCCGAACGTGCCTGGATAAATGATAGTGAGCTCACTGGACTCAGGAACTGTTCATGGAACATTTAATTTATGCACAATATAAGTGAGCCATGTCTTGGACTGGGAGTCCGAACTACGGATACTTCATGAATCAACCATGAATACGGATGTTCAATTTCAATAAATAGTTAATTCGGTCGCCAGGAATTCCTCCAGTCCACATCGTGCCCGCTACCTAAATACCCTATACAAGCATTCCCATCAGGACTGGCCGGTGTTCTCACTCAAAGAACAATAGTTGAGCGACACGTGAAGTCCGCCGGCGATGAGAGGCTGAAGGGGCTGTAAGATATCGCACTCCATCGCACGTTGGAGATATGCGGTGAAGTGCGTCAGACGCGGCACCTTTCCACTCGTTGGGCCCATTTTGGTCTGAATGAACGCGAGTAGCGCAGCGTCTGAAAGGCCGTCTAGCTCGAACAAGCTGAGGCGGGACAGATTAGGGCACAGAAGCGGACCGGATGTGGGTGCGAGTGGCGCGAGAAAGCCCAGGTCTTGGCGTCCATCCAACTTTGCCGGAAGCACCGGTTCACCATAGAGCGCGAGCTCACTAAGGAGCGGTAAGCGCTGAAGACGCTGAACGAGTTCATGACTCGCCAGGTTGGTGACACGCAGGCTGAGGCGCTCGATGGAAGGCAGGAATAAACATAACGGCGGGGGACCATTGGAATGTGGTGCTGACAAGATCAAGGAGCGCAGATTTGGAATAACCAGGACTAAGAAGAGTGTTTCGAGTGAGCGCGCCGATTTGAGAGACAGTTCGAGATGCCAGAGATTGGGCAAAAACACGGTTTCCAAGGTCGGGTCCGGGCCCGTGGCCACGATAGTGATATCCAATGTGCATGTCTCCAGTGCCGAACATTGGCGCAAAATTGAAATGACGTCGCGAAGGGTGGGTGGCGGTTCTGCAAACGGTAGGTGGTCGAATTCATTGGTGATTTTTAAATACAGGAGGTGCGTCCACGGGAGAGAAAGAGTGGACAGCTTGTAGCCCGTGGGGATGGATGCGCTACGGACTCTGGTGGCTGCCACGAAGGACAGAAAACCCCACGGAGATAATGACGGAATATGGTCTGGGAGGAGCCTGCTGACAGAGACGGAGTGTAATATGGGCAGTTCAGCGGTGGGGAGGTGCGAGAGCGGTGCGAAACTATCGAATGTCGGGAGAATCATACGGATATTTTTCCAACGTCTCGAAAAGGCGGTCAGAGAGGTCAATATTGGCGATACATCGCAATCCACACGTTTTACACCGTTCGTTATGTGATATTCAAGAGAGATAGACAGGGGAAGGGATCCAGATCGTAATAGCCAGGAGGTGATGAGCTCGGACAGTCGTGGTATGTCCGACGACGTCGAAACAGAGATGTGGATGGACGCCCACAGTTGAGGAGTCGAAAGGGCCACGCGTCGCCAGGCATGGCAGATTTGGCACAATAATAATGGTGATCCCCGTGCACTCATACCAGGATTCTCCGTAGACGTACATGCGATGAAGATCTCACAGACGACATCCTCGGGCAACCTGCACGCGAGGGATACCAAAGCAAGATGCGAATCAATGAACTGGGCGAGCGTATGCTGCTTCTGCACGAGCTCGTCAATCCGATGTTGGAGCCGAATTATCTCTTGCGCGAGGGCCGAGGCCTCTTCCCGTGAACCGGTCAGAAAGTCATGAATGTTTCTGCACTCCGAGTCGGAAGGGGCGGCATTAGTGCGGAGAATCGACTGAAACGGGGATTCCATCAATCTACATGGCATGTTCAGATGGCCGACACCACAGGGAGCTTTAGCCGCTTACCTGCGTGCTGCTAACTCGAACTATTCAAACCAAGCCGAAACTGAGCCGAATGCGGGGAGAGAGGTTAGGAAAAGGGAGGACCGTGGAGGATATAAGCATAGACGTGAGTGTACCTGGGGCCGCGTAAGGACTAGGGTATCTTTGGTCATATGCCAGCACGCAGGGGCGAGTAACGGTTTGGTGTTGTGTTTGAAGCTATTTGAGGTGAAAACACCCGGTTGATGCGCCTAAAGTCCACTGGAGCCCTAATAAAAATACTTGCGGCTAGTGATGTTCTGGCTTTGGCTTGGCCTGAAAGCCATGGCTTTGGCTCTCAAAAATCCGAAGCCCGGCCAAAGCCAAAACATCCCTACTTGCGGCGCTGAGTTGAAGTGTTTTGGGACTCAGAACTCCCGTCGCTGCAGAGCTGGCGGGGAACGAGCCTGACCTTGGCCTGACCACAATCGTCCGATACAATATTAATGCTAGACAGTGACAGACAGCCCGGTGTCTTGGCCTCTCCGGCAACGGCAGCAATCAGCGGGAGTAGGAAGAATGATCGCACATAACGTCAGAATTTGTTAGCCGAGGTCCGTGAATGTCTCAGATGTACAAGATGGACCTTCGCTTCGGTCCGATAAATGTGGATAATAAGTATATTCTATGATATAGATTTTTTATGATAGTCTGTTAACTTCTAAATCGTGAGATGGGTGACCACTTCCGGAGCTGTCTCTTGCTTGGAACGGCGCAGATGAAGAAGGAGTCCGAAGGATATCCAGCATTCAGCCAAGATCCATGTCAGAGATCAGTGCCGAGTCAGAGAGCTGCCAAGCGGAGATAGAACATACAGGATGTTTGCTCCGAATGAGGTCGAAATATTGAACCAAGTTCTTGCCTACCTTCTCTTCTATGGGCAACTTGTCATGCTGTTGGGATATGTGCACTCGGGCACATCGCCAGATATGACTCGGATGATTGAAATCATCGCGAGTCAGTACGGGTCAATGGAAACGACTCGGACTGTCACAGACCAATTGATTTTAGTATAAATACTGTAGATACTGAGGAGTAATCCTCACGAGCTTATAACCCTTGGCTTTACCGCCGCGTGTGAATCTTGAACAAATTGAACGAAATACTTGGGTGAATTGAACGGACCGAACTCCGAACACCCCAAACTACAACACATGCTTGTGAAGGAGCGGAAGTGAGCCAGCCAGGTGCAAAGAATGTTGAAACAGTGGTTCAGTACGAGAATAGCACATCATGTTTGCACAACAGGGATTATTTGCCACCGGTGTCAAGACAGTCATTACGGAGTGAATTTGGGAGCACAGACAGGGTGTGAATAGAGGGGAACTGAGTCTGATTTGATGAGTATACTGTACTATTAAAATCAATTCGTCAGTCACGCGTCACGGGGGTGCTTGACGTGACTAATTTTGGAACCTTGTCACGCGTCACGGAGGCTCTTGACGAATATACTTTTCGTCACGGTTGGTTCAAAATTTGGGTTCAGGGCTGCTCTGAGCAAATTCCCTTAGCTGCGGACACTCTCCCTACAATTTTCTCGTCATTCTCAAGGTTTCTTGCTTCAAACCTCACAAACATCGCGCTTCAGACCAAATTCAACCGAAGTTCAACGGTAAAAAATGGATTCTTCCTGTTCAACAGATTTGGTGAAATAATTTCCTCAGACGCTTGCTAAGTCATCCTAATGGCTTACTCTACATGCCTTGCAACCCCTCGAAATATTCCAGGGGTTGACGAAATTTTGGGGGTTGTCACGCAGCTGGGGACCCTTTGACGAATTGACGAAATGGAATTTCGGGTCACGCGTCACACCCATTGACGAATTGAATTTAATAGTACAGTACGCAGCAGTTCGCGGCGCAAGTACGACGCTTTTGGGCGGCTAGCGGCAGAGGAGACGTTATGCGGGGATGATGACGTGGATGAGATGATATGCTGGGGACGACACGTCCTGACTCGTCTTCCTCGTTGTTGACCGCCCAGGCACACGCGCTCGCCCTTATCCTATTCCCTGATTCTCTTTACCCACCTTCTTTCGCCTTTTTCTTTCTCCTCTATTACTCTCCCCTCCTCTCATCTCCTCTTACATCATGTACTGTCCTGCGTTGTTTTGCAGTAATGCACACCGGCGCCCCACTCCCTCCACCAACGGCGAGGACAACGACAGCGGCAGTTGTTTTTCTTTCTGTGCTTTTTTATCATTCTCGTCGATTCTCCTCTGACTTTCTTCATTTTCTGTCGTTACCGGACTCTTGCGACACCGCTTTTCGCTCTTCTTGTGATGGTCTCTTTTTTGGTTTCTTTTGGGTGGAGTGGAGAGCGTGAGAGGAGCCGGGAAGGGAGTGTGTGGGGGGAGGTCGCGAAGTGTGTGTCAGCTTGGGAAGCGAGGTGGAGGACGGGGTGCTTTTGCCCTGATCTTTGCGAGAGAGGGGGCGGGGTTGGAGCGATGTCCTCTGTGCGACTAGGAGAGCCTTTGCGTGGGCAGGGATTTCTGTGTTGCTGGGACGTTGTTTGCACGCGGGGAGACCTGCCTGCGTGGGAGACGTTGCTTGTGGACGCAGGTGGGCTCTTAGCAGAAGGTCGATGCTGATCATTCTTCGCGCGAGTCGGGGAAGACAAGGCATTGTGTTCAAAGCCGGGGACATTTCTGCACACGGGGGGCGTTCCTCGCATCCGCTCTCTCTTCCTTCTTGGCGCACACGCGGATTTGCGTCGTTTTTCGACGGCGCAAGTGGCAGTTTACTTTTTTTTTGGTAACTACACTTTGGCGTGGTTTTCTCACGTGGTCCGCTGGGCGATGTACAGTATATGCTCCATATAGTTGGTGATCGGCAGTCCAAGAACACCGGCAAGTTAAAATTGACTTTGCGACAACTTTGCGACGAAATGGCAATCTTTAGCTTGGACCAGGTACCCGCAACGACCTATACCGAGCCCCGCTTATCTAGACAGACCTGTGTTTAGGAGCCGCACAGAGGCTAAACAGACTCGGCTACACAGAGCTAGACAAAATCTCTGTCTAGCAAGCTAGAGAGCTGTCTAGGGGCCATCCTCATTTAGACATAGGCTACACAGATCAACACAGACCCCCCCCGAGTTGAGTCTAGGGCGGGTCGGAACGCAGTGAGTGATTCTACAGAGCTGTGGTACTGGGCGGAGTGAAGAAATTCGAGACCTTGTGCGAGTTCCAGGAGCTTCGGAAGAGACCGGGAAATAGGTAGGAATGTGTCAACAGGCTATTGATCCGGAACATTGGCAAATCGAGAATCTTCGCCGAACCGCATTAATAGTGACAGTCGGTTGAAGAACGACGGCCGTAAACCCGGGAGCATGCGCTCTAAAGAAGACTTTACTGGGGACCCAATAGTGGAATCAAGCGAGAATAGCACTTAAAGGGAAGAGCCAGAATATCTGAGTCAGTGCGCCATGTCCAGAAGCTGTGTCTCGGTCAGCTGGTGAGCCATATGAGGGTCACGAGTGAAAATTATGGCATTGAAAGAAGATTCCTACGGAGGGTCAAGAGAGGAAGACTACTAGTAAAGGATTTGAATAAATGGAAAAGATATAAACACGTACAAAGAATCACCGAAGATTTGGGTAAAGAGCGGTTGATACACGAGGTATCTCTCCGCGGATGTCAAGCAATATATCAAAACCGTACTAGGGCCTGCCAGTTCCCCACCGGTAGGCCGACGGGACGCCATCCATTACTTGGTTCTGTGCCTTCGCCGTCATTGATACTTGCATGTCTAGTTCTGCTGCAGTGTTTTCAATGCCCGGCGTACAAACGCTGACCAAATTAGAGACCGACGAAGCAGCGCCGGCGTCGAAGCACGGTAGAAGCGCAGACATAAATAAACACAACGCAATCCACACGCCGATTGGTAACATTCTCCATACAGCATTATATTTTCCTTACTCATTCTTTCAGCTCATAAATAGGCTCTCCCCATCGTTCAGCATGTGTCGCTCAACACCTCGAAGTCCTTGCAGCAATGACTGTCTTTTCTTTTCGAGTAGTGTTTTTAGCTGTTATCTCCTCTCGAATCGCGTTCGGCAGTGAGCCCCCACCGGGATTACACGCGCTCGAGGAATGTCCAACTACGCATAGCAGTATTACGATTATATCGTGGTCGGCTCCGGGGCTGCGGTGGACGATTGCTGCGAGACTCGCAGAGAATGGATTCTCAGGTGTGTCATTGATTGATTCTCTCTGATTCTTATAACAATATTGGATTCTTTCAGTTCTTGTGATCGAGACAGGTGTTGATCAAAGTAATAACATGAACACTACTCTTTTTTCTCTCACCTGGGACGCAATCGATGGTCAGCATAGCATTGAGGGGAGAAGTGTGACTAACAATATTCTTAGACTCGACAATTGACCTCAATTACACCATTAGTGATATCCCCGACTTTCCTATTCAGAGGAACAGCATCTGGTAAATAGCTCGGGTTCATGTTGAACTACATACTACTACTTATCAATAGGTACCCTCGAGCATCGGCGATTGGCGGCTGTACTGTAGGTCATTTGCTCCCTCCAGTCATCTGCCAACTTCCCACTTGTACAGATCCACAATGCCATGGACAACGATATCGGCGGCCTCCGTCAAATATTCGATAAAATTGCGCGGATGTTCACTGACAGTACCTGGACCCGAGATAACATGCAAAGCTTTACGCATTGTTAGAGCGAAACCTCTACTTGACTCCGAACCCCGACCATGGATTTGACGGTGGTTGAACACGATTCGAGCGCCAGTGAACTTTAGCTCGACGGGTGAGCCACCCTGAAAATGTGCTTTGCTTAGGAACTCACTCACTCTCAATAGACCCTCAATGGAAGCAATTGGCACCGCAGTCATTGACGCCTCCGGACCCGTTATGAGGACCTCAATTCCCATCTTCCGCTCCCCCATTTCGGCCGTGGTCTCACGTCGTGGACGGCTGACACGAATAGAATCCACCGGTCATCGATCCGCGACAGACTGGACCAAGTTGCCGCCAACTCCACCCACAAGCTTACGCTCATGACCAACACTCTCGCGACGAAGTTCTTCTATGCAAGTCTGCAAAGGACGTCGTTGCATATGGGGTGTCTGTAGCGCCTGGCGCGAAGTTGCCAATCGCTCAAGATTTACAGGGAAGCAGAAGTTGAACGAGACACGCATTATTGCCAAGAGGAGGTTATAGTCAGTGCTGGAGCATTCCAAAGTCCACAATTGGCGAGTTTCTCTTCTCTTTTTCAGAATACCGTTATCTCATGATCAGGCCACAGCTTATGGTATTCTAGTGCTTTCTTCGCGACCCTTCCTAGAATAACCTCTGATTCTCTAGCTCTCTGGAATCGGCGATTCCAGACAACTCGCCCGGTTTGGTATCCCATCTGTCGTTCATCTCCCTGGAATCGGATCGAATTTGCAAGGTGACGAGATTCAAGTCCTTTCACATAATCGCTTTGCTCATTTCTTGGTCGTAGATAACGACGAGGTTCCCGCCTCTGGGAGTTGAGGCAGAATTTCACAGCCCCCGGAGCGTTCGGACAGGTTTTTCTACCTCGGCACACTCAACGGCTCTCGAGCCTGACATCGATGCGTACTTTGTTCCCGCGCAGTGGACGGGATTCGTGCACGGTACAATTACAGTGTCTCCTCGTGTACATTCACTCGCTAATAACACTAATCGCGTCCAGGACTCAGTGTGATTTAGCAGACACCCCAAATTCTTCAGCATTGTCAATCTCAAAGCTCTAGGATCGTCAAAAGGCTACGTTCATCTCACCGGATCCCACCCGCAAGATCTTTTGGACATCAACAAACTTCGATTCCAGGCTCCGGGTGGACAGCAAGACATCGCTGCCTTGAGAGAAGGAGTTAAGCGCTGGAGGAGGTAATGAATACGCCCGAAGTTCAAAGTTCGTCGAGAAGGAGGTACTGCCTGGAGCGAACATCACAAGCGACGAGGATTTGGACAAATATTCATGGGGAAGGTCTTCGGTGAATCCATCTCTTATAAGAATTAATACAATTTTAACGTCTCCAGTCACCATGCCTGCTGTACAAATGCTATCGGACCCGATGATGGTGGGTAACTTCAGCCTGAATTAGTTGGTCTAACAATATTCTGGATAGATCCTCAAGCCGTCTTGGACGGCGACTTCCATGTCCGCGGTGTTCAAAACCTGCGCGTGGTGGACGCAGCTCTTGGCCCGAGATTCCAGGCTACTTCCGACCTCGCGACCTACATGGTAAGTACGTTTCATAGAATCCAAGAAATCGTTGGAATTCATTAAATCACGCACAGATTGCGGAAAAAGCTGCTGAGTCATTTTGAGGGATGCAAAGCGGTATGAGCTACGACGGCAGTGGATTGATCGAAACCATATAGGTCATGTTCTGGCCTGTTCCGCCTATCTCAAAGGGAATGAAACGTCATAGTCGCTATCATATATTCTCCCCAAGTTCATCCTGTGATCGAGTCCAGCTAATCCAGTGCACATCTCTATCTTTCCAGGACCGCCAGTCAAAATCCTGCACGCAGAATGCGTTACTTTAGTTGGCCCTGTTGTTCCCCCGTGTTCGAGCCTTGCAACAGTCGACATGAGCCGAACTAATGTCTGCGATGTGATGAACCGCTGGACAAACTTAATCAAATAAGTATGGAAAGCCAGAGCACACGCTCTGAAGCGGGTGATGAAATTAAATGCCGAGTGATGGCTGCGCATTCCTTAAATAGGACGCAAAGTTGAATCCGGTAATTAGTATGGGAGAGATTCTCGCGGGGGCAGCTTAGTATACGGACCAAGACTGGACGATGTGGGGCTCTATTGATAACCTGCAAAATCTCAGTAACGGGGTAATGACTGAGTTTCTGCTTGTTTTCCCGCAGGTTAGAGCGCTGAAATGTAGATTTGGGGGCGAAATTCATTATGCAAGCCCATCACCAAGGAAAGTAGCAGTAATGCATTATGGAGGCCATAGCCAGAGACCACAATGCATTCCTGCAACATTGCATTATCTCTACATAGCCCATATGGTTACCAATAACTATACAGAGCGCAACAAATTATTGATCTATCCCATTAATCTCAGCTGTTCAGAAGTCCGAGATGCCGAACACACGAAGACGAGATTCGTCTTGCCACAGGGGCGGTGTCATTTGTGCCTCATCTTCACTCGGTTATCCAGATTCAAGACACGGCGATACAGATCTGGTGGCGGGTGGTCCGTGTCTCCATTCCTTAATAGGTAGAGGAACCAGCCCGTAAGGAGAAGTCGGGCCTGGGTCATGAACATGTATTTGACCATTTATTTTTTCTCGCTTTAACTTTCGCGTCGATTTTAGACTTCCCTTCGAATGTACTATGGCAGATTTCGCCTCTCTCTTCTTATTTTCACTCAACTTGTCCAGGTCGAAATAGAAGGTACAGACCAGTGGCGGATGGTCCGCGTTTCCAGTTCTTTACTGGAGAGGGAAGATTGAGGAGAAGTTGCAAGTTCGATTCGGGACCTGAATTCAGATGTTTAGCTTTTTTTTTGGCTTCTCGACTTGAGTTTTGCGTGAATTTCACACTGAACAGTCTCATGCTGCTTGCAGTGTACTGCATACCTATCATGCCACACAACAAGTCGTGATTCAGGCATCCTTTCCTTCAAATGTACTATTGCGATTCACCGCTTTCTGGGCTATTTCTCACCTGGCTTATCCAGGTTCGAGTTAGAGTGGATACAGACCCGGTGGCGGATAGTCCGCGTCTCCAATTCTTAGGGATTTAAGTCTGGTCAAATAGAGTCACCGACCCACGATGCACCGGATAAATAGAGTGTTTGCGATGCAGCCATTCGAGCCATCTGATGGCTATTTGGCATTGCACAAATCGATGGCTAATGGCTTGAATGGCTTTGATACTTGCCCATATTTTTGGACTCATTGAGTTGCCTCTGAGTCATTCAGCTCATGTATGGGTGTTCAGTCCCACTCATATATATAGCGGCCAGATTGTAGGCCCAACATAGTTAATGTTGTTGAATTTGGAGGTCTCATGCAGTCTAGGGGCATTCCTTAAGCTTCACGGATGATAACACACTCATTTACACTCTTTCTAGCAGAAAAAAGCATACACTGACTTTATTTTATCAGCCATTCGAGCCATAGTAGCCATCAGTTTGCGCAACGCCAAATAGCCATCAGATGGCTCGAATGGCTGCATTACAAACAGGCTAATAAAGCCGTCTGATCATTCCCTCCCTCCTCCCCCTCCGAACTATCGAAGCGCATTGATTTGGTGCGACACAAAATCTTAGCCAATTCATTTTCACGGTCGAATGTGAATTACAGCACTAATTCTGCTGACCGACTCTCGATTCTACGCGGGGACCGGCGAGAGATGCTGATTCACTATTGCAATGACTCTCGGGTCCACCTCACCCAAGATATCCACCAGCTCATCCCTGCAATACAAATTCAACACGGTAGTTTTGAAAATAAAACATGCGCACCAAAGCCGGTCCTGCACCTTCACGCCCTGCGCACTAATCACAAAGTCGCTCGGCTCCGTGACCCTGCACCCATGGATAAAAGCGCCACGCAGGGGCTCTGGATCCTCCGGGAGGGCGAGCGCAGCCCACACGAGGTGCCGGCTGCCTACCTCCGTCGAGAAGGCGAAGATGTAGTCGAAGAGAGCTTCGACCGCGCCCCCGATTCCGGTGATCCTGCGCGTGATCTCAGAGCGGCAGCGGCCGGGGTTGACGGTATTGATGATGAGGGGGGTGCCGGGCGGGAGGCGCGCTTCCAGGGCGCGGGTTAGGAGAAGGTTAAGCACTTGGGTCCGGGGAGGGTCGGCGTCAGTAGGGGATGTAGGAGGTGGAGGTAGACGCGGACGTACGCTTCGTGAGGAAGTAGCTAGATGCCATCCTCCTGGAGGCTTATCAATTATGGTGGTGAGAGGTATATATGTGCGAGCGCCTACTTGGGGGTACAGTATTCGGCGCTTCCCATGGTTTTGAGCATGTCAGGGTTCTCGGTTACGCTTTTGTCGATCGCGGCCCAGTAGTGCACCTCGCTCGAGACAACGACGAGCCGGGGGAGGGTGGAGTGCTCGCGCGCGGTCTTGAGCATCGAGGGGAGCAGGAGGAGGGCAACGAGCGGGGTCGAGAGGCAGCTTATCTGGAGGCTGTGGTGCATATATGTTATATCCACTCTGGCATTCGGGGAGTCAGAGAAACGAACGCAGTTTCCCAGCCGTCCTTTGTGGGTTCGTATTTATCCGTCACGATGGCAGCATTCTCGACGAGAATATCGAGGCGACCCCGTCCTGCTCGAACTTGTCTGCAAACTGTTTCACAGACTCGAAATCTGCCAGGTCCACGATCCACAGCTCTGCGTTCATGTAGCCAGTCGCGGCTTGCAATTCTGCCGCAAGCAAAGAAAAGTTAACTGACTGCCAAAAGACAAAGAGTACAACTTACTTTCCGCGGCGGCCTGCCCTCTATTCTGACTTCTGCAAGCCATGATAAGGCGCCCCGGATTCATCGTCGCAAAATGCTTGGCTGCCTCAAAGCCGAGGCCGGTGTTTGCCCCAAGGACAATAATTGTCTTGCCCGTGAGATCTGCTTTGACCACGGGCTGCTGTGTTGTGAATTGGTCCCTCACGAAATCCAGAATCCACGACGCATGGTGGCAGGAGAGAAGAGTGTTGGAAGAGGCGGTGCTTCAGTTTGGGCCGGTTGTGTCTTGTTGCAGTGTCAATCAGGCGGCTCGTTATACCGCTTCTTGTTCTACATCACCCATGACATACCCACGCCTAATAATGAGGAAAGGTCCGGGCTGCAATGTGGAAAGAAATCGATTTCCTTGACCCTGTGTCTCTGGGATCCACGACTGAACCTACTTTTTTTTAAAAAAAAGGAAGAAAAAAAGAAGAAAGTTCCGGGTCCAAGCTGGCGGTGAGTCATGCCGATACCTTACGGATGTGACGTGTTTCTGTTTACCTTGTCCACCGATTTTTATCACTCGCGGTAGCGCCACAGTTTGGATGTATTGCTGCTGTCCTTGTGGTATTGAATGCAAAACACTCTCAAATTTCTTTCGCCTGCAACTGGTATAATTTGGTTCAATACGGCTGGATACAGACCTGGCGGCGGAAGGTCCGCATCTCCATTCCTTCGCACGCCAAACCCGATACAGTGAGGAGAAGTCACCCGTTCGATTCGGGTCTGGGTCATCGCGTAGTATAATCAGAGCCCTTTTCTTCCTCTCGTGCTTTAACTTTGCTTTTACACCAAGCAACCTCGTTTACAGTATATAGCTCCATCCTTGGGACATAAAAATCTATACAATGCCCTTCGAGGGTTGTGCCTCAAATTTCCATTCGCCCGCAGCTGATATGAATTGGTGCAATCAAGCTGGATACAGACCCAGTGGCGGAAGCTCCGGCTTCCATTCTTCACAATCCAGAGATAGTGAGGAGAAGTCGCCCGTTCGATCGGGGTCCGGGTCATTCGAGCCTTCGCCTTTTTGTTCTCTTTCTGCCGTGGATCAACTGTGGATATCAGAAATCAATTCCTTTAGCTATCCACCAGACTCAGAGACAATGGGGCGAAGTCAGTCCCCCGCTCGATATTGATTCAGACCGGGGGTCATGGGGGCGGCGCGGGGTTGTCAAAATTTTAATGTATTCATTATTTTCTCTGCTATTCACGAACTTTCCAGCAGATGATTTTGCCGCTCACCCGTGACCCACACAACAGCCAAATCTCCAGTCATATATATATATATAAGGTAACTGGCACATCCAGCATGTGTCGGGATCAACTAGGTCTGTCTGGCCTATTTATTGCGCGATTTATGCAGGTCAGATTTTGTATGGATACAGACCCAGTGCGGGAGGTCCGTGTCTCCATTCCTTAAGAGGTTAGAATATATTCAGGAGAGTCACCGTTCGATTCGGGTTTGGGTATTTGTGGAGTGTTTTCAATTTTTTTTCTCTCTCTCTTCCTCTTTCTGCCGGCGCCGTAGATACAGTATCGGTCCTCCTTTTAAAGTCGCAGAACTCCCCGTTGAATCTACATAGAAACCCGAGGCAGATAGGATGGGAAGGAATACGGTATATGATATCCATCAAAGACGGTTCAGTTACTAGGGTGTGCACCCGGCCACCACCCCCCCATACCCTACCCTCTTGCCGACGACAAGTCCAGCCCGCAGGACAGACGTTCTGTCCACTGCAAGAGTTCGCCACGGCGAGTTCGCTCCCAGCAAAACCGTGAACCCAAAGCTTAAGCGTCCTACTGTCCATATCCAATACCCGAAGACACACAGGTCAAGATGATTAATTCTCCGATATATGTACGTTACTTCCACCGAACGTCCTGCCTGGCTATCATTCGCGCTTACTGTTGCCCATCCACAACCCGCTCTGTTACCCGTCGCTCGACCCGCGCCGATCCCATACGCCGGCGCCTCCGTGAGCTCGTCGCCGTACTCGCCGCGGTGGTGCGCTCCCTGCGCTGCGGCTGCGTCCGCGTCTAATAGCCCATTATTAGCCGCGTGCCCGTCCCCGACCCCTTCGGATGGCGGATTGCGCTGCTGCTCCCCGCCAACAGCCCATAAAGCTGAAACTCGCCCGCGTCCGCCTTGCTCTTCGCGAGGAGCTTGCAGCCGCGCGGACCGGTGCTCGAAAGCCAACAGCGGCGTGTTCACGAAGCTGGGGAAGCCGTGCGTGAATGCGAGGGTGGAGCTGCGGGCGGCGAGTTCCAGTGTACAAGAAGGAAAAGTCGGACCTCGGGCGAGAACGGCAGGTGCAAGTACAAGCAGGTGCAAGCAAGCGTCAAGGAAGAACACAAGAAAAAAAATGCACGCACCTCAACCATGAGATCCGTACATGACGTGCTCGTGTCCATCGTCTCCGTGCCAGTGTACGCCGCCACCAAGCCCAAGTCCGCCAGATGCACGTCGGCCCGGCACCACCCCAAGCACACTCAGCACCCCCCGCGCGCCGCAGCGCGGGCAGCGTCCCAATCGCGAACGTCCAGTGCGCGTGGTAACTCAGCACGAGCTTGCGGTCGAGTCCCTCACGCCGCGAGGCTAAAGTACCTGGCGGAGAGCACGAGGAAGTAAACGCGCAAGGAGGGAGGCGCCGCACGGGATGAATTCGTGCTTTGCGCGACAGCGCCTACGCAGTTTGGGGAAAGAGGCGCCGGAGGGCCGGGGCGGCGCCGTAGCGCCCAACGAGGATGATGTAGGTGTTAATCGCGGAAGTGCCGCCGACGAAGATGGCGACAATGGATGGTCCCGCAAAGGATTCAGGAGTACGCCGCCGCAGAGTAAGCCACATATATATCAGCGCGCTCTGGGAGCATATCATGGGGTATTTACTGATGCTCTATAGGCGTCTCCGCCATCGATTAGACTTAGGACAGATAGATTCATGGATCTCATAGCGAGAGGAAGTCAAGAGCAAGTTGGGCGGGGTTTACGTACGTAACCGCAGCAGTCTAGACCACTCTTCGATGGCCGATGACGTCAGCAGACCCGTCCAACTGCGCCAAGTCGGCATATCCGCTCACTGAATGAGCTTTATCAAGCGGGGTTTATTCATAAAGCAGGTAGGGCCGGCAAGCGGCAGAGCCCGCTACCATGATCAAACACTACATTTTGATGGCCGAGGGGCCATCAAAATGTAGTGAAACTGCGTTTTTGCCCAACTCAGCAGACCACTACTATGTAATAATAGAAAGACCATTTTCAAGTTCAAGATCTTGGTTCGCTTCTTTGAGCTTGATAATCCAGCACTTGAACCAGCAGTGTGCAATCGTAGCTGAGGTATAATCATAGCTTCTTCAATTACAATTAGATTCGTGAACAGTGGAACAGGGCCGAGGTTGGGCCGAGGAATATTTTGTTCGCCACAGTCAATTTGGGTGGCATTCCGTTTTTCAAAGATGAATGGCAAGTTTTAGAGCGGGAGAGCGATGGTGGACTGCCATCGGGAGCACCATCTCAATCTGGAGGGTGTCCCACAAGGGGCCTCGAACGGCATGGGAGATGAATGCACTTAGGATGTACTCATATGTATTGCAATTGATCGAGCTTCGATTGGGCAGTATAGTCTTGTTTAATTCAGTTTGAGAAGATCAAGGTCCACGTCAGGTGAAGGTCGACAGTGCCTCGGAGCTGGTTTGGTTGAATCGCGGAAGAGGCAGAGACTCCTTTTCTAGAGACTGTGGTATAGGTTGTCACCATGATCGGTGAATCTAGTCGAGCTCTCCTTTGTGCGTCAGTGGCAAGTCAGAGTATTATGGCTTTCCCACTGTGCTCGTTCAGGGATCAGCATACTTCCCCCTTCCGCAGTTGAAGGATGTAGCTCTTGAGCCTTTGCTATACCTGTTCAAGACTATCGTTGCCATCACATTCAGCATTCAGATATGAAAAGGCTTGGCACCAGGGGCAGGCAGAGCTAAAGCAAGGTGACGTCTCCGTATCGTAACAGCAATTCCGATCCATCCCTTCTTTCTGGTCCCGCTATGTTTTCTCGCATTGACCAACTCCTTGAGAGGAATTAAATCACAATATTATAGGTGCGGGCTACTGTGGTCTTGGGAACAACAGCTTTCATCCAAAATTAAATCCATCTTTGTTGGTGGTGTTGTAAATAAATGTGGGATTACATGGTACGTCGGCATTAAAACGGAACTAGTTGAATCGCTCTTAACAGTAAAAGCCATCCGCCAGTTGACTGTTATCATCACAGATCATTACCTTACGAACGATACGTTTGTCCGCCAGTTGACTGCTGCTATCAGACAGATGATTACCTATCGAGTTTGGTAGTTTTCTCTCGCGCTCTTCAAAAATACTTATTCCGGCCCGGTTTACTGAGGTGTCCTGCCGATTTCAGGCAGTGCACAATCCTGTCAAACCCGTCTCTTCCCCTCATCCACAATGATAACCCCTCGAGACGATTCCAATGTGTTCCCTATAACAGAAGCTCAGATAATCGGCATTTATTTCGAAACCTTGACTTATGGCATATACTTGGTGACATGCTGCTTCTGCGCCCAAATTTTGTTTTGGATACCACAGTCCGGAGGAGGGGAGCGGTTGAGGCAACGAAGTGAGATCCGGTGGTTGCTGGTCAGCATCTTCTGCTTCATCTTCGTTGTGAACACGTTCGACGACATCATCGGACTGCTGCACATGATCCTGGCCTTTGTCAAATACAGGGGCGCAGGGGACCAAATGAGGAGCTCACGAATATCGATGACTGGATTAATATTGCGAGGGTGAGTTCATATACGCTCAGTAGCTCGACTGTGGCTAACATGCGTAGCTCTTCAACCAAGTCCTTAATATGATCGTGAGCGACTTCGTCCTCGTATACCGCTGCTTCATCGTCTATGGCCGGCGGTGGCTACCCATTGCGGTCTCATTTGTGCTCTACCTCACTGGTATTGCCATGGGGGTCCAATTAATGCACACTGAATTCACGGCCAGCAACAATGCCATTACTCTCAATTTCAATCCCATCAAACCGTGGTGGTCTGCTTTTCTTGTTATTACTGCAGCCCAAAACATTCTCACAACGTGTAAGTTCATCATCTGGCACAGCCCCATCGCCTTCTTACTTTTGTGATGTAGCTCTTCTTGTGTGGCGCATATGGCGTATAGAGCACCAAAATGAGAAGTTCAGAGCGGAGAGCACTTGGTCGTCCGCTCCCGCCTACCAACCTCGGCTTCGAAAAGTCATCCGAGTAGTTGCAGAGTCTGGTCTAGCATACAGCACACTGGTCTTCCTGACCTTCCTGGTGAGCGTATGTAACAGCAATATGCTGTACCCTTTGTCCGATCCCGTAGGTGGAATCCTTTTTCGAGGATACATGAGCTGATTTTTCGGTGTAGACACTTCAAGCGGCAGGGATCACATTCAATGTCATCATCATCCGCTCAACTTCACGACGAGACAACGAATTCACAAACTTCGATCGAACCGAACGTGGCATAGCCATGCAAGCTGGACGAGCGCCTAGCGGAATACAATTCTTATCCCATTCGACTGCAGACCAGAGGACGACGATCGGGAATGTCAACATCAACGTCACAATAAAGTCTACGACGGACCAGCTTGACGATGGCGAGTCACAGGTCGACGACACTTATTCCATGAAGGACGTGGCAGCGAAATCGAGAATTGCATGAAAAGCAATGCATTGGTAGCTATGGATGTCCCAATAATTTATAGTGTCGAGATGGCTCTTTTGTACGAATAGTTGTGGAGATTTCGGATGTAAAATAAACGAGAAAAGGCTTTATATATCTCAAAAAATATTGTGGGCTATGAAAAGACGAAAGCAGGTACGGTCTGCCGTTGCTCGCGTCTACATATTTATGAAGCCGGGTACACGTGACCGCGTTCAATTTGTGACGCGTCGGTTGCTCTCGCTCATGGTTCGAGACCCATTCAGAACAGTACCTTCATGGAATACAGCATGTCCCTTACGAGGATGCATGCATAGCCGCGTTACAGGCCGCTTGAGCGTTAAAGTGCTCGTGCTCGGCGGTTCCCGAGCCATCATGAACCGCTACTGATCATCATGATTAGTTCATCAAAGTCCGCAAGGTTCGAGTTCAACATGTATAAGCTATGCCTTTGTTTCGGCAGTTGATTTTGATGATTGCCTTTCATTGAATGGGGAATAGAAAATCAATTTATCCAACTACCACGCTGCATGAGCCCAATCACCGCCAACGAACACTTTGCAATCCTTGCAATTCGAACTTCAACATGACATTTTTCGAGTTCGATGATCCGAGCCTGGAAGAAGAAAGGTGTTATCGTGTTTCACTTTGCTAAGTTTGCTTCTGTTTCCCTATTCTCCTGGTTTCAGGTGTTGTCACGATTCTTTGCGGGGTTGAACGACGCCACAATCAGACTGTCAATGGGAAATGAAGGGGTAATGAAGTGCCGGGTTTACGAAACCGATGCTCAACCATGATGCGTGGGTCAATTAGCAACCACAGAGAGACTCAGAATGGCACACCATCTCTTGGGGCTTCAGAGCAAACCAACACACCGCAATAAAATTATGAAACGAAAAAAGACGAATCCCTACTAATGGTGTTATTGGGCAGTCGATCTAACGGATTGATCGATTCCATAGCTATGAGGTTGTAGTCGTTGGCCCTGGGATGGGCACTGTAGTAATGCGAATGTGCATCAGGATAGAATGTCAGCGAACGACAAGCACTGGAATTATCTAAATACCCAAATCGACTCGACTGCTGTTGCATTGAAATTGGATGTATGTTTGAAGAACTGGAAAGAGAGCACTGATCGAGGAAGTCCGAGCACGGTTCAGAAGGAAACGCGAAAGGAACTCAACTGGACAAACTTTACAGGTCGAGGGTTTAGTGATGCGTGTGCGAGGGAAGAGGACGAACCTATCTTTTGAACGGGTTGAAAGGCTGATCGGGGAGGTTGAAATTAAAAACATGCGGACTCGGAGCAGATGAATGGGAGGAATGGCAATAGAACTCGGCCTACCGCTAACATCTCGTGCTAATCCCTAATACTATGTACAGGCTTCTGCGGCAGCGGCACGAAGGCGTGTCGAGGGAAATAGCGCAGGGTTGACCATTCCACGCCCGACTGGCTGATGCGGTCCGACAAAAGTTTTTTAAAGACCACAAATTGGCGACAGGATGTAGTGGAATTTGAAGTACAGCAGTGATTCCAGAGAACCATATACCCAGCATGCGAAGCCCCAGAAGACGCAACCTAGAGAGCGCACGGCAATATTAAACCAATGAGTGTAAACGCGAGAATTAGGGGAATATTAAGCTCACGAGTGGCCGGGAATATGTGGTATTTATGCATCAAAAATGCTCGGTGGATATAACTGCGGCAAATGCCGCAGTCGTTGCGACATTTCAGCCGTACTGCCCAAATGTATTCATCGGACAACTTTTGAACCACGAGATCAACATGCCTTGGCTCATTGGGTTGAAATATATGATTGCGCAGGGAACTGTTCAACTGAGGCAGATGACTGGGTCTCTGTCGTTGAAATTGCCCGTGGACCTTCACTACTACGGCAAAGTCTGCCTAACATGAACTCGAGGTCAGGTGAAGATCTCAATGGCGATGGATTGAGGCAGCTCCGTGCAAAAATAAAATAAAAATGGAGCCTGAACAGAAAAAGCTCCGAGGGGAAAGACAAGAATTGGCCGGGAAAAGCGGACCCGTTGGGTGTTATAGTAGCCCAGTCGTTGCCGGTCGGTGCATGCCAGGGGAACGCCAACAAGAAAGGACGACGTCGACTCCGCGAAGAACGGTCCAAGAATAAAGGATATTACGTGTTCAGCTGCAGCAAACATCGGCGAAGGCCCGGCTTCAGTCAAGCCGACAACTTTGGGCAGGGGAGAACACGATGACAAAAAATGCTGATGAAAAATGTGATCCACTGCAAGTGGCTGAAGTTAGGCGCCCTATATGAACCCTTACCTAACGGTAGCGGACTTTCTCTCCAAATATAAATTCTTTAAATTTTCGGTCATTGTGTCCAAATTGTGTCGATTTGGTCGGGGGAAATACTTGGGGACAGCTTGGGGACAGCTTCAATTCAATTCAATTCAAATTCCATTTGAGTGTGCGCAGGCCCCTGGGGGTCCATGTGGCACTACACTGTGCTGGGAGGTAAAATAGCTAGCTATGGGTTGGCGTATGTGGGTACGGTACATGAGTTTGGGCGAGCAGGGTGTCTTGTCATGCAGTCTGAGTAAGAATAAAAGTAAGAGCAACAGTAATATAAGAGAAAAGGAATGGGACATCGGTCTAGAGACAGCTGCCCGTTGCACTGGCACTCTCGAAGAAGCTCAAAAAATGTGCAGTAACAAACATCCAGACTCTTTTTCTGGGCAAGGCGCGGCGAGAATATATTCAACATATGTTCATATTCACTTGCAAAGATACTACAAATATAATATGCACCGGGAGCACTAAATACGATACACCACTACATTTTGATGGCGCCTCGGCCAACTTGGTCCGAGGTCGGCTGAGGTTGGCCGAGGTTGGCCGAGGGGCTCGACCTGGTCGAGGTTGGCCGAGGTGCCATCAAAATGTAGTGATTTGCCGCATCGTATTCATATTTCGTCAGCACTACCTTGGGCGCCAGTTTTATCACTGTTTTATCGATGTGCTCCCGGGATCAGCAACCGGTAACAATTCAAGTACACGGGTGTTGCTGATTTGTCGTCCGCGTGAGAACTGCGCCATCGTATGTGGTTAAGACGTCGCAATGTGTCGTGATTTCCAAAACATGACTTTATCCACCATCATCTTCAGTCCCACTGCCAGAGTTTGGAATTTCCGCCTGCTATTGATGACCGCCATCGCGATGCTCGTGACTCCTGCACCGCCTATGTATATGGTGGTTGGGAATCCCCCTTCTCCAGGTCTGGCGCCCTGTGGGATTGCAAGTCTGATATTGTTCCATCATATCACCATGTGCGTAGGTGTCCCTTCACTGTACCAAACTCTTTAACGATATGGCGCAGATTGTTCTGGTGGCCGTTTGACAGTATGGCTGTCATCGATTTGGCGGCTGTCTGGTTCGAAATTATGGGTATGTAATCGAACTGGTGTAGACTTTAGATTACTGAAACTCTAGCTAGACATATCCTATATCGCCTACACGAACAAGTTTAACGTATGGCGTGCCAGTGCCTCCATACCAGCATTGGTTTTTCTGATTCTGTCTGGAATCTTTCGTGCCGCTACGATTATCAAATCCACGGAGGGTGTCTCGCGCCAAAGGTTCTCATTTTTGGGAGGGTGCAAGCAAGCACACCCACCCTATACTCCCATGGCTATGTTTCTCACTCGGTCCATTGCAAGGTCACCCATGAGGTCAGCTCATCTTTGTAAAATTAAAGCTGCTCAATACATGGTTATGGTAGGGGGGAATCGAAGCTCGTCATGTTTGTGAGAGGCTTCATTCTTAGTGGGCTTGCAGTTGGACTGCCTGCATTCGCAATATACTGCATCCTCATAATGCCACTGACATCCGAAATTTATACGAGAACTGTCGCCGATGACTGGATTACAATGTATTTCCCTGGAAATGCCACCATTATAATTGTGGGTCAGACCTTTGTCGTGAATTATCATTGTTGATCCAGGCATAGCAACCATTCGACGTTGGGTACACTCGCAACTCGGACCCCTGGCTCAAGATATCTACCCCCCAAGTACATCTTTTAATAACGCCATCAGGACCGTTTGGGGACTTGGAGTTGGAAAATATTAGTTGTCCAATAACTTTCCAGAATTCCAATGCTGTTGCGGAATGCGAGTCGATCATGGTTCGTCCTCACCGCAGCGCTGCTAATTCGTTGGTTATCTTTTCTAGGTCCGCATAAGTGGGCAGGCATTCTGAGTGTGTCCATTACTATGACCATCGCCCCAGAAGCTGGGGGAGTGTACATCAGGCCGGTACAGGGGAACCTCTCTCCAGATCTGGCCAACTTGGCCACTTGGGTCGACTCTAGTCCCCCTACTCCGCTGCTTCCCAGATCGCATCTGTTTGGGGTGATGAGCTGGACAGAAAGGGAAATCCTGCGTAGGAAACCGTGGCAATTTATCACTGTAAGCTATGAATACGTCAAATTTGGATCGTAAGGCTAGCTAATCGCCTATTGGTAGCCACTGATTACGCTGTTCACCGCCGAAGTCAGCGGGTTACAACAATATCTGCCCATATCCGAAGAGTCAAATATATCGATTTTAACCCTGCGTCAATATGACAGATATGCGGGCCCTACTAGACACCTTCGAGACATCGCGGAGGTGTCCATTGCAGGGGGGTTCTGGACGTTTGTCAACGGCATGTTCGTTCTCCTTTTCGGCGGAAATGTGGTGTATTTTGCGTTTGGAAAGTACTATACTCATCCTACGCCATGAAGTGCTGACACTATGATTAGGTGGAAAACCACTTTCTGCGGGCTTGCACTTATTCCAGCATGACGCGCTGGTTCGCAGATCGCATGAGGAGTTTCCAGCATTTCGTACAGAAGGGGGTTTAGCTGGATCAGACACCGCTGAGATTGATTCCTTCATTCATGAACACCATGTAGATCTTGAGGACGATCCCAAATCTCCTGTCGATGACCATGGCCGCGATAACGTTGAAACTCGGCCCCCACGATCAATTTCCGGTGTTTCACACTGTAGACTCGAAGGAACAGGGATGGGACGGGAATACGACGGAGCTGCAACGACGCCAATCCAGACTGGTGCTCTCCAGCAGGCGCAAACAATTCCTCCATCACATGAGACTCTGGAAGAAATATCCGTGTTGGATGGGGATCTCGGGTTGGCGGAGGACTTTAGCAGGCTGAAGGGAGATGTGTAGTTAGGACCCCCCGCTCAGTTGAAAGTTGTTGCCGGTGCATATGGTCTCAATCCGGAAATAAGCTAAAGAAAAGTCGGGTGGACGACGTACCGGCGAGGAGCAATGTTAATCAATGTTTGCTGGCATGAGTGCATTTATATGCGCCTCCGCATACACGGTGATCTTTCACGCTTTCATCCCTGTAGCATTCGAAGTGGTCTCGTGATTCGCTCCAGCACCGTTTCAAGATGCTGAATATCATGACGTCAAGAGCCTGATACACGTGGGTGAAATGGTGGAGGACAAGCATACGATGGGCACGCGGGTATTCCATTAGGGCGTGCATATGATGCGAGTTATGCCCGTCCACATTCGGCGAACCCATATTTTTTCCTGGGCGATGATGCACCAGCCGAAGTCGCCAGCAGCGTGTGGCCTTCGTCTTCGTATCCTTGTCAATTTGTTTGATCCAGTCGATGAAGGACTCGAGAAGTCTGAGACTGCAAATTGTGATACAGTAAGTAGGATTTCAGCGAGGTACCGTGACGAGTTTGTAATGATACTAGAGTGTCTGCCAAGAGAGACTACATCAGGAAAATCCAAAGTTGCCACATAGACCCACAGAGACCTGCATAGCGCTCATAAACCTCATAGCAAACAGGTCAACCACATAGAAAGGTGGGAGGGGGGTGGGCCAAATCTATAGACACCCATAGACACCCATAGTTCTCATGTCGTCTATCACAGTAGCGATAAAAAATAAAAAGTTTTTTTTCCCTATCCCCCCTATTTAAGGGATAGGTTACTATTGTTGCTAATTATTTGACTGGTATAGATTCTAATGGCATGCGACGGTGCTAGACCGAATCCAACTCAAATGAAAACTACTGCGGGGAATCGATCTCTCGACCTTCGCGCGAACAGATAAAATCTTGGGCAAACAAAATAACCTCTACACTAAAGTAACCATATAAAGCAGTTGTGCTTTATGTGATACTACAGCTGTTCTGCCTCCCAGCACCATGTAGGCCCTCACTCACGTCAATTATATACATTCTTAGTATCGATAGGCAATGTAAACCATGAATGTGGTGGATGTAGCCAAAAATCATCCTGTTGTGGGTTCCCAATCTAAAAACAGATACCAAAATGAAAGTTATAGAGCTGAATGAGAGCTACAAGACTCGTTAAGTTCGTTTCTCAAGAACTGGATTTGTTCGACCTTGACTTGCAAAATAGTTTCCCGGACACAGTGGTTTTCAAAAATTGGACCCTCCTGGTTTAAGTAGGGGAGGTCGGCAAATTGTGTTCAACACAATTGAGTTATGTTGTCCCATAATTGGCGATAAGATTACATAACTACATTAAAGCCACAGCTACTCATAGACCGTCATAGTAGACAACGAAATTAATGGACTGCCATAGTTCACCATAGGAGCCCAAGACACTTTCATAGACCTTCATAGACCACCAGAGACGCACATAGTTCCCCTTGTGTCTATCATAGAACCTCATAGACCACCAAAGGCCCACATAGTTTCCCTTTTGTCTATCATAGCATTTCGATTTTTCCTGATGTAGGATTCCAACCTATTCCAACCCGCCTAGCTAGTAGTCAGGAACTGCGTCGACGAGAGCTACTCAGGCCGTGGCAGAGAGAAATGAAGACGGGTTCAACATCTCCCAAACAATAGCGTTTACTCACCTGCAAATTCAGAGAATCGAAAACTGGCTTCACAATTGTCTTCCAGAAGTAACCCAGAAGCCAACGAAATGTATCTTCAACCGATTCAGGGGTCGTTTCAAAAACTTTCCTCCCGTGCACCCTCCAAGCCCACGCCGTCGTCCCGGTGAGAATAAACATCCTCGCGTTCGCATGCTACAAGCCATTCGTCGAGGTCAAATCCCGGCTCGGAAAGTGAACGAGTGAGGTTGGTTAGACGATTCACTCTGGATAGCACCAACTCTGGAAGCTTCAAGTATGCAACTTCATTGGCCAACGTTATAATCAGTGCGCAACACGTCGAGTCTGTGGTGGCGAGAATGATTATCGGGCCGGCAGCTGCAGCTTTTTGCAGTGCAATCATGGATTTGGGGCGCATGAAGTCTTCGAGCCCAGGCAACATTTGAACGGATTCGATGGCATGATCCCAATTGGCATTTAGTTCGCGGCAGCGCCTCCCCTCGGCTTCGATGAAATTATTTTGTCTGGGGCATCACTCCGGAGATTCCGATAGGCATCTCGAACGAGGCCTGCTCCAGTTGCCGGGCTATTTCTGTCAGTTTGAGAGATAGGTCAGGCCGAATTCTTGCAAGGTCATCTAAGGCTGTTCGGAGATGCAGTGCTTGGGACCAAAACACTGAACGGCTGGCCTCCAGAAATTCCACGGCAGTATTATACTGGTCCCGCTCAACAGCGCAGATCGCCGCGCGAGATGCAAGGTCACTGTTCCTGTCTACATTAAACAGCATTTCCAGGCGGGACACAAGATCCAGGTGGAGTGCTGCTAGCTTCGGAAGGGCTCAATTGCTGCTCGGTAGGCATCCAGAGATAAGGGATGATTATGCCGGATCGCAGTTTCTGCCCAAGAACGCGCATGTTCGAAACGAGTACGTGGAGATGAGGATGAGTATGCTGCAGCCTATCGAAAGAGTGGGAAGGCATTGTGGAGATCATCACCTTCATTTCTCAACGAAAGACAGACCGCCTGCGCCTGGAGAGAAGCAGCACGATCCAGATAAGGAGGGGGCCGAAAAGCCAGCGCCTCTTTGTGCAGTTCAATCGCCTCATTAATATCTTCTGGATTCTTTTGCTTTTCAAACCTTGTTTGGAGCGCTCTGGCTAAATTGTGGAGGGAATTGCTACGATCTGGATGAGGCGGGGGACGAAGGGTCAGTGATTCTCTGCGTAGCGCGATAGCTTCCTCGATGTCCACTGTGTCCCCGTGCAAATCAAATCTCATCTGCAGGACGCCTGCAAGATTGTTGAGAAAGGAGCCCCGGCGCGGATGAGTGCCGGTACAGAGATCCACCGCCTCTCGGTAAAGTTCGATGGCCTTTGTGAGATCGCGCGGGTTCCGGTGCAGGTCAAATTTAGCTTGGACCATATTCGCCAGATTGTTGAGGGCGGCGTCGCGGCGTGGATGAGGTGCGGCAGTGAGGGACAGTGCCTCACTACAATGTTTGATGGCTTCATCAACATCCTTGGGATCCCCACGCTGCTCAAATCTAGTGTGTCCGAAGAGAATTTGCGAGAACATTCAGAGCGACATCACGATTTGGATGGGGCGGAGCAAAAACAACCATGGCCTCCCTCCCCAGTCGGATGGCCTCGTCGATGTCCTCTGGATCCCCACGCTGTTCAAACCGCTCTCGAACCGCATTTGCCAGGGTGTTGAGAGAACCACCACGATATGGATGAGGCGGCGGGCGGAGATTCAACGCCTGTCTGCCAAGTTCAATGGCCTCATCAAGGTCTGCCAGTTCCCCCCACCGCTCAAATCTTGTCTGGACTGCGTTCGCAAGATTGTTCAAGCACATATCGCGATTCGGAAGATCGGGCGGAAGAACGGCTTCTCCGCCCAGTTAATGGCCTCCTCAATGTCCGCTGGATCCCCGCTCTTCTCGAACCTTTTTTGGAGCGCATTTCCCAAGTTGCTGAGTGAGCGGTATCGGGTTGGATGAGATGGTGAACATAGTGCCAAGGCCTCTCTGTAGAAGTCGATGGCTTCATTCATGTCCCTTGGATCCCCTCGCTGCTCGAACCGCATTTGAACCGCGTTTGCCAGATTGTTCAAACAGATTTCAAGATCTGGATCCAGTGGTGTGAGAAGAACCACCGCCTCTCTGCAGAGCTCGATGGCCATGTCAAGGTCCTTTGGATTGCCCGAGTGCTGGGGCCTTGTCTGGACTGCGTTTCCAAGATTACTCAGAGACCGGTGACGACTTGGATGAGACACCGGGCGGAGTGCCAATGCAGCGTGTAGAGTTCAATTGCCTCCTCAATATCAGGAGGGTTTCCTTGCTGTTCAAATCTGATAAACACTGCATTGGCCAGCTTGTTCAGCGAGGAGTCACGATTTGGATGGGGTTGGGGACACAGGGCCAGAGCTTCTCTATGCAGGGCGATAATTGTGTCAATGTCTTTTGAAGGCGGACGTCCGGAAGATAGGCAAACAACAAAGCCAAACTATAGCACTGCTTCTTGACTGCTTCTTCCGAAAACCATCATCTGCGTAACCCTTGAAGTTCCTAGTCTCTCTCGACAGACGCTTTATCGTTTCTAGCTCGTACCCTATGAAGTTCCCGGACTTTCTGGAAGTGTTCCATCCTCCATCCATCTTGTTCATCTGGACTCTGGAGGCTTGTGTTCCGCGGCTCCGATGGTGGCAATTTCTTTCGTTTTTCAGATTAATTTGGAATATTTTGTCATTGCGGAAACCGATGACCGTCCTCGCACTTTTCTTATCAGGCTTGACAAAGTGTGGGAAGCCCCGACCCACGTCGGTCGTAAGACGTATAAAACTCACCCACTGTGACGAGGCGCCTCTCCCCAGTCATGCCTCGATATCAGCTCGAAACCGCCTTCGCCCACGATTTCGTGGCGGTGTTCAGCGCTGTCTGTTTTTTCCTCAACAGACCTCGGGAAGGAAAGATTCAGCTTCCGGTTTACGGTGACCCATCGGAGGATATTCATCTGCTGGACGGCTATCCTCTCGAGGAAACAAAATTTTGGTCACACGTAGTACTCATTTCTCCCGCCCTATCAGTGGTAGCAATTTAACCGGCATTCAATAGATGCGGAGGAGAAATTTTATTTTGGCAACTGTAACGCTTTCCCTCGTCCTTGTGCAGACGGCCAGTCTTGGCCTCGGTGGTGATACCTGGCTTTACACGCGGCATCTCTTGTTCTCTCTACGTTCTTGGCGTCGCTACCGCCTCGGTATCTTGTCAGGATGTGCCGCGCCACTCCGAATCTGTGTGGCATTTGCTTGCACTTACGATTCTGGCCGTCGCATTGACGGGCTTTACGGCTATTTTGCCAGCTGAGGACTCTTCGGTTATCGGCGGCGCCGTCCTGCGGTCCGAGTGGTACATCGCGTTGAGCCTCTATACCGCCGATCTAGTTATAGTCGTCAACACTCCACGGTGCGTCTGCCGGCCGATAACTATGTATGGCTACACAAATCCTTCGCTGCAGGTCATGTTATTGGATCAAGGCCAGATTGCTGAATTTGACTGGCAAACTTTCTCTCATCCTCTAGGCTCCAAGGTAGACCGGTGACCGTCTGTCTACAAGTCCTGTTGATAGCAACTAAGTTTCGAAAGACAGGCTGGTTTTGAGCCTAGCTCCAAGGGTACCTCGATTCTGATGGCCGACCCATCCTCCAAATTCCACGCACTGTGCAAGGCGACGGGGAGGGAGGAGTTTGCGGTGTTGAAGAAGATGGCGAAGACTTCAGCCCAGTTGCCGCAATAAATTTACCAGCGAAAATAAAGAATTACTCTGCTAAATACTGCCAATGTAATGGACAACTTATGATAGACATTCCGTTCCCACCCTTCGTAAACATATGGTCGGCGTAGAACCAAGGGTACAAACTGTACGTATATCTGCCCATGTAATATTCGGTCTGCTACGTCGACTGGGATACAGGAGACATACCTCGGCAGGCCAAACGGTCCTGGATCGTCTAAAACAACGTGCAAACTGAAGGCTGAAGTATGCAACACACGTCAGATTGTCGGGAGAAATCTATATTGTATCGTAATGAGGGCTCGGTCGTGTTGCCTAGGGAGGTCGGCCAGTAGTAGTACTAGTACGCGAGAGCCTCAGCACAGTCGTCAGGGCGATTGAGGTTTCCGAAAAGCCCGAGATGAGGATATTAGTAGCCGCGAAGGACGCGGGGCTGGATCTGACTGGATTGCAAAGCGGTAGAAAATCTGGTCACCGTGGAGACGCCTCAACGCCTCAACTCCTTACGATCGTGGTGTAGAAAGAGATGTATATAGAATTTACAAATTTATGCCCTCATCTCTCTTCCATTCCAAATGGCCTTGGCGTTCATAATTTTAAAGCATGCTAGTTATACGGCGCCATATAATCCGGCCCAAGCTCGACCGCATCAGCCGTCGTATTATCCTCGTCTATATTCACATCCAATTTTATCTCAGCACAATCAACACCCAAACGCAAACAGAACACCTACAAGAGTTCCACGTCTTCACCGTGGGCACTTTCTTCGCAAGGTCCTTGAGGTTCAAGTTGAACACGCGCCCGTTGCGCACAGCACTATGCTGCGTGACGTATCCACCATACCCCGAGTGGCCGTTGAAGCAGATCGAGATGCCAGACGAGTCCTTGGAGCGCGCGCACCACGATTCGCCGTGGTCGTGCCCGGAGGTGATCGCGAGCACGTTGCCCTTCCCACCGTCGAGGGCGATTATTTCGTCCCAAACTGCGCGGCCGCAACACACAGTTATTTATGATCAGAGCGAGAAATTGTGGCGACGTACATGGCAAGTCCAAGCCGGTGTACGTGTTATTGAAGAAGCCCTGCGTGGATGGGTCGGGCTCATCGTCGTGGTCCCCGGGGCTGGGCCTGAATTGAATGAATAAACGAAGGCCTGAAAGTCTCGAGTACGAAAAGACGGACAGCGGTGCTAGAATCTGCGCCTTTTGCACCTGCGATAATACGTCATTAATCAGTCCCAGCTGCGCAAGTTGGGGGCTCGACAAAACCGTACCGGGATGTGCACGAATACAAGCGCTGGGGGCACTTTCCACCACTTCAAGAACATCAACAGGTCAGTGAATACAGCAGGAAACTCGAGACAGACCATAGCACTCATAAGCATGCGCTGCATCTTAATATATCTCGGTACCGTGTCAGGGTCGACCCAGTAGTAGTTAGCCGCATCCGGAACGGGACCTGCGTAAAATAAATCGCATTAGGTTGACGAATAAATAAAACTGGACAAGGAGGAACGCAGCGCACCAGGCCCATTTCCAGTGCCGCTCACAAACGACCGGGAATCGAAGAACCAGAGAATAGCTGCGGGCACCCAGTCGGTGGACTTGGCGTACACGGGAACCCCTACAAACCCCAGTCCCAGTAGGGTCGGATCAATTCAAATATGACGGAGAAGGGGGACTTGCAGTAGTTGCCGCTTCCGTAGGGCTTTGGCCCCGCGTCGGAGCGAGTGTACGAAAGCTCAGGGTAATGCGATTGCTCATACCTTCATAACCGATGAGCGTCGATCGCCTTTAGAAACAAAATGGGATCGTACTCGATCTCCTCCTGGTGGTTGATGTTGTTCTGTGAATTAAGATTCCGAGTCAGGCTGTAGTCCAAGCTGGTCAGAGTGCGCAAGAACGCACGGCGTTATCGTGCTGAATTTCCGGACGTTCAGTGGTTGGTTTGTACGACAAAGTAACTCGCAAACACTGACATTCCCGTGCGACGAGGAGAAAGGAATGTTGCGCGCCACGGTGGGAGCGTATACCATGTCGAGGTAATTCGTGGCGTTTGCCGCGAAGACATTTTCGCCTGGATAATCCAATTCAGGTGTAATGCTTCTCAAAACCGGCAAAATTCGCACCAGTCATCATGTCGCCGTTGAAAACCCTGCCATACAGCCAGTGAATTACCAATTGAAACCCCGGAGATCGTAAAGGATGCGCACACGTAGTTCGGTTTCTCGTTATCCAGTACAGTGGCATGGACGACCTGAGTCGCAGCATCCTGTTCGACAAAAAATCGACAAGGCCACGAAGCATGGACCGCGCGAAAGTACATACATTGGCCGGTCCCCAAGGCGCCCAGCTTCCGTCCCCTGCGAAAATTCATAATAAGCAACGCGTTAGACCGAAACCAAGTCCAAACTCCGCACCTGGCCGCTCTCCCATGTGCATGTCGGAGAAAGAGACGACCTAAATGCCCCCTCCCCTCAATACTGCAAGTAAAGCCCCAAATGCAAAACGAGACACCTTGAAGTTCCCCGCCGCGTCGAACGTGAGCTTGTTCTTCCCAGTCAGGATCCCACCCAGAGTACTGGCGACGCTGAGAGCAAACGGAAACGCCGACACGCTGGAGGCGAGGAGCAGAGCGCCTAGGATTATCATGGCGGGAGCCAGGTGACGAACGCGACGACATCAGCCGCAACGGATAACGGAATTCGAAGAATGTTCCACGGGGGGAGATGAGCAGGTGGTCCCAAGCGCACGTTCAATGGCGGAAAAGAGCTGCATCATCAGAAGCATATGCTCATCGTCGATGGGAGAAAGAAAAGGCGGAGATGCACACGTGATCCAACGCGACCTATACCGAGAGACAAATAGGCCACAACAACCAGCGGAGGAATGTATTCGTAGCGCGATTTGGTTCCTAGGACAGTGAGGAACATAGTACACTTGAGGGTTATTTGAAATCCCATGAGAATTACCTCATTTTTGACTCCAGCCCAGGTGAAGCACCCTGGATTCTTGAAGACCTCGTCGCTCAAGTTTCGTAACACTGATTACCCAGTAAAAATGAGGTAGAATTATATCGATATAGTTGAGGTGGATGTGTCGACCGGATGATTGGGCCTGTTAATGCTTGGAATGAAGCCCGCCGTGCCCTCGAAAGCGAAAGATTCGATTCAACAAACAGTGAGTGGTCAAATCTACAAAGCGAATAAACCAAATTCAGGCCATTCCGTTCATAACTTCCATGCCGCCCCACTCTATCACTCTAAACAGCGCCACATCTGACGCGCGATCAACATCCACGCCAACGATATCACGCCAGCGCTGCGAATCGTTCTCTGCGTGCTTCGCGCTCTGCCAGCCACCCAGAGAATCATCGGTGATTCCTTTGAAGAGCATGAAAATGCGCGTGACGACGTCGGGCGTTGGGATGATGTCGAGTGTAGCAGCGGTTTCGTACGCAGCCTGTGGGACAAAGCGGAGCGCGACATGCGCGTGCTTTTGGAACGAGGGGAGCCAGTATCTGCTGGATGGTCAACACAAGAAAGGGGAATTTGGGAAGGATGAGACGCACGTTATGAAGGAAGTGCGCGCTTCAGTGTGCAGGCCAAGCGCAAAAAGGACTTTGTCGAGATAGGGTGTGATGTCGCGGACTGCGATGAGGACGGAGTCCGTGGGGGACAGGTCGCTTGTGAGGGGGGAGAAGGATTCAGCAGGATTGAATTGAGCGACGACGGGGGAGGCAGGAGGCGATGGGGGAATGCCGTGGTTTGTGCTGGAGGGCAGTGAATAAAGCGAAGCAGAAAATGTACTCAAAAACTTACTCTGCTTCCCAGAAAAGGTACGCGACGTCGAGTCCGGTATTCAACTCGGTGAGATTGCCATCCAGATGGGTGCGTACGTCCCACTGGATACGCTCGCCCGCGCCCGATGATGCCGACTTGGCGGGAACGACAGGATAAATCGTGGAGAAACTCCACTCGCGATTCAAGGTCAGCGCGACTGAGACGTCTATCTCCGTAGGAGAGTGCAGATAGATGACGGGCTTGCCTCCCACCTGCTCCCGGCGCGCATGAATGGTGTCCCCATCCTCTATCCCAACGCTATCCGGCGTATCCTCCATGTCTAGGTGCAGCCCATCAAAAGAAAGTATGAAGCCCTCCGAATGAAGGCCGCGGCCAAAGTGTCCCTCCAAGGAATGGTATACTTTCTTTTTTTTTTTTTTTTTTTTTTTTTGGAGCGTTGGGTCTAACCTAACGATACTCAGGCAGCAGAAGCATTCCGAGGTCGTCCGCTATTTGTTCTGGTTGTAGGCCAGATGTTGCCGGGGAAGTTGTCCTGGAGGAAATGCCATTACGCACTATAAAACCGCGTGTGGGACTCCAGCCTCAAATTTAGCCTATGCCTTTAACAGTATTATTACATGGCTGTATACCCACTAAAACCCCCTTTGTGTAAATCCAATCATCCGGCAGTGATTCTTCATATAATAGCAGACCACTCCAAGTGTTCAATACCAGCTGTTTATTCAGCGATAACGATCCAAACCTGAGTTTATCAGCTAGGATCCTATCCCTATTGAGAGATGTATTAACGGACCTCAGCCACTGATTATGAATTGCTGACTGAGAGTGGATTTTTCCAGGATGTGTTAAGACTCGGTCCACTCGGAGGCGCCAGATTTCATGCCAGGCCATCGAAACTAAAATGGCAAATAAGCGGCCTTTCTCAGGTATAATAACTCCTTTGGCGGTTTTAAATTGAGCGAGATTGCAGCCCAAAATCAAGCCCCAGCTTAATTTTGGCCAATCGGGGTATTTTCGAGACCAAAGTTTACGAGTCAGGTCCCAAATCAGATGTTGTTCAGGAGCATCACATTCCAACGCAATGTGTTCAAGGGTCTCCGGCACTTTACAGATGTTGCACCGTCCAAAGATCTCAGAGTTTGGTATATGGTCCCAGAATTCACCAACTCGGAAAATGTTGTGTAAGCATTTCCAGAAAAATTCGCGAGTCAATCGTTGCAAGGTAGTTGAGCGGATAGATTTCCAGATCATAACTTCCGTGGGAGAGAAATTAGAGTGGTCTTCAATAGCATAGCGGACCCGCTCCAGATTAATCAATGTTGTTTTTCGAGGAGGTACAGGAACGAGATTGTTGATGATTTTCGTGAAAAGACGTTGTGAGCCGCCAGACAATAGAATTCCAGGACACGTGAACATCAAATCAATCTCGGTGTCAAGTTCAACTTCGTTCGGGGTTGCTGAAGTCAGTATGAGTCTGGCAGGGTTTGAATCAACTTTCTTGAATTGAATTTTTGCAGAATGTTCCTTCAGCGCTGCAAACACAGCCTGGAATAATTCAAATGAGGAGTTCAAAATTTCCACCTCGAATCGAACCCGGTCTTTGACCAAAGTTCGTAATAGGAAATCAGACGATGCACAGATTAGAAGAGGCTGATTTTTGGGGCAATGTTGCAAGATATAAAGTGATCCACCGAGAAGAGCATTAGGGAAAGTAGGATGGATGTTAGGGTTGTCGAAGTTCATTCGAAGTAGTTTTCGATCCTGATGATCATTTACTACTGATAAGATTGATAATCGTATCTCAGCGTTACTTTGGCCGGCACGCACAATATGAGGTTCTAAAAACACTGTCTGGAGCAATGGTTGCTGTCCAGCGTGAATGGATCTGCAGGCTGGGATTTCATTTAGAAACTCATCAAATGCAAAGATTCGGAATCCATCTTCCAATTTGTTCAAGGTAAGGTTTGGATTAAAAGATTTGCATTCACCGGTTCGAATAGGCTGCCTATTCTCTTCAAGTTCTTCATTTGTCAAGGACATGATATCATCAAGGCCATGGTTGTCCATGGTAGGATTCCATTTTCGGTGGATGCTGTTAATGAGGATCTTGGCTGCCTCAATGCATTTTCCGGGATGTTTACATGCGAGTGCAACACGGTCGTATTCGCATGGCGGACATCCACAATTTTGGCGACTAATTCCAGATGGATTGATTGTATGGGGCCGGCGTGGTACAATGGTTTTGCGTGTGGCAATAGTAAGAGTATCTTTGACCAATCTGACATTGTGGTTCAGTCGTAAGCATGCAGTTGCTTGAAGTCGGCAGGCATGATCATAGTCTGGCTTGCGAACTGCTGGATGTTTCCATATAGGCATTTGAAGTTTCACTTCTTGGCCAATACAGAGTGCCGTAAATTTGAGTTTGTATTTCCGCGCGGTCGTGATCATTCGCTTGATCTGATCGGGGAGTTTAGTTTGGGCTGAAATCGGGATGTGTATGTCTTGCAGAAAAACATTCAGTATTTGGCCTGGCCTGAAGTTTAAATAGCTTGTCTCTAGCCATTTGGCTAGGATAAAATCGACAAAATAACACCAGTAGGCCCGAAGGGGTCCTTGGACTAAATATGACTGAAGATTCCAGAGGTCGATAGCTTCATTCCTAGCGGCTAGGTTCAGTATTTGTTTCCCACCTTGTGTTACACTGGAATACATTGCATTGTCTGAAATTCTAGCCCGTTTACCATCCCAGAGAAAGACGTGAATCAGCATTGTCAGTGTTTCCTCAATGTCTTTTGGCATGCCTTGCACCCTAGTCAGGTAATGAGACCTGCCGCCAACGAACATACTAATAATATGGCGCTTTCCCTCTAGGGTGGGTTCCGTCACTTTCCAGCGTTCTAGGTCGTTTCTAATTTTATCAACGGTAGCAGGCCATGGCGTCAAATATGTGACATTGTTTCCTAACCAAGCACCTAATATGCGACATGTTTCACCGTCCCGTACAATTCTCACGGAGGGACTGATAATTTCAGATTGTGCTTTATTGATTCGCCGTTCAAGTGCCACACTGGCACGATATTTCTGTTTGCCAAAGGGTAGAATAACCGTCTTATTTTCGTTGAATTTGGCAGTGGATGCTGCACACCAGAGGTCAAGAATAGTCCATAGGTTGGACCAGGAATCACGTGAAGAAAGATAGATTGTAGTGTCATCTGCAAAGAGTGAGACAACTAAGTTTTTGTCAGTCCCGGGAATTTTAACTCCCTTCAGGTCAGCATCCCGGATAAGACAAGCCAGGGGCTCGATAGCAAGGTTGAACAAGAGACAAGAAAGTGGGTCACCCTGTCTGACTCCTCGCAGCACAATATATGGGTCACTCAGCATACCGTTAATTATAACCACTGTCTTCGCATTGCTATACAAGTTCGCGATTGTATTATAGAATCTCGGTGGGAATCGCATATGACGCAGAACGCGCATGAGGTAGTTATGATTTATCCTATCGTAGGCCTTTTCTTGGTCAAGGGCTATAATAATGCCATCTTCTTCAGCAACTTCAGCGTAGTTGAGGAGGAATTTTGCGAGTTTTACTTGATCTTCAATTTTTCTACCTTTCATGAATCCCGCTTGGTCGGGGTGAATCAGGGATGGTGCAACTTTCATGAGCCTGAGTGAGTAGGCTTTTGTCATTAATTTATAATCGGTATTCAACAAGGTAATTGGACGATAGTTACTGGTCAGGGCTTTATCTGTCGTGGATGACGATCAATAGTTGGGCTTTCCATGTCCGAATATTCTGCGTATATTCAGTTGTAACAAACCTGGAACAGTGTTTGCCATATTCAACGACTTTGGACTTGAATTTACCCCAAAAGATTTGTATATCATCGCTTGAGTTTTCACCGTGTTCCCCATTCTCAATGTCTCCAAGCAACTCTTTTGCTAGTTGTTGAACCCGGTTCATAAATTTTGGTGTCTTCAAAAGATACAGCGGCATGTTCCATCTGCCTTGGCCTGGGCGAGTTTCGGGCCGGCAGGTAATTTGAGTAAGGATTAATCGGTGATCAGTCTGAACGGGGCAGTGTTTACAGCTGTTTCCGAAAACATTGAGACAAACTTTTTATTTTGCCAGCGCCGAAAATTTTGATGGCTGCTAAGGATTGCCTGTTTGGTGTTGCCGAGTCTAACCGAGGACAGCCGAAGCGCCAGAATTTATCACTCCGCTCAGTTTTGCCTAGCCGCCCTTCGCGTCAGCCGATGCGCCTTCCCTCAGCTCTTTTGCAACTGGACTTTCTGGGCAGAGCACATTGAGATTGCATTCTGTGTGGACGCCGCAGAATTTTTGGCCGCTGGCAGATGTCTAAATATAGCTGATCCGACGCCAGATCTGGTAATCCTTAGCAGCCATCAAAATTTTCGGCGCTGGCAAAATAAAAAGTTTGTCTCAAGGTTTTCGGAAACAGCTGTAATTGTCCAGTCTCTGAACTCGTCAAATTTGTGGCTATCCACACATGTGCGGTCAAGCCTTGCATATGAGCTTATAATCATTCCAGAACTCTCATCTTTTCGATGCTGCCAACAGGTATAGTCTCTTGTGTCCGGGAAGGTTGACCTCCAACCATCTTGCCAGCGGAACAAGGCTTTCAGTCTCTTAAACGAGTCAGGAACATCGTCTTCTACATTGGAAGAGCGGTCCATAGGATCCTCAACAAAGTTCCAATCTGCATGGGTAACTTGGGGTAACGGTAAATGAGGATCAGATACCCAGCATTCCCAGAGGTCATTCCAGAGTTGGCGCTTCTCGGCGGGGCTGTTTGGGGCATAAATATTCAAAATAGCGAGGACTTCGTTTTGGTGCCAAGGGATACAAATGAGAATTGCGCGTCCGGGAACCAGGACATATTCGCGATAGTTGTCGGAGTCGACAAATTTTTTATTAATAAAAAATGCGACCCCCGCAGTGGAGTTAGGTTTGGTTGGATGCCCTGAATTCACCATTTCGAACCAACGTTGGTAAATATTGTTAAATTGCACGGTCCCATCAAGGTCGAGGTGTGATTCTTGAATAGCGAGAATCCCTATCTTGTTCACATCCATGGTCTGTTTCAAGTATTTAAACTTGTGTTCGCTATGATTCATCGATTTATTTCTGTCCCTCCCGTTAATATTGAGAGAGCCGAGTGTAATGTTAGATTTGGTTGATTTTCCACCGCGCGGAAGTTTCGGCGGCTTATGTCTCTTTCGTATCTTGGCAATCATTTCGTGCCAGCCATCTTCGTTGGATGGGCTTACGTCCTGTTGCAAATGCTGCGGGGTTATGTCTGGTAATTGATTGTTCTCTGTAATTGTGTTTACGTTTGCATTCGCTGATAAATTTGCGCTGATATTCTGTAAGCGGGAGCTTTCAAGTCCCTCTCCATCTCCCATTACTATGTTCGACATTGATGAATCTTCACCGATGCGGTGGGAAACGGACTCAAAACCCGAGTCACCACTCACCACGGATGTAGGAACCAGCCACGGTGAATCAGCATCTGGGGTATCAGCCGCAGTTGGAGAGGGGCGTGTATGATGCTCTTCACTCATCGCTGCAACAGCCAGAGCACCAGAGCTATTGCAGAAGGGGCCGCGCATTGGGTAGTCGGAGCTAGGCCCCGGATCACCCCGACTCCTGCTGATTTCGCTCTCTGAACTCGCAGCCTGCAGGCACTGACGAGAGGGAGGTACCACGTCCCCGAAACCCTCTCGAGATCCAAGAGGGCCCAAGGTACTGAATCGAATATTGTTTTGGGTTTGTTGCATGGTTGAGGTGCGTTTAAAGACCGCCGTCAAAAAGGATTGGATAAACTTCGTTCGATAAGCGCGTTCAGATTTAGATATGGTTCATGCTCTGGTCGTGGAACGCGTCTTCATTTCTTAGATTAGGACCAGACTCAGAATGATTTGACAACTATAGATTAACTTGCGAGACATGTACGTCAGTGGCTAATGCGCGGCGATGAATATCAATGGATATAGACATAAAGATGCCAAAGAGGTACACCAACAGCAGTTTAAATGCACCCGTACCAGGCCACCGATGCGTCGACAGTTGTGGACGAACCAAAGGTGAAGTGAATGTTACAGAGCCAACACAAAGGCGAGGCAATCCAGCGCTCCGAGGATTTCCGCAATTGATACCATTTTGTGGTGCTGAGATTCCCAAATCAATAGCGACAGTGAAGTGAACGCTATCATCGGCGGGAGACGGGACAGCAATTGGAAGAGGGACTTGGATTTGAACAATAGTGGGAGGTCAGAGGATAAGACTCAGTTTATTATTGCAAGCTTCAGATAACAGATTTTGCATCATATGTATGCGAACTACGAATTGTTTTACCAGCAGAAGAGAGATCTCGGCTAGCGATAAGCATTTCGGCAGCCCAGCAGTCGGGTGAAATAGGGTGAAATATGGCGGTAAGGCAAACAACAAAACCAGGAAGATGCAGGAGAGGAGAGCTTTAGGGAGACCATTGGCCATCCCACGATATAGCATCGTCTGAGCGAGAGTGGAAGTAACAGTTCCAGAGTCAACACGAAAGCGCATTTGGGTTTAGTCACATGATTTCGGGTCCGAAGTGGAATGACATCATAGGGACGTCAATGACTCGTCGGTGAGACATCGAGGGTGGTCGTCGCCCGCCGCGCTCGAGGAAGGCGCAGAGGAGAGAATGGGAGTAGGATGAAGAAGTAAACATACCCATATATAAGCTCGTAACTTCGATAATCTCCAGGGCTTTTGACGAAAGAAATAGCGTAAAATGCATAGGGCCGCTTCTATAGTGCGACTCGTGGGAGGGCTCTAGCGGTGGCAGAGGGGAGCCAAGAGGAGGCATAAAGTCAAGGTGAACCGTGTGTCTGTCTGAAGGGCCAAGAAAAAACTGCGAAAGATGAGTGGAAAGTGTCAGGCACATCTACGTGCAGCCATTTCGGCATTTAATTTCTGGGCTCGTAGGCTCCAACCGCATGTCAGCGGTGTAGCTCGTAGGCTACGCGGGTGCGGGGGTCACCCTTGGGCTGCAAACCCTGGCTTTAAACCCACTCCCGACCATTGACCACCAATCTCACTTTATCCCGCCGCCCACTAGCGCAGGCGTGGGAAAGTGGGAGATAGTGGTGGTAACGGATCAAGGAGGCCCCAGTGTCTTACTTCTCAAAGCCATTTTACCTTGGAGTTACAAATGAGACCCCCCTTGTTGTTCCCACAAACCAGGAGATTCTCCAGGTATACTTTCTTGAACTGTGTGTGGGGTCTTGATTTTATCAGTATTTCACTCCCGTCTGAGAACGCGACTGTGATGTGAATCGAGTCTGGACTGTCTGGATGCGGTAGGTGTCAGCGCGTGGCGAAGCACAAGTGGAGGAAGACAGCGCACACGGGATCACGGCGTCATCTCTTTGTTTTGAACATTCATGGCGTTCAGCGACGAGGACCGAGGACAAAAAGCCGATCACAGTTTCCCAGGACTCGGCAGCAATATCCGTCAGTTCGTCCTCGCAGATGGCGAGCTTGTCGGTCTGAAGGACCATTTCTTGAGCTCTAATTGAGGGGAAATGCCGGCGAGCGACCTCGATAGCAGCCTAATCGCAGGGCCGCGCAATGAGTAAGACGCGACTCAAAACCGCTGAAAGGGCCACTAACAAGGTAGGTTTTCGGGCGGGGAATAAGAACGCGTTTGCTTCCATCTGTAATGACTAGCAGTGACTGGTCCATCGTGTTCGAGGACTTAGAAGTGTTTGCCTTGGGCATGGTCGCGAGCGAGAGGAAAGGGATGAAATTGTCACGTCACGGTCACCCGACACGTGATCGACGCGTCGTTCAGAATAAAATAACAGCAGCAAATAGGGCGTAGATGTCTTATTTTTACAAAAGAGAAAAATAAGTGGCACATCGCTGTGGAAATACGAAGTCAAGCTCTCGACAAGAAGCTGTACGTCATGGGCAGAAATTGACCGGTTTATGTCATACTGTAAGGTAGGTCAACAGCGCGGCTGGGGGCGGCACTTCGCCTGAGTTGACCTTGCTCGGGTAGTCGTCAAGAAGAACCTCGAGCGGTCGGAGATGCTCAATTGGGTTTCTTTTGCATAGACATAAATTTATAAAGAGTAGCATCGCCGGGTCTGAAGCCTAAGACTTGGAGAACATCCGACTTTAGTCCGGCAATACTGTAGGAATCATGCTCGGATATGGCTATACTTGTATTCGAACTCAACCACACGAGCTATCGTTGAACTTCCGTTCTTCATTCGTCTCGCCAAATAGACTCTCGTACAATACGGCCACTGAACTAGATTTCCTTTGCTGATCGGATTGCCCCCGAGAGATTACCGGCCAGATGATCCCTATCCTTTTCTGCCTCCCGATCTCTATTTCTGGTACTAGGCCCAGGATATAGATAATTTGCTCAACATCAAGGTCCAATTGTTGAAGCTGGCGACCAAGACCGCTTCAGCACCCTAATAAATCCGATTTCCGTAGTTCGATGTGAATGCCTGCCAGGCCCATCGCGAAGCGCGGCCATTTATCTCCTTGAACCACTTGATATCAATACTTAAATATATTGAAAGGGCCAGGTTCAGTGTCGATCTAGTGTTGGGAATTCTTCGCCTAGATCACTACACAACGGCCGAGCGAATCAAGCAGGGCCATCTATCGCTGTCAGTCAAAGGAGGGAGTATAAAGGTGGGGCCAGTCTCTCTCTCAACCGACAGTCTACAACCGAAATCGCTCAGTACAATGCTCTTCCGCCCAGCTCTCCTTGCTCTCTTCGCCCTTGCCCACGCTCTCTCGAGCAGCGCACTGGTCTGAACATTCACCCTCCATCTTACGTACAAAAAACATTTAACAATCTCCGATGCAGGCGCCTACTCGCATATTGCGGAGGACTCCAGCAGACGCGAGCGGTATTCCCTGCGGGTGCTTCGGAGACCCAGTCAGTGCGTTATTTCGACTTCTTGCGTTTTGGCGGAAGATGATATATTACATTCATAATCTTATAGCGTTCTGCGTTCCGTGCGCGACCAGCGTCTCCGGTCCTTGAAGTTCAGCATGAGGAAAGGGCTGCCTTGATCAGCAGAGGATTAAACATCGGGAGGCTCTTATGGTGCTCGTAGTTACTCAGACTTGTACTGGCCTCGATAGGCTTAAACTGCTGTTTCTGCCAGCCAAAATGTCCTTTGAGCAACGAACGGTGCCCACGGCTATTCATCAAGTTGCCGAGACACCAACAACTTGCGTACTTTCTATTTCTGCTATTTTTGCGTGCAACGCGTTTAGAAATTTGAAACAGCCGAACTTGAAAAAAACGAGAGAAAAAATGAGGATTCTGTCTTGACAAAATTTTATATCGTGGGGAGCTCGTTCAGCAGCAAATCCAATGCCCCCATCCGACTCGCACACTTGCCCCGTAAGTAAACATCATAACGCTCAACCATCTATTACCGTTCTTGGCAGCCATCATCCCACCGAAACAACAGTTTACCGGGATGTCTCTGAGCCCACGGATCCATGGCAGCGTTTAGGACCCGTAGATCAAAATCGGTGAAGGCCTGTTTGAGCCCCAGTGAGCGACATGGTGTTTCGAGAGATTTACTGCCGTCCGCAGTAGATATGAAACCAACATTGAATATGCATCTTGCAATACCAACTTCCTTCAGTAAAGTTGAAACTACGGCGTTCAGAACCCGTTCCCATGCGGGAACGTCCGAGTTGCAAGCATACAATTTGAACACACCTCAGTGCTCACACTGGATAAAGTGATTTGTTTTGAATGCTTGCGGACGTCTTAACTACGTTTACCTTCCTCAGTGACCCTTTAATTCCAGGCACGGCGTTGACAAGACCATTTTTAGTATCAGTTGTAGATCGCACCAACGTTCCCCCTTTGTTGAACTGTTCTACTCCCGCCACGTAACGGCCACATGTCCGAGGGAAGATCCCCCTATCTTTGTTTGATCCATTTCCCACGACAAATTCCGCCGGTTTGAAGCGCTGCAAGCTTGACCGGCCTTTGTTTATGCAGACACGTTTCAGTGTTCGATATACCACCTCTCCTCAGTTTCAAGTCCTTTTCTCAAAAGATTTTTCTTGCCCAGCAAAGCGGCCATTTTTTTTGATTGTTGTCGCCACGCCACCTTCAACAATAAATGGATTAATTTTGAGGATTCCTGGCTTATTCACTTTCTCAGCTGTGGACGCAGTACAGTTCATTATTTGAATCCTTGCCCGTAACACTATATATTCTGCTCGCAAGACCACACAGCGTCGTCGGATGTCCAATTGCGAAGTTGAAATAGGATCGATGAGGATCAGCGGGATTGCAAACGATGGCCCATGATGGCCACGCCCCAGACTGCTTCCGCGTTGTCAACCCGTCTCGTTTTGGTCTCGTTTAGCAATATATGCGCAACCGGTGATGAAATGTTGATTCTCTACCTACCTACCTCAATTGTTTCACACATTCTAGATCATCGCATGACTTTTCCTTCGATGATCTGTCCCCTTTCAGTTGAGCGTCGGAGGTCGTATCCAGGACTATAAAACTGATCCAAGCTGCAGTGAATCTTTAGTATCTCTTTCATCTTCTCCTTCGACATGCGTACTTTCTTCATATTCTCTGCTCTCGCGGCCGTTGCCAACGCAAGCCATCGCATCACTCTTCGTGTGCGTCTTTTGCCTTCTCAATTCAATCCCAACTAAACTCAATCCCCAGAACAACTGTGCGTGGGGCGTCGGATTGACGCTCAGCAGCTTCCCGCACCAAGGTGTGGACTACACTGGTGAGTCGGCATCGATCTTTCTTGATTTTTGTTCGCTCACCCAGAAGTCAGGGCCCGCAATTGGGGACATTCCAGCGTTTACGAGCAAGGACATCACTGTTCCTGACGGGTAGGAAATATTTTACGCCTTGTAAATCGCACCTGAACCCCCCCATTAGATGGAACGGCAAGTGGGCCATTGAATACCACATGGATCTTATGCTCACTTGACCAGGTCGCATCTGTGATCGCCCTCCCAATTCTGGTGCGCAATTTAGCATCAGTTTGTGCCACTCGCTCATTGCTTTATTAACTCCCAGGCTGCCAGAATGACTGCTTCGGAGGGAGTATGTGTATTGAAAGAGGGTGCTTGTTCATTTGTACTCACATGTGTTTTAGTTGCATTTGGGGAAGCTGGGTGCTCCATGACCGAGGTACGTGCTAACGCGGTATTCTTCTCCGCCACTCCATCCATCTCACGAACTACGTAGTGGACATTCAACTCTGCAAATATTGGCGGTCAAAAGTGCTGCACTTGCGATTTCACCGACGTCCATTAAACTAATTTTGTGTCATACAGCGACTACGATATCAGTAATATCCAAGGTTACTCTGTGGTACGTAGTCCTCCGTTCAAACTTCGATCCTTCCCACTGAACTTGGTCACTGAAGCCCCAGAGAATCATCCCGGACAGCGGTTGCTCCACCGTCACATGCACCAGTGCGACCTGCCCGTGTGATCAGGTGAGCCCAATGCGTCGTTGCACGTTAATTTGGCGCTGACCCGCCCTTCTCTGTGTAGGCTTACCGTCCCGGGGACACTTCCGGCACCTGCGGCGGCACTGGCCCAGTTGATCAGGCTAGCCGTGTTTGCGGAAGCTCGGGATATACTGTTGTGTGAGTTCTCCTTGCTGAATTTGGCTATGGTCGGTCGCTGATACTGGATACAGTTACTGCCCGTAAATGGCACACGATATTATTTTGCTCAAACGTCGCACTCTTAAACGTCACGCTCTTTCAAACATCGTATACATATAACCTAATGTCCCTAGACAAACGTCTCAAAAATCTAAATGCAAGTGTATCTTGGAAGTTGTCCGTCATGAAGACGCAGAAAGTGTCCATATGCTAGCTTAGTATAAATAATTCCTTCAAACCGAAAAAAAACACCAGTCTCCTAACCGGCCTCATCAAGTACGAGTAGGCGGCTACGACATTCCAGAAAACGGTTAAGCTAAAAAGACAGTCCTCCGCTTTGCTCCGGTGCCCAACGCCGGTCTCGGATGCCAAGAACCACCAATGCAGTATATAACAAGACAAAATCTTCTTGCGCCAACAGTAACCCATGGTACGCAGGAAATCCATGGTGTAAGTTGAAGGAAATTGAAGATCAGCTGAAAATTTCATCGAAGGACGATGCAGGCAGTGTTGCTGGTCGAAGGTGAACGAGTTTTAAATCAGTGAATTGCAGCCAAGAAGCGTCCTTTCGCCAGCCTTTTGCTGCAAAGATCTGCATTCAGCAAGGTCGAGGTTCAGACTCTGGTGCAGTACCGTAAATATCAATTTAGAGTACTGGGATGAGAGACCTCTTCATGGCTTCGAACTAAACCCAATCAAAACCAATTAAACCTTGGTTAAACGTTTGTATTTGGTGTTGTGGCTCAAATGGTCACAGTGACGAGCCCATCAATGTGACTCTACGCGCTTTTCCTCATACCACGACATGCCCAAGGCAAAGACTGTGACGCGGGCCGGCCAGCAGGCCGAGGCCCTGCTGGTACTAAAATGTGGAACTAAAGGTGTGATTGTCCCCCGCCCAAAGACGCACAAGGTCAGTGAGTGTCGCATTCGCAGTCGCGTCTACCCATCAGCACTACCGTGTCATTAGGCCGCAATCGACGTCGCCCGCAGGCATTTTCCGTCAATCAAAGAGCAAAACATGATACTTCAGACTGACCAGCTCGCCATTTGCAATAACAACTTGATGGACATTGCGCCAGAGTCGTGGGAGACGGTCGTCGACCTAGTTTCCACAATTATTGTCGTCGAAAGACATGAGTGCACACAGGCAATACCAGTAGCACCAGTCCCGGCACCGAAGGTCAATGATCTACCTATTGGACCAGGATCAGGTGTGCGGGCTTTCTGCTTCAATCAACTTGTTTTACCGACGCGTTCCTTCAGACAGGCAAGGGAAAATTAAAGTCCACTTTTCGTTCAAGGATCTGAGCTTCTCGGTACGCATGCAAAACGACATGAAGTTTCAGAAGATCCGTCATCTCATAGAACGCATATTTGGCTGTGACTGCGACCACATGTCAATGGTCCATGATGGGGCCCGCTTTGGTTTTAAGGATACGCCGTCCAGCTGCTGGATGGAGGACGGTGCCTTGGTCGATATATTCCAGCATCAAGATGGGGGGAAGCTTGTGATATATCTCTATTCTCCAACGGAGACGGAGGTCTCAGTCGCGCTGACCTTGACTCGCGACTGGAGCTTCTCAGCGATATATCCGGTCGTCCCTGCAAAGTCGCCGCATTCGGGCGCGGGTCAGCGCATTCAGTGGAATGTACGGACCCACCTAGATGGGAGCCTCACCGAGTTGAACACCGGCTTAGACGTGGCGTACCTTTTCTGGGAGGCGCAGTAGGCAGTCTGTTTTTTTTTCTGTGCATTTTATTCACTCTGGCCTTGCAGCACCAATCCGGGCATCCCTCCATCACCCCCCGCCTCCCCCGTCGTCCATCAATTCACCGCAGCTGAATCTTTCTCGCCATTGACCAGCGACTTGTCCCCCACGGACTCGGTCGTTGTCGCGGTTACTGAAATCACACCCTACCTTGACAAGGTTCTCCTTGCTCTGGGTCTGCACACCGAAGCACGGACCTCCTTTATAACGTGCGTCTCATCTTACATTTTTTTATCCTGCGCTGAGCATACGACAGATACTGGCTCCCATCCTTCCTCAAGCACACGCATATCGCGGTCCGCTTCGTACCGCAGGCTGCGTACGAAACCGCCGCGAGCCTCGACATCATCCCGACGCCTGACGTGGTCACGTGCGTGTTCATGCTCTTCAAGGGCATCGAGGATGAAGCGTTAAACGACTGGGCGGACGCGCAGCATGGGGAGAACGATCCGCAGCGATGGAAGGATGTCGTGGGCGTCGATGTCGAGCGCGCGTCGGATGCTGCCCTGTTTAGGGTCTTGGAGTGGGGTGGCATGGAGGTGTTGCTGTGATAATACGTTTCGAGCCTATCTATGACTTCATTTAATCGGCCTGCAATTTGTATCGGTTCGAGTGTGGAATACAGTACGACTCGGGATCAATGGCGGGACTGTATACCACCCAGCGTCAAGCCTCAAGGAAGTGACGACAGTCCGTCTACGTTTGAGACATCCACATTGTCGCCAATCGCAAGAATGCGTTAGGTAGGGTCAAGCTACTAAGGTATGAATAAACGGTAGGGTATCTCAGCCAAAAAATGACGCTAGAATAAACAATAAAAAGTCGTCCATCTCGTCTCCATCCTTCATTCATCCATCGTCACCGTCAACCCGCCAGCCTGCGCCCCCCAGGTGGATAAGCTCGACCCCAATCGCATCCTCGTCGTCCGTCTCGTACTCATGGGCGAGCGCTGCGCTCCGCAGCGTCGCCAACCGGCGGTGGAAGTCGCGCAGTGGCGCGCCGCCCCCGCTGTGCTCGACCTCGCGCGCGCGGATGGCGTCGACGATGCGGTCCCACCCGGGGTATTTGTGGCAGCGCAGCATGCCCCAGATCCAACGCGTGCTGCCCGGCTGCGCCGGGTCAGGAAGCCATAGGTTGTCGCAGACGCGCACCCACTTGACGTCGTTAGATTCTGTGGATTGATGACATGTTAGCTGGTACTGACAGTGGGAGATGGTAAGACCGAGGAAGAGCGACGTACGTGGGAGGGTGCATTCCAGGAGGGAGGGGCAGACGTCGCCCCAGGCCGTGACGGTCTCGAAGGCGTGATCCATCTGCGGTGCAGGCTGCTCCTCCGGCTTCCAGACGTTCACGCAGGTGATCGCCAGGCGTTGGAGGGAGGAGAACCTGGCCAGAAATTGGCCGATGGCTTCGAGGTTGGAGGGCTGCTTCAGACGATAACATCAGCTTGGTGAAACGGAGCGAAAGATAACGGCAGCTTACATGGGTTAACAGCACATCCATAAAGAACAGATTCGTCATGCTCAGGGCGTAGATATGGGGCAAATGGGTCGAGATGCGATCGAGAAGGTCGATATTCCATCCGTGGCGCCGGCAGCTGAGGACGTTGAGCGTCTCGGTGCTGGATCGTTCCAGAGCTGCAATCGATTCCTCCGTTGGTTCATTTATGGCGTCCCAGGTAATGAATGCCGCGCGCAAGGATGCGCGGTGTATCAGCGGCGCCACACACGAGCTATTCCCGATAAAGTACTCGAGTTTAGGAAGAGCGATCGGGTGCCTGGGATGGTGTGATATCTTCTCGTGTGCGCCGAGCTGAAGGTACCTGATCTGGAGGTGGCGATTAAGGAACGAGACCATGGTGTCGTCCAAGGAGAGGCAGCACTCGAAGTGGTGCAGACGCGGCAGTGAGCAGCGGGTGAGCACCGAAGTGTATTTTGAATCCGCTACAAGAAGGACGAGGTCGTGGACGTTGGTCATTTGCTGTAGCGCCTTTCCGATTAGTGAATAGAACGATGGGAAGGACGGCAGAGCGGATGGACTGGCGAAGTTTTAGTGCGACAATCAAGGCCCCAAGAAAATACTGACGCGTATGATATCTCGAACCTCTTCACCACCGATGCCACCATAGCATTCTGCACCACGGTGCGGCAGCACTTCACAACTGCGGCGGGAGACCGGAGAGAGATATCGCAATATATGGAGCGCACGCAGAGTGCGTAGAGGAGCTTTGAGACGAGACACAGCGCGAGATGTGATTCCGGTGGCGTAAAGGCAATAATTTCCTCGAGTGTCTCCGGTGCAAGGCTCCTGATCGGAGATACGGCAGATCCTTTTTTTGGAGCCATATGGCCCGGGGGCGCAGAGGGTTCTCCAGTATTCCAGCCAGCGACGACGGGTGTGTGGGGTAGTGGTGGTATGACGGGAAGAGACTCCAAAAGACCGAGTAACATCCCCACCTTATGACGGCGCCGCACGACAAACACGAGGCGCTGGCTGTGCTCCGGGTGAGCTCAATCCACCGGAAACGGAGAGAAGGGGAAGAGAAGCAGGGCTGAGAGCGCAATCCGTAAGCCGCGTGCGGGTTCTGGCCTGATGTTAGTTGAGCTTGGTTTAGGCTTTGGAAAAAATAGGCTTGTTAGCCGGTCACGCCCGTCACACCATCGTTCCGCCAAAGCGCGCCCCTTGTATTTCTGTCAGGGTAAGTTCCCATGGTCGCCCGCTTGCCCGGAAGAGCGATGTGGGTCCAGCACGGCCTGAAAAGCCGCCCGACTAACGGGATGAGGAAGTTCAAGATCAAAATGATGCTCATTTGAAATACCTCGTGTTACACTATTGCTTCCGTATGGCAGAGCTGGGCAAAGGAAAAAATTACTGGAGTGAGCGCTCCGTCTAGGAATTTGCCTTTTTGGAGTTATTTCTACCGACGTTGACCGTCGTTATGGATTGCGTACAACAACCGCCTTTTTGGGGTTAACCGCGGCGTTGTGGGTCCCCCCATCAATCCATTGTTCGCGACGAATAAGCAACGTCTGGGGCACCAAAAAAAATTATGAGGGATCAAAATCCTACGGGAGACGACTTTGGGGAAAGGGAACTTGCACTCGATTTTTTTTGAACGTCGTTACGGCTGTGGAATCGTGGAATCGTTGTCTGACGATCACACCCACTGAGACCCACTGGAGCCCATAACGGATTTGCCTGCTATAATCGACAGAAGAACACGATTTGATGGAAACCATCGCCGCATGGACTCGCAGACAAAATCAGCAAAACAAAGCAAGGCTTGTCCGGACTCGGCTCGGCACCGACGGGTGGCTCTTAGTTCTGCCTCTAGCGCGCTGGCTGAGGGGCCATAAGGATCCGGATGCAATTGGTGCAAGATTTGGTATGCCGTTTGATTTTTTTATTTGCAAAATTACCCACTGGCATCCCCAGACAAAAAAAAAACACGCTGAGTGCGTGTCCAGCCCTTATCTGATCGCAGGCAGGGGAGAAGAGATGGAAACCAAATGGGACATGGTGTTCTTGATGTCGATTGGAAATCTTGGATTTCGCATCAGCGGTAGCTTTGATTCTGGACAGCACATGTTCGAGCAACAGGAGCGGCTGACCTCCAGAAATGCCAATTATAAGTGTTCCCCCAGTCGCGATAGCAGACTTACTTTATCGTAGCCAGGGACCTTCAATTTCGGCAATGAGAAAAAACCCAGGACGCAGGGACGCTCGAGCCTATGATCTTGAACACGTCACACAGCAACAACCTCCTGTTTTCCGTACACGAATCTTCCAGAACCGTCCTCAGGGGGTAGTATACAGCAAATGCTGGCGCCACATTTCAAGAACATCAGAAATAGCACATCGTTGCCTTGCAATTGAATTATCACGACCAGGACATGTGTAACCAGAGAGTCCGACGAAACAAGGTATATTATTCACAGTGCGCTAAGGTACACGCGATAGGCCTCGGCTGCATTGCCTTGTCCCCGTCACGGCCGAAACGCTTCCATACCAGTCGAGCTTGCACCTGAAGCGCGGAGTGCGGTGTGCGGGCTTCCATCGCTGGCTTCCCGGGATCTTCGACGTAACGTCCAGCAGGAAGGCGCACTTCCCCCTCCAGTGTCTGGGCCCGAAGCCATGTCACGGTCGAACTGAATGTAAGACTGAGGAAGATAGGGGCGTTTACCAAGGACTCGGGCGTCGTCCTGTAAGTCAATCAGTTTGGATATATGCTTTCTGACGGCTCTGAGAATTCGTGGCGTATGCGCGGAAATACTGCGGAGGGTTTCTGAAAGATCCCTTTTAAAAGGAACGTTGAAAACTTGAACCATTCGGGATGTGCCGGACTATGAGGCAATGTCGTACGAGGATAACGTTCTAGTCCGATCAGACGCTGCGTAAAATTGGACGACGATGGGCGCAAAAAAATTGATAGCCCAGTATTTTCTACGTTGAATTCCAAAAGAAACAGACAACAAGCCAAGCGAAATCGTGGTCCAGAGTTATAGTATGGACGCCAATGGAAGAACAGTTTTGTTTAGGTTGAAGATACTGCAACGGTTCATCACCTCAAGGCAACCAAAAATATTGTCGCAAGGACAACCGCAGGGCATACGTTTCACGCACCACAGGCGGCGTTAGAGTGGTCGCCATCGCGTCCGTATAGACAGAAGAACAGCCGGGCCGGCGCACAGAAGTCACGCCCGGACAGGTGCAAAGCGGAAGCCACGAGGTCATCAAGCCACAGACATGCCGATGGCAGGCACAGACATTCAGAGTACGACCACTAAGAGGCCTCGTTGAGGCCGCGAGGGCCTTTGTAACGAGGTTCGCTGCATTGGGCAGACGGGTGCGATGCAAGGTGCTATATAGGGAAATGCACCCGCGTCATGAGACGAGCTCGATGAATTGGGAAACGTCAGTTGCCGAGATTCTCCAGACGAGTCGCTGTTTCCTCGTTTCTCGGGCCGTGGGTTCTAGGCTGTTCGAGGCCGCAAAACAGATCATGATTCACGCAGAGCCGACATTGATCCCAACAATCGACACGTGGCAAGGCAAACAAAGCCTCTTACAGTACATCCACTGCCGCCAGCCCGAAGCCGCACAGAACCTTCGGAATTACTTCAAAATTCAGGACGATAGGTCGCTTCACGCGGATGTTCTGGCTGAATACTTCCATCGGGCTTCTGATATTATTTGATTCTTATTTGGAGCATTGCTTTCAATTGGAATCCTTTTCAAGTAGCCGCTATACACGGTAAACGGGGCCTGAAGCCGCACAGAACTTTCGGGATTACTTCAAAATTTAAGAGGATAGGTCGCTCCACGCGGATGTTCAGGCTGAATCTTTTCTTCGGGCTTCTATTATTAGGGTCGTTCACACCCAGCCTTTTTCACGCCCTTTTTCGCGCCCTTTTTCGCCCTTTTTGCCATTTTCTTCGTTTTTTGCCCGGTTTCCCCCCCCTTTTTCAATTAGAAGTACAAAAAGGATAGAACAACGAAAAAAACAGGGTCCTACATGCAATTCTGGGGGAACTGAAAAAAAAAAAGGGCACGAAAAAGGGCGTGAAAAAGGCCAGGTGTGAAACCCCCCGTCTGAAGCTCCCTTTTTCCACCCTTTTTCTACCCTTTTTGACTCCCTTTTTCTACTTCATGCAGCTTGGGTGCTCCTATTGTTCCTCAAAGGTCAGATACCAACTTGAATGTTCAAAAAGGACTGTAGTGAATTTTTCTGGATTTTATAGCTCACTATCTACCAAACATGAAAAAGGGGGCAAAAAAGGGTGTAAAAAGGGTGCAAAAAGGACAGGTGTGAACAACCCTATTATTTGAGTATTATCTGGAGCATTGCTTTTGGATTGAATCTTTTTCAAGTGGCGGCCTAGCCTCTGCTATACAAGATGAACGCAGCTGCTTGACCGACGCAACCCAGAAAGGTCACCCAGTCGGCGACGTGACCTATAAGGATGGAGTCCAGTGAGCTCGTTTTTAAACGAAATTACGGATGCTTGTAATTACGCCAGGCAGCTTGCGAGGGAGATCTAGGCTCGCGAGAAGTGTCTCTGTATCCTGGTCAACGACACGGGCATCGCACCCGAGAAGACAACACCGGACGGCAAAGACGCCGAGGACGGAATTTGTTCCCGCGACGTAGGTATTTTGTTCTACGTCCTCTGTACCTGGACTCAAACTCTATCGAATACAATCTTAAACTACAACGTGCGACCTTTGAAACGGACATACAGTATAAGAACCTTACAGCTTGGCCTTCGTCCCCTTCAACCGCCGCTCATATTCATCCTGCAGTACCCGGCGTTTATTCTTCCCCGTAGGCGTTTTCGGGATCTGCACTCCCGTAAGTGCCACCCGCCTAATGAACCTGAAGCAGGTGAATATATACGCACCTCATCCACGACCTCTATTCCGCCGCGGAGCCACTTGTGCTTGCTCAAGGACTCCTGGTGCCATTTTTCCAGCACCTTAATAACGGCGGGTGCCCCCTTCTTCGTGCCGGCACTGCTCAGCACAATCCAGGCGCGAGGAACCTTCTCGTCATCCGTGCGGCCCCCGCTGACGCCCGCAACGGACACGTCCGAGATGAGCTTCTCCGGATAGGCAAAGAGGATATCCTCGATTTCTTTCGGCGAGACCTGTATGCCCGACACCTTCAGCGTGTCCTACATGTGCCGCTCATCGTTAGCACAGTGAAACCGCACTCCCCCGCGAGACTCACCTTCGCCCGGTCTTCAAAGCTAGCGAAAAAACAAGTCAGCAGGGCTTTCTTCAGCAGGAGGAAAGACACACAAGAAATAGCCCCTCTCGTCCGCACGGAACTGGTCGCCAGTGCGAAGCCAGTCGTCGACAAAGGTGTTCGCGTTCGCCTGTGGATTGTTCCAGTACCCGGACATGATGTTGCCGCCACGCAGCCATAGCTCGCCGGGCTCTCCCGGTGCAGCGTCGGTACCGTCATCGCGAACGATTCGGCCGTCGAGCCCCGGAAGCAGGATGCCCGTCGTGTTCGGCGGCGGTGCGCCCATGTCCAACATTCCCTCGAAGGGACGCGCCAGCGCTCCGATCGTCTACACTCCTGTTAAGTATGGGTCTAGGCCTCGGGCAGCTGAATACTTACAGCCTCGGAGAGGCCATATCCTATTCTGGGATCAGCGGGACGCGGAGAGAATACGGGACAGCGGACCTTGCTGGATGCTCGACTTCTTATTCAAGAAGCGCGACATTTGCGCGGCGAGCTCGGGGGGTAAATATGCCGCGCCGGATTTGATGGAAAGAATGGAGCTGAGATCAGCGGTTTTGGTACCGGGGTGGTTCACCAGCTGGTGGATCATGGACGGAATGAGCGTGAGGTCCGTCACACGGTACCTGGTGTGCGCACATTAGCGGCTGGCAGAGGGTATCAGCGAATGTGGACGACGTGCTTGGCTATGATCCTCAGGAATTGCTGTGTCCTCCATTTTTCAAGAATCACGTATGTCATCGGCTTGAGAGTTGCCCGAAAAATGTACGCGTGCAGGCCGTACGTATGGAACATGGGAAGAACGCCGATGGTCATTGGCAGACTTTCCGCGGGCCGAACAATCTTGAGGCAGACTTGTCAGCGGGAACATATCAAACTCGATGGAACGTACCGCGTACGGTGCTGCGAGCTGGTTGACCATGGTAATTTGGTAATTTGCGCATATTATATTTCCGTGTGTGATCATGACGGCTGAATTTCGTCAACTACGCACTTGGCCAAATTATCAGTAAGATACGCACCTTTCGGGAGCCCAGTTGTCCCGCTAGACATGACCAAATACGCGAGAGTGTCCTCTTTTGCTGGACGGACTGGCTCGAGAGGGACTTTCCTGCGCTTCACGCAGTCGATCATCTGTGTGAAACTCTTGCGGCCATTAACAGCCTGGCCGGACAAGATATATATCTTGTCCGGCGTTATGTGCACCTCTGCGTCTTGAATGGCTGCGAGGACGTTCTTCAGAAGTTTTGCATCCACAAACAAGCGAGTCGCTTTCGTAAGTTTCAGTGCATGCACGAGCTCGAAACGCGTCGAATACGTGGAGATGAGCGCGAACGGCGTCGTCACCGTGATCAGCGATAATACAACGTCGATGTACTCCTGTACATATTAATTTGTGAGACGATTGACAGAAGTTTTGAAAAACGAGCCACAAACGAGTGAATTGTTCCCCAGCAATCCTATCATCTCAACCCCGTCTCCGGTGAGACCAAGACCTCCATCGGAGACTTTGGCGCCCAAAGCGGTCGCTCCCCAGCCCACGCGCTCTACCAACTCCTTGTACGTCCGTTTCCGTCCTGTCTTTTCCTCGACATAAATCGTATAATCCGGCCATACTGCCTGCCTCCCGGCTCAATGCTCGTCAAGGTTGGGCAGTTTAGATAGATCTCACCTGGTCGGGGCGTCTAAACATGACATCGTAGACGTTGACATCGGGCAGAGGCGATAAAGGCGGATAAGGGGACTTGATCGACATGGGGGAATGGGGGGCTCAAGGCTGCACTATTGCATGATAGATATCAGCGGTGTTATAAGACCTACGGCAAGGTTCTCCCGTATTGCCGGTGTACTCGCACGGAGGTTCTTAGAAGGCCCACATGTCATGTGAACTCGCCTCGATCATATCTTCTAATGACACTGACACGGAGATGTCAGGACATTTGAGTTTTTTTTTTGCACATACTACGCCTCAATTAATCTTCGGAGACAGAAGCAATGAATTTACAATTATTTTCGGCACAGGAACAATCGAATACAGCGATAGTCGGTGATATCGGGAAAACATGGTGCAGTATGTATAGCAGAATACTGCACCGATATTCAAACGTCTGTGAATTCAACCTGAATAAATTGAGGCGACCTTTATATCTTCAAGGCTTTTTGCAGAGACCCGCAAAAATGCAGTCCCTCCACGCCGCGTACATGAGCACCACGAAGTTATTGCCCTCGGGGCTGCACCAACACATCAGTATCTTTACTTCGCCGAAACATAAACACGCACCTGCCCGCCGTCCACGGCGCCGTATCGCTCCACCCTAGCGGGTTCACCGCAGGCGTCGCCGTTCCATTAGTTGTGATGTGCGGGTTCCCCTCCGCGTCTACCCCACCCAGCACCGTCCTCACGCCGTCCGCCCACCCAACATATGTCTCCACATCAAACGCCCCCGGCGCATGCACTACCATCCGATACGCCACTGCCGCCAACATCGACGTCCCGCTGATCTCTCCGAACCCGTGCCCATCCCCCGACACGTCGTCCACATAGTTCCGTAGCAGGCCGCCGTCTGCGGGCGCCCCCCGCGCGCCGTCGATGATCTCCTTGATCCAAGTGGTGAGATCCCGCACGGCGTCGGCTTTCCAAGCCGTTCCGTAGGCAGCCGGTGCCTTGAGCACAGTCGCGAGCACGCGCGCCATGCCCATCGCGGCCCAGCCGTTGCCCGTACTCCAGAGCCCCGCGTCGGCACTCTGCGGCCCAACGATGTGGTGCCACAGCCCGTTCGTCGTAGAGCTGTTGGGCGGAGAGAAGGTAGATGCGTCTGACCCGAGGAGGATCACCTCGCGGTAGAGCCCGCACTGGCGGTACGCGGTCTCGAGGAGGGACGCGTTGTTCGAAGCTGCAGCGAAGTACGCGATGAATGGGGGAGCCATGTACATGAAGTCGGCCCTGTGGTGATAGTATTAGCAGTCACTCTGTTGAATATACGGTGAAACATACCAGAGCTCCGCAACGTCAGCGCGCTGAGAGATGGCGCCGTTGACCCAGCGTGGCGCCGAGTTGATCATGTAGTCGATCTCACTCTGCGCGGCGGTGGCGAAGCTGGCGTTGGTCTTGCCGAGCATGACTGCGGCAACGCCGAGGCTCGCAGGATCGCCCACTGCACCGTCACCGTTAGAGAGACCGTTCGCGCCTAAGCCAAGCACAATTTTGGATGCGGCGTATGCCAGTGATGGGACCGTAGACGGGTCGACAGTCGGAACGGGGAAGGGGCGGAGGCCAAACACAGACAAGGAGGAATTTTGGAGCTCGAGCAGGGCCTCGGTCGCCGTACCATACTCCCAAGAATGGCTGGGGAGAGATTTGGCTATCGCGGCCACGGTCGAGATGTTGAAGCCAGGATCGAACGGAGTCGGAGAGGTGTATTGCAAAAGACTTGCGCCAATTAGAGAGAGGAGAGAGAACGTGATATTAGACATGCTGAGGGGAAAGAATGAAAATTGCACACTCAGGTGGCACGCCTTTTCTGAGTTTTCTGATCTCGTCAACCCTACAATGTCACATGGCGACATACTTGCGTTTCATCGGCAGAATAGCATGGAACGCGTCGGCGCTCAACAATGACTGGGATGGATCATATCTACGTACCGTAGATTGTAATAAGCTACTTCGTTATGTTGAGGTACGGTAAATTCCCTTTTTTTTTGTTTTCGTGGAGCAGGATTTTGCTTCTCACGTTCAAGCGGAGCCGACGCTTAAGTATGGGATCCATATTTTTGATGCGGAGAATCGGAGAAACATCGTTTGGACGAGAATCAAACGTGAATGGCATTTTTGGGCTGCCTGTTTGTAAGAAACGGAGGTCAATAATGGAGCAGTCTTTCCTGTGGATTTTCACCCTCCCAAGGCTTTTTTCGAGTCTATACGACGTCGACTCGCCCAATCTAAGCGATCCCAGTAATACGATCATTCGCATCAATCCATCATTATCGGCATTCTGCAGCCGATTGTCAGTGCTCTCAGCCTGCTCTGTATATTGGCGTATTTAAATGTGTCCTGCACCGGCAGCTATGGTTATTTCTGGGGGAACACTCAGTGCGGAACACACGGACTTTCTAAGTTCTTTCAACCACGTTAGCGCTACCTTCTCCCGCCTGCTTGCAGCCGATATCGAAGTCTCGAATACCTGGCTGGGCAAGTCTTTGTATTTTTCCGCCTCGCTTAACTCACATTTTATGATCCAAGCTGAGCTTGAAGACCTCATCTTTTGTTTCCCCATATGCAAATAATTTTTGACTGGTTTCGGGTAGTATAAGACAGCGGAGCTGGGAAGCGAAAGATGTCGGGTTGATAAAAGCGATGTGGTGCCAAAATAATTTCGTTCCACGGGATAACTGCTGTTGATCCGGTGCTTTTGACTGGATTTTCTGTCAGAATTGCCCACATGCAATCAACGAATGGACTTACTCCAAACCCCGTTGAAGAATTCAGAGAGAAGATATCGAATATCGGCAGGAGGAACCCTCCCGATGTCGATAGTCGGAAAAACGGGCATATCATCCGCATTTACCGGTATCGAAAGGTTAATGCTCATTGCCTGGGATCGTCCTGTATTATTCTGTTAGAATAATCATAAAAGGCAACAGGTACACACGAGGGATCGCATTTTCCGCGAACGGGTACCAAGCGTGACCATAGTCTCGCCATAGCACCTCCGTGGTACCACCGAAATTAATTTTATTGTGAGTAGAATGACCGTGGAAGCTGGAATGGGAATGAGTGCACGGCAGTGTTGAAAATTAAAGAGGATCGGCACACGTTCCGGTTTCCAGATCACCCTTGATGTCACGAAAGGCGTAAAACATCAACATCTCAGCGTCTCCAAGCAATCCACCTCGGCAGAGTTCACCTAGGGCGGTGTGCATATCCCTGGTGAAGTCCTATCTGTCTAATCCTGGAATTTGGGGCCAAATTCCGGGATCCGATAAATAAGGTTGGCGGCGACTTTAAGAGCAACAATTATTGCAGGGGATTGCCCTCGTAAGTTGTCCCGTTTTTCAGAGGGTTTGAACTGCTCACGGAAATTTGACCGACGCGGTGGAAACAGAACATAATTCGTGATTCAACAACACAGAGTCGGGGGAGTTTCTGGTGCTCGGTGGATGTGATTTACATCTGATTTAACACTTCAAGAAAGTCAGCAGGAGATCCTATCGTCAGCAGAAAGGTTGTAATGGACGTATGAGAGTTTTGTGTTTCCACCGAACACGGTCGTTCCGTTCTACGTTGTATAGGAAAGCAAATAACTTGACTAAATTTAATGTCCCAGAGGTGTTGAATCAACATGATCGATATCAACCCCTCGTCGGTAAAGGGGAGATCTGATATGATTTCTGGTACCACATGTAGCCTCGACATGGATATCCTACCTGAATTTCGGTAATTTTGCAGGTAATTTTCTTCAATGTACGCTTATGGTCAACGCCGGAGCGAAGCAAAGGGACATCTTGTTCCAAATTCTCGGGCAAGGCCATGCAGTTCAACTAGGGTCTAAAAGTAAACCAACCATAAAGCCAATCCTCGAGTTCACTCCTTCTCGATCCCCTTACATCTCGTTCGAGCTTTTATGTAAGATTTTCCAAGTCAGCATTAGCATTCATAACGAGCCCCAAACCTGTTCCACAAAGTCCTCCACGTCTTTCAACAACACCTCCGGGACTTCCAGTGCCGCGAAATGTCCTCCTGATTTCGCTTGACGATAGAAGACGAGGTGTCCATCTTGCTTGACCCACGATTCCGGGAGAGGACAGATTTCGCTGAGGGATAGAAAAGAGGGTTAGCGACAGAAGGAATGAAAAAGCATACACACCGAGGGAACCAAGTGTAGCCGAAAGGCTTTTCGTGGTACTTGTAGGGTGCACGTGCGATAGTCTGATTTAGAAGTAAATAATATTAATTTCGAAGGCTCTGCCAGAGAGGGAAAGAAGGAGGGACGCAGGGCACGAACCTCCCTGTAAGGATAGAAGGACGTGGAAATCGAGTTCGTAAACCAGTAGATTGACACGTCTGTCAGGATCACATCCAGAGATGGATCCTCATCTGACCACTCCAGAATCTTCTCCCCGATCCTGAAATTCATCGTCAACGTCATCAGGCGGAAATTGAATGAAGTGACATTGGAGAGAAGCAACGAACCAGGCGAGAAGACCTAACGGGCTTGACGACAAGGCAAATCCAAGAGTGTTTGGACGAGTACCTTGCTCAATACCGTAGGCCCAACCGGTTTGGCGGAACACCGTACCACGGTCAAGGGCTTCGCGCTCGGCTTGCGAGAGGATTGCGCGGTCGTCGTTCTGGGGAGGAGCAGTGCTGAACATGTTTAGGTGAATGGCTTGCGGGAGAGATATATCGGTTTGGCTCAATGTAGGTCAGAATAAAGAAGAAATGAACCTTTGCAGTTATCGTGGTTCATTGTCAAGATTCGGGCAACAAGAGAGCCGATATCACCTCCCTATGTGCAAATTAACGGTCAGCCGGGGGTTAAATGCAAGGAAGCTCTTGAATCACAGACCTGAGCAACGTATTTATCGAACCCCAGTCCAACCATGAGATCATTGAAGATCTTCGCGACATCCGCCATTTTGAACTCCGTCGATTGAGGACCGGAGCTGAAGCCGTAACCCGGGTGAGAGGGAACCACTACGTGGTAAGGAAGGGATTCGGGTGTGTACTTCTTGGAGAGGATTCCCAGGATAGGAATGAACTCGATGAAGCTCCCTGGAACTCGCTTTGGCCTTATTTAATCAAGTGGAAGGAGAGACGGACCTGGCCAGCCGTGGAGCATGATCAAAGGGACCGCATCCTTCTTCTTGCTGAACAAAGCCATGAAATGAATATCATGGATATACTCTTTTCCTTCGATTTGTACCGGAACTTTGGTCATAAACTGAGGGAAAGAATTCATCTTCTTCTCTTGAGCTCGCCTACGTCCGGTACCTCGGATATCAGTCGCGTCTCGTGAGCGCCCGGAATCTCCTGCTAACTCACCAGTCGAAGCTCGTCTCCCATGCTTGCTTAGCAGTCTTCAACCAGTCCATGGACACGCCTAAAGAGTGGTCGGAAGGGTTGCTGTTGGTGGGTGTGGATGGACCGAGGCGTGAAGCCTTGAGGAGCGATTTGAGCTCTGCAATGTCGGCGTCGGCAATGGCGACGGTGAAGGGTTTGGCGTCCAGCTTGGGAGGGTTGGGAAAGGTGCTGAAATGCGACATCCTGATAGTTTCGATGATCTGAGAGAGGATTGAGGAGTATTGAAGAAGAACTCTGAGAAGAGCGGATAAATGAAGAGATAAAGACAATCTTCTTAAATATAATACTTTACTTGGATCGCCTCTACTAGCCTTAGTCAGGCGCGGCATCAATCACGTGCCGAAGGCGTCAGAGACGCCATGATCAATTAACACCGACCGACGGGTATACACAAAGGGCCCTACTACAGCCGTTTTTTTTTAAATGTCCGGGTTTTGATCGAGTGGTGCTATTTGATTTAATATCCAAAGAAGGTGCAATATAACATCTGTTAGGATATCCAGAACATAGTTCAGCACAGTTGGGTGGGTCTTCATTGCCCAAAGTTGAGTGGCGGAATATATTTGAATATATCCATATTTTATTCATATTGTATTGTATTGTATCCATGCTGGTGAGTATAAATACGATACGGGCCCTTGCAGGTGAATACGCTACAGATATGAATATGATACACCAATTCATATTCATATCATATTTTGGCTAGCACTAAATTAGACTGCGACCCGAAACGTACCAGTGGCTGTCCACATCGTATCCTCAACTATGGGATGAAACCGTCCGTATTACGGTTACGGCGTAAAAAATATGCCCGTAAGTGTAATCTAATTTGGCGGAAACGGGACGTACGGGTTTGACCCGTACCCGTACCGTAGCCGTCCGTTACAGGCGTATTTCAACTTTTCTGCAGGCCTTGGCAAGTCTTGCAGGTTTCTTTCCAAATTCCCAACTGTGTCTTTTGACTGAATTGACGCACGAGATGGCATGGAAAGCCTTCAGTGAAGCGCTAGCCTCACCCGTAAAAAACCCGTCGAAAAACGACCGTATTTTCGGCTGAGACGGTACGGGGCCGTAACCATTTTTACGTGCCGTCATCCTGTAAATTTACGGGACGGTTGCATGTCCTATCCTCACCCACCATGTGGTCCCGCTGTTGTCAGTATTAAACACATAATCACCCCCGCAGTCCGCATTGCTAAGCGCCACCCAACGCCGTTGCCTTTTATCCGTCGGACTCGGAACACCGTCTCGCTACTCGGGATATTGCCATTTTCTGCATCTCACACCGCTTTCCCCGACTTGTTGTGGATCCTTCTGATTAACCATTCTTTAAGCAAATGGCTCCTCGGCTGTGCCATTTCCCCGTATGTCCTTACTCCTTTTCTCTTCTTTTGCGTGACTTCCCTGTTTAACTCCTTTCATCCCAACTTTTGCTGTGATTTCTTCTCACTGCGGCCCGTCTCGTGTTTGGACCAACTGCTTCATTTTCACGTCTACAAAACCTAACATTTGAGCTCCACTGTAGCGAGATCGATGCAGGGATTGTCAGGAGGCAAAATGGAGTGGACCGTCGTAACGAGATCGCATGGGCTACTATGTTCTTTATCCTCGGCACCTTTGCCATGGTGAGTAGCCATCATCGTTAACTACGCTTTACTGCATGTTGATCAGTGCGCTCACCAAGGGCGTTTTTGGCATGAATGTAACTGACATCGGCGTTGGCGTCATAACATTGGTGTAGTCCATTTGGGCACCTTCGGCATCATTTAAATACTGGTCAGGCTGCTGCCCAATTCGCAGGCTGAAAGGTCGCTGCTGATATGGCTTTTATGGCCCTTGGCGCTATATGCTCAAAGCATTCAGCAGCGGATTGGGGTTCCGGCCGGTGTACCAGTGGATCCCAAAAGGTACGGCCTTCACCCAGGTAGTTTGACGAGTGGCTGACGATATGAGTGGAATTATATTTAGGGCGCCAGAGTTACCAGTCGAGTCAATCCCCGAATCATTGACCGAGTCACTGGCTTCTCTTGCTCCTCCTCCGACCGAGTCACCGACCGAAGGACGTCCGCGGAGATCATTTTGGGACATACACGCCATCCAGAGGTCAAGACAATCAGAGAGGTAAGTCTGAACACTGAAGATGAATGACCGGCTGTTGATAATACTGATCTAGGAAAATCGGGAGAGACAGCCAGGTCGAGGAAGGTTTGAACGAGGCAAATAGCGGCGACGTCACTGGATATTCCTTGAAACTGAAGGTTCGGGAATAATGATGAACTTTTGGAACGAGGAAAAGGTTATGTTCTTCAGAATCTTCCAGATCATGTTGCAAGAACTCACAACAGCGTCTGGGAAACCCCGAGTGGCTAGGTACGGCCCAGATGTGGAACACGGTTCAATTGGAGCGCCCTTAACGGCCTATGTACTAGTGAGGTTGGATAAACATTTACCGAGGCGGCGGGCATGACGTAAAGAAGGAACGTCTATTCCGCGCTCGTCTCATCGTTCGTGACTTGCGCGACATTGGCCACCGCGGCTTCACGAGATCCCTCCACCATCTCCTGGTTTCCGATGTAATCCCGCATGATTCGGCGGCCATTCCGTGGCTTTCAGGCGATCGTGTCTTCGGCACCTTTCCAATAATTAAGACCCTTCGGTTGCGGTTGAGTAGCAGAATGCGGAACGATGAGACTGATGAAAGAAGCTTAAGATCCGAAGAAATCTTCATCCTTCCGAAGGATGAAGGGGTTTCAGTCGATACGGGTTGTGAGAGCGAACTTTGAAGGCAAATAGTTGTTATTAATACTGAGTTGGAAGAATAAAAGACAATAAACAGGGATTGAAATTCTGACTGGTACTCGCCACTAAAGCCCACCAGGACCAGCGAATCCTAGCGCACTGATGGACAACGTGAGCGGATCCAGCCTCTTCTCTATCTCACTCTCGCGACGACTTAACCCATTCAAAAGAACGAAGGAGGTCGAGCATGACTGCATCGCATTACTCGTCGGGCTGCAAAGTGCCTTCCACGGCGAATTCCCGTCCTTTCTGACCAGGATACAGTTTGGAATCGCCTGACCGCCCATCCTGAAGTTGATGGCAACATTTTGCTGGCCGCCGGGTCCATTGCAGCTGAACTGGATTTCAGCGGTTGAATATCCGGCAGTGTTTTTTGCGACGTCGTCGAACAAATACGATCCACTGCAGCCAGGATATTGCGCCGAGTCGAGAGCGCGCCCTTGCACATGGGTCCCGCTGATGGAGGGGCCAGATCCAACGGCGTAGAAATCCTAGATCAAAGATGAATTAAATGGCTTTGTGACCCCAGTTGAACATCACCCACTGGGCTCCCGGATCCCATGATTTTGACAGCGCCATTCGCACCATACGGCATAATTCCAACGGGAGCAAGTGCACCGGCAGGCACAGATTGCACGTAGACGACAGTTCCCACTGTCCCTGGAACATTACATTGCGGGGATTGAGGAGCGGGGGGCATCAGGGGCTAGTAATCAGTGAGGAATGTTGAACGGTGTGAGCGTGCTAGGATAGCTCACATGTGGATTAAATGACGATGGGTTGTACTAGTTGAATGAGATGGCACTGTTTACTTGAATTCACTGAAAATTGCCTACCTGGCCATGGTCGTATAAAGGGAAACAATCTGGCACCGGTTCGTTTGTTCTCGTGGAGATCATTTCCATGGTTTCGAGATAATAGTCCCAGGCATTTTGTCCGCGCGAACTGAACGTGGATTAGTAAAACACTCGCAGTGGCGAAGTATTCCCTTACGTGCATCCGTTCGGATAATCACTCAAAAGCGTTCCAAGCCAGGTGTAGAAAATCAGAGGAAGACTCGCGTCATCAACGCGGACGCTGGAAGGTGTAATTTCCGAGAGAAGGGTTTGCACTTTGATGGCAGTCTTACGGAACGTCGAAGCCGTACTTTGGAAGTCTGCCACAGTGAATGGATAAATAAATAACGGTAAATTCGTTGAAATGATTTACATTGGCCCAACGCCGCAAGGTGTCGCAGAAAGTCCCTGCAGAGAGAATCTGAGGAGAAGGTCAAAGTCATGAACAACTTCGCTCACTCCGTGGAATATATTATTGCAGCGTCCTGAGGATTGTTGAATCTGACCGGATTCAAGCGCAAGAAATCCATCTGCATTTGATACGGCGGATTGTCTGCATCTACCGTGTTTTGATTCACCACATTGGACTTTGCTACAAAAGATGCCGAATTTTCAAGAAGACGAGGATCGTAGCGAAGACTGGTACCTTGATTCAGCGGTTTATCCACCCAGACCATGTTGTCAATCTGGATTTTCTGTCAGCGGTTTATCCATCGAAGAAAGGCAGTGGTACAAACTGTGTCGATTGCTCCTACAAGTGCCTCTCCCATTGTGGAGCCATCTGCTCGCTGGTAGTCGAAAAAGTTAGCGCGGATCCTGGACAGAATGGCATGAACAACATAAAGCAAAGAACTTGGTCAATCATACCATGTGCAGTCCGCAGTATTTATCCCCGGGGCGCCCGTAAACACAGGAGGCGCACCGACAAACTGGCTGATATACCCCAATCTAAAACACATGAGTCAATGTCACTTTAAAAAAATGGGAATGCTGCATACTCAAAAACATGTTCCTCTGAAAATGCAACGTCAGTGTATGTACCGTGGCGGACGAGTTGTCTGAAACGTACGATTTGTTTCTCCCGCTACGGTGGGTTTACCGTCGACGTCCTCGTCGACGAGCTCGGTCTCCCAGGGATCACCCAGTGGATCGAGGGTGAAATAATGCCCATCCTCCAGTTCTACAATATCTGGCGAATATTGGTCCATGTCTGTCCCGTCGGGGTTTTTGCACCGTTGAATGTTGATACCTACAGAGTATCAATGAAGAGTCGGCCATAAACAGCAGAAACACACGTCTGGGCTTTTTCGGGAAAGCGCGGCGACGGTCTGGATCGGTGCCGTCTGCGTCCCAATCAGCATTTTCTGGCTCATCCGGGAGGTCAAGGGAAGCTGGTCTAGTAGGACAGGCCGCGCCAGACACTGATGAGCTGGACGAGGAGCTGGCTGTAGTGGTGTGGCTTGACGCTGAGCTGGCTGAAGTGGGTTCGCTTTCTCCACTGGGGGGTGGAGTAGGTCGCGGGATAGGATTCGTCCATGGACCACTCCATCCAGGTGGAGGAATCGGAACCGGCGTAATACCGCCAATAATTCCGACGTCGAGCGGCAGACAAGGATGAAGGAAACCACCAAACAGGAGAGACCAGACATTCAGAGTATTGCACCTATTGTGATCTCCGGGAGGACCGATAACAGTGGCCTCGGGAGAGTCTGACTTGGGCGGAACAGGAACAGTAGTAACCCATGTGGGTGTCAATGTGAGGGGCCCAGTGAAGGTTATAGTTTGGGCATTGGGCGGCGGAATAATATCCTGGGCTGAAACAGTTGGGTATCAGAATGGAAATTCGGTCTACAAGGATCCAGGCGGAACTGACACCACGTGGGGAAAATACCGCCAACTTCAGTACACTGGGATGCTAGCGGACCGTTCACAGGAGTTCCTCCCGCGTTAAGCACAATCGTTGCTCCTCCAGCCGAGACCGTCGTACTTGCGGTTGGAATAGGAAAGCTTGTTGTCGTTCCAGAGCAAATAAATGTTTCCACCGTTGCAGTCGGGGGAGGAAAAGGATTCGGGTCTAGGAAGGATAGTCAGCTCATTCGGGTGCAGGATGAATTGCGTACTCCATGTAACTTCCGTGTTCGATTGCACCGGCTGCATCGTCCTGATGGTCTATTCCAGACATCAAGGCTCTGTTACCATCTAACAAAGGAAAGATACTGACATGCGGCGCAACAGGATCCGTCCAAGGGCCAAGCCATCCTCTGGGCGGCGTTGCGGTTGGTGTCAAACCGCCTGAGATTCCGACGTCTGTGGGCAGCGTTCCTATGATAGACGCTCCGGACGGGCCAGCAGTCAACGTCCACGACTCGCTGGCAAGTCCGGTAATGGTGATAGCTGCCCCTCGCGTCGGAGATGGCACAGCTGTGGAGAAAGGCACCGTGCCCGAGATTGGGACAGTAAACGTGATACTGGGCACTGAGGTTGGTGGGAGAATATTGTACGCTAGGTAGGGCGCAACAAAAATAAGCTCGCATATGAGGATACATCTCCGGCACTTACTCCACGTCGGTGTGACACCGTTCAGTTCGGAGACGGTCTTGGGTAGGAGCCCGTTCACAGGCGTACCACCAGAGTTGAGCGTGATGATTGCGCCGCCAACAGTGATGAATGTTGTAGCCGTGGGTATCGCGACGACAACCGTACTCCCTCCTCCTACGAAAGTCTCCGATGGGGCACCCGTCGACGGGTGAGGATTTGGATCTAACATCCATGTCAGAAATGTATTGTTTCACGCTGAGGAAGGCACGTACTCCAAGGTATAACAGTGTACGATTGAATACCTCCTGAACCCTCTGCTCCACCTGACCCGCCCTGCAGCGCGTTCAGGATGAGGAAACAAAAACATCAACAATTGGGAACACTTACATTTCCGTTTTCAAGAACTTGATCAACCGACCTGGAAGACAATTAAACGTAATCGCCGAGGAAAAGGAAGTTCTCACCAGACAAATGTGCCCCCAAAGCAAGTGGAAGCAGCATAGTTCTGTTTAACTCTGTGAACAGTTGAGAAGGTATTAAAAATCGAGATGGAAGACGACTCACGCCCAAGTATCCGCCTGATCGAAAGTCACCAAATCGCCCTGATCATGATGACGAGTTAGAATTTCATATGCATGGATTCTGTACGGTACGCACTCCTTTATTGAACCAGTACGTCTCGCTAGTGCGGTCCAGCGTCGGTGTGATGCCATCTGCAAGCATATCTGTGATCTCGAACTGGGTCAAGTAGCCCGACGCGCTTGAGCATGGACCTGGCGCGCCGCCGCCCACCATCTATGCATTCCATAAACATCAGCGGCGGTTAATGAATGCGAAAAACCAACAGTGCAATTATATCCTTTGCAGGCCGAATTTGCAAGATGGTACGTACGGCCGTACCACGCCAAGCCTGTTGCTCGTCGGTCAATTATTCACGATATCATGGGTCAACCCACCGAGATTGACTGTATCAGCGATCATGAGTATCGTCTCGGCAAAGATTAGAATGAATATGCACACCTTTCGAAAAATCGATTCCCGCCCGAGCGTATAGCTGTGCACTAGCCTGTATATCTAAGAGTGAGGTATGCGGGTTCGTAACGGACGGTTGGTCAGTAATGTTTGTGTCCCATTGCCCGTGGTAGTCATATGCTAAGTATTTGAGTCAGGGATAAAGCCAAGCCAATTTCAAGATGTGTTGTGTGGACGCACACATCATGTTCAAATAATCCACCGACCCCGCAATCTTGTCGATCTCGAATCCTTTGACAAACCAATATCCCGCGGGCGTCGCTGGATTGAGGAGTGCTTTAGAAGATCGTCCCCCGACAATAACAAGTGTACCACACACCGCACGAGATTATCACAGATGAGCCCAAGGCAGTACGCAGCTCCTGGAAGAGTGCCGTGAGATTAGGGGTGTCTGATTGACGTTATTAGATAAAATTTTGTCTTCGGATGAACCAGGAAAATGACCTGTTGCCGGTGCGTCACGCTCAATGGCACCCGGGTACTCTGCACCGAAAATTAGTACCAAATATCCGTCCATGTCATCGGCACGCACCAAAATCAATATCTAAATTCCGTCATCAGCAGACGCAAATGGCGCATACTTTGAAGCACCTACCGATTCCATCGAGACCATACGTCGTCAGGAAGGTTTTCACCGACGCAATAAATACCGCCCGTTTCGCCGCGGTGCTGATCGTCACCGAGAAAATGCTGCGCGTCGGGTCATCCTGACTGTGTTCAAGAATTAGCGACATAGACAACTACATTATACAGAACCGAAAGGACCCACGAGAAATCCCATCCGCCAACCGCAATGAGCACTTTCATCGATGGATTGGACGTCTTCTGCGCGACGAGCTGCTGCAACAATGGGACGTCCGCGCTGGCCAGTTCTACCGGCCGGCGGTAAGTTGATGGATTATTTGGGCAAAGAAAGAAGAAGTACGCACGGATCTGCGAGCTCTGCGAGATGACTGCGAACGCGAAGTGCGCGTGGGTATATCCGCTCCAGTCGAAGTTATTCGGGTTACTAATTCCGCACGGGCGCCGGTTGGCCCAGCCGGCGTAGTACCCCATTTTCCTCATGCTTCGGTTGGTTGCGCAGGAGGGTAATACAGGCGTGAAGCAGTTCGATATGCTGGCAGGCAGAGTGAGGTTCATGACCGAGTATAGATTTCGAACTCACCATGGATTTGGGGACTGTTCAAATTATGTGGTAAGCGCATGGTAAACACGACATGAAGGAACGCACGGATGTATGGCAGAATTCGTCCGTCAGCCCACAGAACCCGAATGCGCTGCAGCACGCTTTGAGTGGGCAGGTTGCGTTCCCTGGACTCTCAGGACCGCAATCCAAATCAGGGTTCACCCTGCGAAATATTCAGCCCGAAGGATTGTATCAGTGAGCACTAAGAGACGCACGGGATTGGCGGGGGCGTTCCAGAAGAGACACACATCGTGAGGCCAATCTGCAGATTAGTGCAGCCGAGCCATTTGTAAGTTTTGGCGTTGAACTGTTCAATTTGCGCGACTGTGATATCGAATTTCACAGCGATGCCTGCAAGATTACGTTAGGAAAGAACATTCGAATAGCGAACAAAGAACCACCCACTTGAACAAGAATCGTTCGGGACTACGAAGTATTCGTAGCAGGTACCATTCGGGCTGGCATGGGGGGCGTTTGACGGCAGAGTTCCGGCCGAGATGCATACCTTCTGGCCTACCGCCACCGTAGAAAAGTTAGCATATGTCGCATAGAAGGAGACATGTGCGCGCCTGGCTGAATCTTCGAGCAGTCAAGTCCTGGGTTGTCGGTCGCAAATTGGGCCGCAGTAAGTCCCGCATTAGTGTAAATATCAAAGCTGAGTAAAAAATCATTCGGGAAGATAGGGGACGTCGGCGCTCGACGCACCATGTGCTGTATGGGGAGCCCACAGTCGCGGTTTTGCAGTCTGAGAGTATATGGGAAACAGGGTGGAGTAACATGCAGCCAAACTCACCGGCAGCACGTACAGTCGAAGCAAGACCTATGAGCGTACCGAGGCACGCTAACCATGCTAGATTAGGCATTTTTCACCGTTTAACGTTATCCCAATAGTGAGAGGCCAACTTATAGCTGCCTGTGGGCGAGCGCTTGATTGGTGCTTCATCTTCATCAAAGAGAAAAAGATGCTGGAAGTCACAGCCATTGGTCCATTAGGCATCTCTGTGCACCGGAATGTTGTGCGGGATCGGACGGATATAGTGAGAAGCATCCTGCTTACTTCAGGATCCGACTCATCCGAGCCGTTAGGCTTGGGTTGCAGGCTTTTGCGTGAGCTGTAGCGTGGCGGCAATCTACCATCGTGGGAACTTAGGAAGCGTGCCTCGTATACGAGGTCACTCGAGGTGCTCAAGACGATTGGAAGAAGCGGGACGTTGAGAGCAGCCTGTGATGTGACCAACCCGCGTCACGTTATGAAAACTGAATCATGCCGGCTCGATAGGCGGTCCGATGTGGCCGGACCCCGGGCCAAAAAAATTGTTTGTCGATCCCATTGAATTGAACGAAGGGGGTTAGAGCGCCGCGCTCATCACAATGTACCTCCGTGCCGTTGCATTGTTATAAATGCCTCAACGCCGAGAATCAATTTAGGGCGGAAAAATTCCGTGTTTTGCAGTTATGCGGAGGTTTCCAGCGGGATCGTGCCGAGTAATTCTACCTACCTGAACAGTTTTTAAGCCACGGTTCATTTACGTGTGCAGTAAATTTGTGGAATTACCAAATTGGATCGGACGCTCTTACCCGTGAGCCCTCGATCGTCGGTGCTTCGGTGACGGCAGTACATTTATCCCTTCTCGGTGTTGCGTCGAAAATACTGACGGTGCACTGCAGTGATAAACATCATCCTCGATAAATCTGCTCTGGTGAATAAGCCAACATCGAGTGCGATGGCGTCGGGACCCACATTCGATGGTATCAAGCATCGTTCCGTGACATTCGCTCGAAGAAGCAGAAGACCTTGAATTGAACTCGGTTCCAGCTCAGCGGCCCGGTCAGTGCCATGAAACTCGTTTCAGCTGCAGTGCTTATTACGTTTTGGAGAGCAATGGAATAAAGGTTCTTCGAGCCTGCTTTAGATACGCCGGAATAACGATTCTTCTGGAAACATGGTCTTAGATACGTCAGGCCACATTTTCTCTGGTTTTCGCCAAACCCTGAGCGACGTAAGTACACGGAAACATCTGCACTTGAAAGTCGAAGGAATTTCCAACCTCATGGGACAAATCAGAACGACTCGGTGGCATTCCTCGGATCCAGCGAAGAACGTTATCACGATTTTCGACTTTCAACAACTATCGGCGGAATACGGCAGACCTACGGCAGGACATAATCGGCGGGAAGCCGACACAAAATGGAGACGGAGTATTCGTGGTAGGAAATCAAGCCCAGATCGTGGAGTTTGAAAAGGCATCTTTATCGCACCTATTGTTTCTACTTGCATCTTCTTTTGCATCATGACCCACAGTTGGCGAATTGCCGCAGATGAGCAGCGTCAAAACTGGAGCATGGAGATTGGACCGATCTTGGAGCGCTGTGATTCTACTTATGAAAATAATTTCCTTCGGAGTTTTCTTCCCTCGCGCCCTTGTAATCGTGCATTTCATCTATCGCGTTGTCCGTCGCCTCTTGCCGTCACTCGTTGCCCCCACATCTATTCTTGTGCAGCGTTCGTCGTTGCTGCATCTCCTTCCCTCTCATCAGCGGGCAGACGCATTATGCATATGTAGATACGTTGAAGAATTGAGGAGGACCGAAAGACAAGATATGACGGCGCTTCCCCTCCGCGCGCCGAAACCGTGAATTTGCCGGGATCCAGGGAATACAGAGATGTAAACGACAGCCATCCGTTTCGTTGCACAAACGGCAGATACCTTTGTGATGGACCGATGAAATCTAAACGAAGGCCAATTAACTTTATGTGCCTCGATGTGCATATGATACTGTCAAACGATCATATTATAGTTGATATCAACGGCGATGATAGTAATGTGGGAAAGGGTTTGGGTGCTCCCCAAACCCTGTCTGGTGAGGACCTCCATGTCTACTTGTTGTTGGGCGGTCAGTCTCGGAGAGGCTGGATTCGCCTCGTGCCAGTTGCGATGAGGATAGACTTGCCTTGCTGTCCGGCGACGCGCGGCTGGTGTTGGGGGGTCTGTCTCGGAGAGACTGGATTCTCAATGCCAGGATAGACTGACACGCCGGCGAGCGGCCGGTGTTGGGGGGTCTGTCTCGAACAGACTGGATTCTCCTCATGCCGGTTGGGATGAGTATAAACTCGCTGGCTGGCGAGCGCCTGGTTTTTACGCGGTTCTTGTCTATACACAGGCGAGGCAAGAAATCTCGAGCGCTCGGAATCAAAGATAAAGTCGGGGAACAAGGCATGATACCAACAGATTTTGTGCGATTTGAGGTAAAGCACGGCGTGGAGCTCGCTCACGACAAGTTCCACCAACTCCAACGAGAATCGAGGGCAATAACTTCGTGGTGCTTATGTACGCGGTGTGGAGGGGCTGCATTTTTGCGCGTCTCTGCAAGAAGCCTGATATAAGGTTCGACTCCATTTATTTGGGTTGATTCATAGAAGTTTGAATTTGGTGCAGTAGTATTCTGCTGCGCAACTGCACCTCGTTTTCCCGATGTTTCCGACTATCATTGTATTCGTTCCTGTGAATCGTAAATTCATTGCTTCCGAAGATTAATCGGCGGAGTACCACTTGGTGCAAGATATCTCAAGTATGTTGACATCTCTGATTTGTCATTGAACATTCGAAAGGTCCGTGGATATATGCAGCGTGGATGATGCAAGTGCCCGGCAAAGCGGCGGGTCACAAATAGAAGACTTTATGAGAAAACCACTGGCAAACCACGTCAGCACGAATGTCCAAAAAAGGCCCTTTTTGCCTTTTTGCTGACATTTTTTTGACACTCTAAGCACAAAAGAACTAAAGGGCTTTGCGAACCACCGACTCGGGTTTTAGGTGGTCAACGGCAATACGGAAGAACATTGCCGTAGGTCTTATAAAAACACTGTTACATGTGTCTATCGTGCAATACCTGAGTGCGGAGTCCCTGTCCCCCATGTCGATAATTAAATCCCCTTATCCCCCTTTGCCCCCTCTTCCCGAAATCAACGTCTACGATGTCCTATTTGAACGCCCCGACCAGGTGAGATATACCTAAACTGCCCAACTTGACGAGGATCGAGCCGGGAGGCAGGCAGTATGGCCGGATTATACCATTCACATCGAGGAGAAGACAGGACGGAGGCGAACGTACAAGGAGCTTGTCGAGTGCGTACGCTGGGGAGCGACCGCTTTGGGTACCAAAGCCTCCGATGGAGGTCTTGGTCTCACCGGAGACGGGGACGAGATGATAGGCTTGCTGGGAAACAATTCACTCGTTCGTGACTCGTTTTTCAAAATTTCCGTCAATGATCTCACAAATTATCATGTACAGGAGTACATCGACATCGTATTATCCCTGATCACGGTGACGACGCCCTTCACGCTCATCTCCACGTACTCGACGCGTTTCGAGCTCGTGCACGCGCTGAAACTCACGAAAGCGACGCGGTTGTTCGTGGATGCAACTCTGCTCCCGGACGTCCTCGCGGCTATCCAAGATCCAGAGGTACACATACCGGCGGACAAAATATATATCCTGTCTGGGCAGGGTGTCAATGGCCGCGAGAGTTTTACACAGATGATCGACGGCATGAAGCGCAAGAACATCCCTCTCGAACCAGTCCGCCCAGCGAAAAAGGACACCCTCGCGTATCTGGTCTTGTCTAGCGGGACGAGTGGGCTCCCGAAAGGTGCATATCTTACTGATAATTCCTTCAAATGCGTGGTTGACAGAATTCAGCCGTCATGATCACGCACGGAAATATAATATACGCGAATTACCAAATGACCATGGTCAACCAGTTCGCTGCGCCGTATGCTGTACGTTCCGTTTCGTTTTCGTTTCGTCGATGTGCCATGTGCGTCCGCTGACATGCAAACTGGAGGCGCCCCGGCCCGAGGGAAGTGTGCTAATAACCATCGGCGTTTTCCCCATGTTCCACGCCTGCGGCTTACACGCGTACATCTTCTGGGCCTCCCTCAGACCTACCACATACGTCATCCTCGAGAAATGGAACACAGAGCACTTCCTCAGGGCCATAGTCAAGTACGTGTCGTCGTCCCTTTCACTCATCATCATATCATACACTCTAGATCTGCTAGCCGTTAGCTCAAGTGCGTTAATGCTAATGTGCGCACCAACCAGGTACCGCGCGACGGATCTCGGGCTCATCCCGTCCGCGATCCACCAGCTGGTGAACCATCCCGCTATCAAGAGCGCTGATCTCAGCTCCGTCATCTCTATCACGTCCGGCGCGGCGTATTTACCCCCCGAGCTCGAGGCGCAGATGACGCGGTTTTTGAATGAGGGCACGGGCATCTATCAAGGTGCGATTTACCGTGTTCCCGTGGTCCTGTATTTACACCGCGCGCGGCGCTGATACCAGCATACTGTAGGATACGGCATGTCCGAGGCTGTAAGTACTCAACTGCTCAAGGCCCAGACCCATACTTAACAGAAGCGTAGACGCTCGCGGCGCTCGCGCGTCCCTTCTCGGGGATGTTAAACATGGCCCGCCGCCGCCGAACACCATGGGAATCCTCCTCCCGGGGCTCGACGGCCGCATCGTGCGCGACGACGGCACCTCCGCCGCGCCGGGAGAGCCCGGCGAGCTATGGCTGCGTGGCGGCAACATCACGGCGGGGTACTGGAACAATCCACAGGCGAACGCGAACGCCTTCGTCGACGGCTGGCTTCGCACTGGCGACCAATTCCGTGCGGACGAGAAGGGGTATTTCTTGTGTGTCTTTCCTCCTGCTGAAGAAAGCCCCGCTGATTTTCTTTCCTTGCTAGTTTCGCAGACCGGGCGAAAGTGAGTTTAGTTTCGCGTCGGGGAGTGGACGGATTTTCACCGTTGTGCTGACGACGAGGCGCACATGCGCATACGCCTGCCTGTAGGACACGCTAAAGGTATCAGGCATCCAAGTCTCGCCGAACGAAATCGAAGACGTCCTCTTCGCCCATCCGGAGAAACTCATCTCGGATGTGTCCGTCGCGGGCGTCAGCGGGGGCCGCACCGCCGACGAGAAGGTTCCGCGCGCCTGGATCGTGCTGAGCAGCGCCGGCGCGAAGAAGGGGCGCCCGCCGCTATTCCGGCGCTGGAGAAGTGGCACCGGGAGTCGCTGAGCAGGTACAAGTGGCTCCGCGGCGGGATTGAGGTCGTGGAGGAGGTGCGTGTATTATATATTCGGTTGCTTCATTGTCAATTGGGAAGGAGGCACTTACGGGGAGTATGGTAGATCCCGAAAACGCCTACGGGGAAGAATAAGAGGCGGGTACTGCAGGATGAATATGAGCGGCGGTTGAAGGAGACGAAGGCCAAGCTGTAAGGTTCTTATATGCCCGTTTCAAAGGCCGCACGTTGTAGTTTAAGATTGTATTCGATAGAGTTTGAGTCCAGGTACAGAGGACGTAGAACAAAATACCTATGTCGCGGGAACAAATTCTTCGTGCCGTCCTCGGCGTCTTTGCCGTCCGGTCTTCTCGGGTGCGATGCCCGTGTCGTTGACCAGGATACAGAAACACTTCTCGCAGGGGTGTCCAATTGGCGTCATTAGATAAAGTTTTGTCTTCGGATGAACCAGGAAAATGACCTATTGCCGGTGCTGCACCGAAAATCAGTACCAACTATCCGTCCATGCCATCAGCACGCACCAAAATTAATATCTAAATTCCGTCATCAGCAGACGCAAATGGCGCATACTTTGAAGCACCTACCGATTCCATCGAGGCCATACGTCGCCAGAAAAGTTTTCGCCGACGCAATAAATACCGCCCGTTTCGCCGCGGTGCTGATCGTCGCTGGAAAGATGTTGCGGGTCGGGTCATCCTGACTGTGTTCAAGAATTAGTGACATAGACAACTACATTATACGCAGAACCGAGAGGACGCACGAGAAATCCCATCCGCCAACCGCAATGAGCACTTTCATCGATGGATTGGACGTCTTCTGCGCGACGAGCTGCTGCAACAATGGGACGTCCGCGCTGGCCAGCTCTACCGGCCGGCGGTAAGTTGATGGATTATTTGGGCAAAGAAAGAAGTACGCACGGATCTGCGAGCTCTGCGAGATGACTGCGAACGCGAAGTGCGCGTGGGTATATCCGCTCCAGTCGAAGTTATTCGGGTTACTAATTCCGCACGGGCGCCGGTTGGCCCAACCGGCGTAGTACCCCATTTTCCTCATGCTTCGGTTGGTTGTGCAGGAGGGTAATACAGGCGTGAAGCAGTTCGATATGCTGGCAGGCAGAGTGAGGTTCATGACCGAGTATAGACTTTCGAACTCACCATGGATTCGGGGACTGTTCAAATTATGTGGTAAGCGCATGGTAAAACACGACATGAAAGAACGCACGGATGTATGGCAGAATTCGTCCGTCAGCCCACAGAACCTGAATGCGCTGCAGCACGCTTTGAGTGGGCAGGTTGCGTTCCCTGGACTCTCAGGACCACAATCCAAATCAGGGTTCACCCTGGGAAATATTCAGCCCGAAGGATTGTATCAGTGAGCACTAAGAGACGCACGGGATTGGCGGGGGCGTTCCAGAAGAGACACACATCGTGAGGCCAATCTGCAGATTAGTGCAGCCGAGCCATTTATAAGTTTTGGCGTTGAACTGTTCAATCTGCGCGACTGATATCGAATTTCACAGCGATGCCTGCAAGATTACGTTAGGAAAGAACATTCGAATAGCGAACAAAGAACCACCCACTTGGACAAGAATCGTTCGGGGCTACGAAGTATTCGCAGCAGGTACCATTCGGGCTGGCATGGGGGGCGTTTGACGGCAGAGTTCCGACCGAGATGCATACCTTCCGGCCTACCACCACCGTAGAAAAGTTAGAGCTAACAGAATCAGATAAAAGTGGGAAGGTGAGAACAGGCGACGAAAGAGGAAGGCTGTTTCTCGTTGATGAGCACACTAAAGCTTCCGGGGCGCTGTAGGCGAGGTGCAGGAGGATGCCAATCCAGGTTGATCCGTCTAAAATCTTGGGGGGATGCGAAGAAGAAGATTCCCAGAAAAGGTATTCGGTGGTAACGAACCAGGGAATTTAGCAGAAAAGGAAAATGTTAAATGAGATTGGGGATCAAGATAATCTCCGGAGACCCGAGGGCGTTGGTCCTCAGAGTGGACGCCACAAAGATGGCGGTCGAGAGCAAACCGACGTTGCGATGCTCGGCAATCAATTGATGACGCGGCCGCACCGCCATGTCCGACGTAAAAACCCTGTCCTCATTCCTTCGTTGCATTCTTTGATCCTCGTATTCCCTGTTGGAATATTAATTAGTTCAATGCAGGGTTAATACACGACGAAAACCGTATCGATTTGGCCCACGCCACGTCAAGTTGTCAGACTGGGACCCACAGAGTCATGATGGATGCAAAGGGCGGCAAATCTAAAAGGGGAAGGATGGTCATTCAGCACCCGAACATCGAACAGCTCGTCTGTCACCCTGTCTCCGACGCCATCTGAGCCTGACGATCGCAGTTCTCCCCGTTGTCTCGTACGCTTCCGCCGCGATGAGCAACAACTGCGTCAACACAGACATCTCTGGCATTGGCGTCCGAAGCGCTACCTATACCCAAAATCTCCTCAGCTTCCTTCCCGCATTCTGGGCTCTGCTTGATGGGCAGGTGGACGAAAACGAGTTGGCCACACTGGAGACTCAATCTACCACGATTCTCCTCTCTGCATTCGCGCTACTGTTCTCGACCATCATTCAGGCACAAACTCAAGGCCTGGACAGTTTCCATGCGACCATCGTGCTCAATTTGAGCTGGATGAACAACACAAATACTTTTATCTACATGCTTCTCCTCCTGCACCGGAAGATCTGGCACACGCCGCCGGCGGACTGGACTGCACGCAGCGTGTCTCGTGCGATCTTTGGTGGCAAGAAGAAGGCCGGTCATCTCAGGGCGGACGCGGAGACACCACAATCCCCTTCCACCGGCCACACGCCGCCCACTAGCTCGCGGGCATCCTGGTCCGAGTGGATCCCTTTTGACCATGTCATTCTAATCGGGGCACTTCATCTCTCCCTCATGGGTGCGCTCGGTATCTGGGTGTGGATTCATCCTGGCACCTTTGGAATATCGTCGTCATGCCCATCTGGATCAGTCTCTTTATTCGCTCATAACATACCCATCGAATCCGGCGCATTGCGCGTCTTCTCTCTCGCGGTATACGGAGTTGTCCTCCTCCCGTACTTCAACCTTATCCTACCTGCGGCGCTCATACTGGGGCCATACTTCGGCTACCTTCTTCACAAAACCTCCAAAGTTGCTGCTGGCAAGGAAACACAAAAAACGACCTCTGTCGACGAAGCGCGGAAGGCCGCCACTGCCTGGGGTGTCAGAGTTGGACTGTTGTTCTTATTCAGCATTAATGCTTTCCTCATCGTCGAAACGGAGCTCTCAATCGCACGCAATGAGAGCCGCCAAGAAGATCAGGATGGTGTCTGGACATTTGGGCAGACTTTGGCACTTATTATTCTGCTTCTTCCGCTGCGCGATGCTGCCGAGAATATACTGCAGCGGTCGGAGAAGAGGTTGCAACGGAGGCTTTCGTTGAAAGACGCCGTGAGCAACTTGAGGCTCTACCAAGACCAGGTGCCATGGGAAACAGTTGAGAACTGGGTGAAAATTATCGGTACTATTCCTGGTAGGCATAGCAGTGTTAGCTATTTCATGCACTGAAGCAAGATACCAGTCGAGGCACATCAATTGTGGCTGCGCCGCGCATCGGCTCAAAACAAGATAGAAATTGTGCAGTTCCTGCTCGGGACTGGTTTGGATGCGAACGATCAAGGCTAGTTGTTGACGTGTTTTGCATGCACCTGACCCAACATTCATCCGGTATATCCGCGACAGGCGAAGGTATCTCAAGAAAATGCCAAAGTTGACAGTCTGCCTTTCCTAAAAGAGAAAGTCTTCGATGCGAATAATGAAGGTACGCAACTCAATCTCGAATCTTTGTGTCTGATGCAAGCTGACGGAACACGAGATGTTTCCACGAAAACTGCCCTCCACTATGCGGCGGAAAACGGCCACAAAGACATAGTCTGCTTGCTGGTCGAGAAAGGTGCATACGTGTCTGGCCACGGTATGTTTTTGCAGCACTTGCGTATAAGTCTACATTTTTAATGCCGCATTTCAGGGGTTGGGAACTGGACTCCCCTCCATTTCGCCGCGAAAAATGGGCACAAGTCCGTCGTCAGCTTCCTTGCCCAATGCGGGAACATCGATGCTATTGGTATGTTTAGTTGTCATGTTTAGAAACCCAGTTTCTGACCGCTGACACATTGTAGACTATCGCGGGCAGACTGCCCTTCATTTTGCCGCTCAGAATGGGCAGACAGAAATTGCCGGTTCCCTCATCAAAGATGGTGCAAATGTCAATGCTGCTGGTATATTTTTCGGTCATATTTAGAATTTCAGTGTCTGACTGCTAACACATTGTAGACGAAACCGGGAAGACTGCCCTCCATGTTGCTGCCACAGACGGGCACACAGAAATGATGCATCTCCTGCTCAGGAGGGGTGCAAACATCAATGCCATTGGTATGTTTGTTGTCATGTTTAGAACCCCAGTTTCTGACTGCCAACACATTGTAGACTTTCACGAGCAGACTGCCCTTCATTTTGCCGCTCAAAATGGGCAGACAGAAATTGCCACTTCCCTCATCGGGAATGGTGCAAATGTCAATGCTACGGGTATATGTTTTGGTCATATTTAGAATTCCAGTGTCTGACTGTTGATACATTGTAGACAAAATCGGGAGGACTGCCCTTTATGTTGCTGCCACAAACGGGCACACAGAAATGATGCATTTCCTGGTCAGGAGGGGCGCAAACATTGATGCCATTGGTATGTTTTTGTCATGTTTAGAACCCCAGTTTCTGACTGCTGATGCATTGCAGACAATAACGGGTGGACTGCCCTTTATTTTGCTGTTCACGCTGGTCAGACAGAAATTGCCAGTTCCCTCATCGAGAATGGTGCAAATGTCAATGCTACAGGTATATTTTTAGGCCATATTTCGAATTCCGGTGTCTGACTGCTAACACATTGTAGACGAAACCGGGAAGACCGCCCTCCACGTTGCTGCCATAAATGGGCAGACAGAAATGATGCATCTCCTGGTCAGGAGGGGCGCAAACATCAATGCCATTAGTATTTTTTTTGTCATGTTTAGAACCCCAGTTTCTGACCGCTGACACATTGTAGACTATCGCGGGCAGACTGCCCTTCATTTTGCTGCTCGAAATGGGCAGACAGAAATTGTCAGTTCCCTCATCGAGAATGGTGCAGATGTCAATGCTGCTGGTATATTTCTCGGTCACATGTAAAATCCCAGTACCTGACTACGAACACATTTCAGACAAAGCCGGGCAGACTGCCCTCCATGTTGCTGCCACAAACGGGCACACAGAAACTGTCCGTCTCCTGGTCGGGAGAGGCGCAGTTGTCAATGCTGCTGGTATGTTTTTGTGTCCTTTTTAGAAGGCCAGTTTCTGAGTGCCGACGCATTCCAGACAAACACGGGCGGGATCCTCGTCGTTCGGCCCAGCAAGGAGGGCATGGAGACATCGTCCGCATTTTGGATATATAGAGACTTCCCATAATGGCTGGCAGCGGATCTCAGCCAACCCGGTGTATTGTGTTTAACATGCCCTTCCCCTTATCCTTACAACGCCTGCCATCTTTCTTCACTAGTGGGGTCTTGTATTATATAGATAGATTCCTGTGCCGAAATCAATTGTTTCTGCCTCCGAAGATCAATCGCTTGGTTCAAAATATCCTAAGTATGCTGACATCTCCGATTTATCATTGAGCATTTGAAAGGCCCGTAGCGAGTTCACACGACATGCAGCGTACATGGCAAGACGCCGCGGCGGGTCACAATTTACGACTCAACCCCTCAACCACTCGCAACCCACGTCAGCACGAATGACCAAAAAAGGCCCTTTTTGCTGACATTTTTTGACACTCTAAGCACAAAAGGGCTTTGCGAACCGCCGACTCGGGTTTTAGGTGGTCAACGGCAATATGGGAGAACATTGCCGTAGGTCTTATAAAAACACTGTTACATGTGTATCGTGCAATACCTGAGTACGGAGTCCCCGCCCCCGATGTCGATAATTAAATCCCCTTATCCCCCTTTGCCCCCTCTTCCCGAAGTCAACGTCTACGATATCCTATTTGGACGCCCCGACCAGGTGAGATCTACCTAAACTGCCCAACTTGACGAGGATCGAGCCGGGAGGCAGTTAGTATGGCCGGATTATACGATTCATGTCGAGGAGAAGACGGGACGGAAGCGGACGTACAAGGAGTTGGTAGAATCCGTGGGCTGGGGAGCGACCGCTTTGGGCGCCAAAGTCTCCGATGGAGGTCTTGGTCTCACCGGAGATGGGGACGAGATGATAGGCTTGCTGGGGAACAATTCACTCGTTCGTGACTCGTTTTTCAAAATTCCGAATGGTCTCACAAATTATCATGTACAGGAGTACATCGACATCGTATTATCCCTGATCACGGTGACGACGCCCTTCACGCTCATCTCCACGTACTCGACGTGTTTCGAGCTCGTGCACGCGCTGAAACTCACGAAAGCGACGCGGTTGTTCGTGGATGCAACTCTGCTCCCGGACGTCCTCGCGGCTATCCAAGACCCAGAGGTACACATACCGGCGGACAAGATATATATCCTGTCTGGGCAGGGTGTCAATGGCCGCGAGACTTTTACACAGATGATCGACGGCATGAAGCGCAAGAACATCCCTCTCGAGCCAGTCCGCCCAGTGAAAAAGGACACCCTCGCGTATCTGGTCTTGTCTAGCGGGACGAGTGGGCTCCCGAAAGGTGCGTATCGTACTGAATTTCTTCAAACGCGTGGTTGACGGAATTCAGCCGTCATGATCACGCACGGAAATATAATATGCGCGAATTACCAAATGACCATGGTCAACCAGTTCGCTGCGCCGTATGCTGTACGTTCCGTCTCGTTCTCGTTTCGGCGATGTGCCATGTGCGTCCGCTGACGTGCGAACTGGAGGCGCCCCGGCCCGAGGAAAGTGTGCCAATAACCATCGGCGTTTTCCCCATGTTCCACGCCTACGGCCTACATGCGTACATCTTCTGGGCCTCCCTCAAACCTACCACATACGTCATCCTCGAGAAATGGAACACAGAGCACTTCCTCAGGACCATAATCAAGTACGTGCCGTCCCTTTCGCTCAACATCATCATACACTCTAGATCTGCTAGCCGTTAACTCAAGTGCGTTAATGCTAATGTGCGCATCAACCAGGTACCGCGCGACGGACCTCGGGCTCATCCCGTCCGCGATTCACCAGCTGGTGAACCACCCCGCTATCAAGACCGCTGATCTCACCTCCGTGTACTCCATCACATCCGGCGCGGCGTATCTCCCCCCCGAGCTCGAGGCGCAGATAAACGCAGTTTTTGAATGAGGGCACGGGCATCCATCAAGGTGCGTTTGCCCGTGTTCCCGTATTCCCGCTTCCCGCCGCGCGCGGCAATGCTGATCCCAGCATACTGTAGGATACGGCCTGTCCGAGGCTGTAAGTACTCAACTGCTCGAGGCCCAGACCCATACTTAACAGAAGTGTAGACGCTCGCGGCGCTCGCGTCCCTTCTCGGGGATGTTAAACATGGGCCCGCCGCCGCCGAACACCATGGGAATCCTCCTCCCGGGGCTCGATGGCCGCATCGTGCGCGACGACGGTACCTCCGCCGCGCCGGGGGAGCCCGGCGAACTATGGCTGCGCGGCGCCAACATCACGGCGGGGTACTGGAACAATCCACAGGTGAACGCAAACGCCTTCGTCGACGGCTGGCTTCGCACTGGCGACCAATTCCGTGTGGACGAGAAGGGGTATTTCTTGTGTGTCTTCCTCCTCCTAAAGAAAGCCCCGCTGATTGTCTTCCCTTGCTAGTTTTGCAGACCGGGCGAAAGTGAGTTTAGTTTCGCGTCGGGGGTGGACGTATTTTCGCCGTTGTGCTGACGACGAGGCGCACATGTGTATACGCCTGTAGGACACGCTCAAGGTATCGGGAATCCAAGTCTCGCCTAACGAAATCGAAGACGTCCTCTTCGCCCATCCAGAAAAGCTCATCTCGGACGTGTCCGTCGCGGGCGTCAGCGGGGGCCGCACGGCCGACGAGAAGGTTCCCCGTGCGTAGATCGTACTGAGCAGCGCCGGCGCGAAGAAGGGGGCGCCCGCCGTCATTGCAGCGCTGGAGAAGTGGCACTGGGAGTCGCTGAGCAGGTACAAGTGGCTCCGCGGCGGGATGGAGGTCGTGGAGGAGGTGCGTGTATTATATATTGGTCGCTTCGTTGTCAATTGGGAAGGAGGCACTTACGGGGAGTGTGGCAGATCCCGAAAACGCCTACGGGGAAGAATAAGAGGCGGGTACTGCAGGATGAATATGAGCGGCGCCTGAAGGAGACGAAGGCCAAGCTGTAAGGTTTTTATTATTTGCGTTTCGAAGGCCGCACGTTGTAGTTGAGATTGTATTCGATAGGGTATGAGTCAAGGCAGAGGACGTAGAACAAAACACCTACGTCGCGGGTTCGAACAAATTCCTCTTGGCGTCCTTGGCGTCTTTACCGTCCGGTGCTGTCTTCTCGGGTGCGATGCCCGTGTTGTTCACCAGCATAAGCTCGAAAACGCCCTATCAATGGTTTTTGCCTCGATTTTCTGGATTCGTGAGTGCAAGTCCTCGGACGTTATCGAATAGACACACTTATATGCGAGCGAATTCAGTCGGTCGTATAGCAGCGTTTAGTTCTAGTAAAAAAACCCAAGTGCCACGGTCACAGAGTCATTGACACGACCACGATTGGATGTGGGTGCTTTCAGCTGCCGCCGATACATCAGAACTAACGATCCCGAAACAGTTAAGAATAATCGCGGCAAAAGATGAACCACCGTTTGTGCTGCAGGACACTTATGCATATAAATCAGGTCGCAGCTGGCCTCGCAGTGTCCGTGGTCCTTATGTTGGTCTCCCTCCATTCCAAAACAGAACGCCTGACGACGATGTTTTGGTCGACGGAGCGGGGCTGCTTCATACGATGTGGCTGTATCGCAACCATCCGGAACTTGAGACGTTCATGGATCACGTTGACCATCCGACCGACGAAAATCTGCGCGAGGCGAGAATGGTGCAGACTAGGCCTGTAGGTGGAGACCTGCGCAAGCGAAGGTGTTGTGAATCCTTCTAGACGACGCCGAGCCACGTATGATTGGGAAGTAACGCGTTACTGTGTCTTCAGACAACCTATGCGGGGTCCAGTCTGCGAAATGATTTAAATCATTGTACAACGAAGATATTGAGGAATGTAAGACGAGAACGGCTAGAGTAGCAACAGCAGAGAGCCTGGGTGTACGAGGCCGGGGGAATGATATGAGGACTCAAATCGCGCGAGGACTACCTGAATCTTCGCCAAAATCTAGGAGATGCATTGGAATAAAAAATTCACGAGGACAAGCGAGACAATTATTGCATCCTGTACATCACCAGCCGCCCAGAATAGATGCCGCAGTATATAGGCTGGCGTAAGGCTTTCTTCAGCCAGAGGAGACAATGGCCCAGGGTTCCGCTATGCTACATATCGGCGATGCAGCTGACACAGGTTTTTTTGGGAGAGAGGGTCGGGAATTCTGCGCAGCGCCTCAGACATCAGCCGCAAGATCAGAGACACGATACACTCACATTCCCCGTCATTTACCCTCCAAACTATCCATAAAGTTCTGCAGCAGCTCGGGAAAATTCCACACCGCAATAGCGCCGGTGACAATGTAGCCTATACCTAAAACGAAGAAGTGGATGTAGAACCCGAACATAGCGATCGCCTTGAATGCTGCATAGGCCCATCTTCGGGCGGAATCGCAGAGGGTCATTTTCAAGTCTATTTCTCAACGGAGGAAGCCATACCGAGCGAGTGGGACCGTGATTTTGTAGGTCGTGTAAATACCCAGAAAGGCGAGGACAAGGAGACGGAAGCGCCGGTAGCGATATGAAGTCGCAACGAGAATGAGAAGAATGACGAATTGGGTCGTTAAACTGTATGAGTGGATGTAAGGGAAGGGGAGGAACGCGAAGGCCATGATGGTCGTGGGTGGGTTGCCGAGAGCGTCATCTGTTTGGATCGCCGGACAATGGCATCTGATAGGATCATGTGGCTGTGCTTTTTTTCCCGTCTCGCTCTTCAACCCAATTCAAAACCATTGTGACCAGCAGTGCTGAGTAAATTGGTCCCCGGCCATGTAATATGATATTACATGACCGGGGCGTGCGAACTTGCTGGCAGCCAACGACTCGAGCCGTGAACCAAATTGACGTCCAGGATATCATCGATAAGGTCTACGGCAAGAGAGAGTACATAGTAGAGGCTTCAGGTCCATGGATGGGCTTGGTGCGTCTTCAATTTCCTTCACCACATTCTCCAAATGACAATACTCCCGAAACAGATCGGTTACCTGGCGAAATTTGATCGGGGCTCAACCTCACAAGGCCGTTCAGGGTCTTATCGACGCCTACGAGTCCAATGACGAAGGAGATACCGACGAGGACGACACCAACAAGGGTGGCTCCAACGAAAATCCCGGTACGCGCACGCAAATCTTACATTGTGACTCATAGCCTTACGGTCAATGCAGACGCAGATTCCTCGGCCGGCTATGCCGCTACCGCCGAAACAGTTCCCCCTGCGAAGATTCGCAAGTTCAAGCTCAACACTCGCGAAGGTGTCCGGGCCTTCATCGAGTTCGCCCACGAGCCCAATGCCTATGGCATTCCATTGGAAAACGTGGGGTAATGGAGTTAATAAAAAGGTGCGCAAGTTGTTTCGCCATTGAGTACTTTCTGATGCATCACTGTAGGGCCTTCTCCAGTTGTACCTCATCTTGCATGCGTTCGCGTACCACTTAGTTTGTCTCGAGGGCATACCTGGTGGGTACGGGCGGCTCGAATCGCCTCCCGAGTCCGCCCTCCTCCTTGCAGAACAAGCCGTGAGTCCCGTGTAGTTTTTGTATGTCCGGGTGCCATCGTTAATGTTGTATTGCAGGTGCGGCACGAGCTCAAATACTGGCGCACGGGCGAGTATATCAACCCAAACAAGACCTCTGACTACTTTCCGTCGAAAACTGCGGCGACATCATCCAAACCGTCCAAACCGCCAAAGGGAAGAAGAAGAAACTCACCCGCCGTGCGACCAAGTTCCAGTCGGCTGTCCGGAAGTGGGACAAGTCCCGTTGGAAGGAGGTGACGGAGGGTGCGAAGGAATTTATGGAGCGCTCGAGCCGCAAGCGGGGTCAGACCGCTAGCCGCAGCGGCTCCGAGGTTGGCGACGACGCGCTTATTTCGGACGATGAGGTGATGATACTCTCTGATTGGCGTCGTGTAGATTTGCTCAATCAATGACCGCTTTTGGATAATGTATTGCCTGATTAAGCCTATATGAGTCTCCGTTTGAGTCTTTCGTGTCGTCTCACATGCATCTTTCTAGAAATTAATGGTATCTTTCTCAAAGATATGTCGTGTCTTTGAGGTCTTGTCCAAAACAAATGTCTTACCCAAGACGATGGGACCTGCTTAGCGAAAGACGTCGCGTCTTTGGAAAAATCCGTCTTTGGCGTCTTTGACGTCTTGGGAAAGACGCCAAAGACAAACCTGTAGCTTTACTGATGATACTGTATGGCCCCAGTAGTAGGCAGCCTTTTCAGCCACCAGGCCACCATGTGCGCACGCCAAATCAGCCACTGGGTGGCTCGGTCACCTCGGTGGCTGATGCGCAACCTGTCTATTTAATCGTAATTTTAGGATTATACTTGATTATAATAGGATATAATCATAATTTTATCTAGCCTTAGAAATTAGAATCGATGTCCTGGTCCGATTATCAATCAGCTCTTGGCGGTTACTATGCCCACATGCATGTAGCACGCCTGGAGGATGACATGTATGATGGCTAAGGCGAGCGTGAAGGAGCCCGAAAGGGAAAGAAGGTCTCCTTAGATACTCCCCGAAGCTTCAATTCAGTAGTCCCAAAGGCCTTGAGCCCTGGTCCTGATAGTGGAACTTGAATAGATACCCCAAGACGTGTGTGTATTTATGACGGAACCCATAAAATAATAATGTTACACTATTACAGCCATACAGGGAGCTCAAAAATTAAAAACACGCATAATTAAGCGCTGGGTGCGCGATGGAAGTTGGCGACATACAACCTGTGTTTTCAACGGGTGTTAAAAAGTTGATTGGCGACCTCAAATATTAAAAACACGCGTAATTAAGTGCTGGGCTTGCGAAGGAAGATGGCGACATACAGCTCAAAATTAAAAACACGCATAATTAAGCGCTGGCTGCGCGATGGAACATGGCGACAAACAACCTGTGGGGTGTTGAAAAGCTGATCGGCGAGCTCGAATATTAAAAACTGAGTGATGGGCTTGCGAAGGAAGATGGCGGCATACAGCCCGAGTTTTGAACGGGTGCTGAACGGCCGACCGGCGAGCTGAAAATTAAGATGAAGTACGCAATCATGATTCGAGGCATCTGCTTAATACACGAAGTATAACAACTTCCTACACCACAGCTCTCGTGTGTAAGAACCCAGGCGTCACTTTGAGTACCCAACATACTTCCTTCCTACCTCCACCATCCATGGACGACGAGCCCCAGTCAGAGGCCGAATTCAACAGTGATCTGGGCCCTGATGAAGATGGGTCTTCCCCCGATCAGTACGTGCCCTAAGTGCCACTCACTGGCGGTATCTCAGGCACGCAATACAGATACGCGGGCGCATTTTTCTCCAAGGCAAAGCACTTTGTCGTGGCCGGCGGGAAGTTCAAGAGTGTCACCAATATCTATCAGGTGGCACCCAGTGCTTCTCCTGATGGGCAGGGAACACCTTCACTCGACCAGGAGACTTGCCCTGGGTGGAAAGACTTTCCAATAATTCCGCTCGGACATGTTAATTTGCTTCATCAAATAGGGGTTCATGACGGATATGGTGTAGTGCGCCGCAGGCATGGACAAACTTCCATCCGCTGCATGTACTCTGCCAAGATTCAGGGGTGCAAGTCAAACATGGCAGTGGCATTGTACCAGGGAGACGGTGCCTACGAGGTGCGATTCGAGCTTTCTCGAGCTGATTTTGTCATCATTGGCATTCACAGCGATTGCGTGAGGATATCTCGCGATATTTAGAACTTCGGTGAGAGGATCTGTGGACTCTGATTGAATTGTCGTAGACTGTGGCTCAGGCATCCCTATCTGGTTCAACTTTATGGGATAGTCAGCATGGCGAAACTCCACGCTGCAGTTTTCCATGACGGTCTGAACTTCCCCTAGCCAAGCCAAAACTTCTAACAATTTCGATACTTGAATAGATTTAATAACCCACACAGAAGTGCTCGAGAAGTATGCCAACTCACATTTCTCGACTGTATTCTTCTGGCTGTCGTTGGTAGGGCCTCCCTCCCCATCCAACCCTCAACTAACCTCGTCCTAGGACTCGCAATATATGGTGATTCCATTTCACTTGATGCTCGTCTCCCAGTTCAGTTTTCGCAGAATGTCAAACGATATATATCTTCTCTTTCCGCAAGAGAACTGGTAAGCCAGCTGTCTCACGGAGATCTTGGTATCTGATTTTTGGTCTAAGCACTGGGCTGAGTGCACTCTTTGGATACGGCCTTCGACTGGTTGTCTCTGCATTGACCTCACACCCCCGGAAACGAATCCCCTTTCCGTTACATATGTGGACGCCGGACTCCGGCTGTCTGGCACCTCCCTTCTGAAACCGCCTGCCGAGTCGGAAACGATCACTTCAATGTCGCTGCAGGATTATCATCAAATTTGCTACTGGCATCTATTTCGCTGGCACACCTGGTCAATTTCCACAAATGTTTCAGTGAAGCTGGGGTCCATGCGCCATTTTTCTGGGCCAGAATATGACAGCTCTTTGGAAGTTGCATACTGGGATTCCAGGATAAATGACAATGGGTGGTCGACGATGGACTCGATCATCGAGAATTGCTGGCATCGGTACTTTCAATCCTCCTACTGTGTAACTTCTCATTCTGACGAGCACCACGAACTGCAGGATAAATTGCAACCGCAAAGGGGCTTCAATGATGCTGAATGGCTGGATTCGGTGCGCGTTAGTCTTTTATTCGTCTCGTTCTGAATAACACTAAAAATCACAGGATCAATTCTGGAGACATCGTGGATAAATATCATCGTCAAATGTACACCTTTGATGGGTCGCATTGGCTGGCACAGGCGAATGATATTTTCAATCGTCTCGATATAACCTGGGGCTTCGACAATTTTGGTATAGTTCCATTTCCATCTAATTTTCCAATTGTAATGATCACTTCCCCAGTCATAGTGGATGTTATTGACTACTTTCTCAAGCTTTCCGGACCGACAGAAAATTCACCTCCCGGCTATCTGTTTTTGTGCCCTTTAGCCAAGCTTCAAGCAGATGCCCCGGCATGCTTTCACGTTCCCAACCAACCAGCATACTGGTCTCTCGATCCAACTGGAGTTGACCGACTCAGCGCCGAAGCGGCAGGAGACTTGGGCTTTCCTGCCCTCCACTTTCGAATGGTCGTCCATGGAGGGTCATGGGATGCCAGTGTCTATGATGGGATCCGCCAGTACCACGAAGCCAAAGGCTTTGGTCCTTACAGCCACGAAGTTGCCCTGGAGCTGGGATCCCCACTTTTCCAGCTGTCTTGCAATCAGGAAGCTCTACATGCGCAAAGTAAGCTCGGAATGAGTATTATCTCCATCCTTCTGACGGTTTGACAGTGCAAGGAAATGAGCTGGGATCCCCACTTTTACTTGCCCATAGTAAGCCTGGAATTAGTATCATCTCTATCCATCTGACGGTTTGAAAGTGCCTGCAGGTTGCTGGAACTCAGACCGCCTCTCTCCCGAGGAAAAATTTCCGGAACCTCCGGATGAGCAATCTGGTGGGCCTGGGATTGTCAAATTCTGAATTCCTTCGCTCATGCCCTGAGTTTTAGTTTCGGTGTGCTCTGTTGATGGGGACCCTTTCTCAATTGAGGAGGTCGAGATTGATTCAGGGTCCTGCGACGGGAATGAAGATCACGCTTCCTGCCAGGAGAACATCCCCCTGGCCAATAATGGACACTCTACAGTTCCCAAGAAATCTGGTGTGTATACCGAAGCCTGAATCTGATATCTCTGGTATGTCTGAAGATAATTACAGTGCCGAATGGCTACCAGTGTTACAGTCCCGACGAAGTAGACATGCTCGCACCATCCCGGAGTTTTAATATCGTTATGGCTGTGCAGTTTGTTCTCATCCTTGTCCTCAGTGCACGCTTGCTGTGCGATTACCTTTACCAAAGATCGCCGTGTCAATCAGTCGCCTCAAATTAAATCTTTTTCCCAGTCAGTTTCCGAGACTTGCAGGATAGCACAGTTAACTCACTGTGTACCTGAGGGTCACGAAGAACTAACAGAAAACTCATGAAGTTTACAGTAGTCCATCATCTTAAGCATCGTACCCGAAGAGGAACTATTACTGTATGCTTGTCAGGAAGGCACAACGAGGTGAACCGTGAACACAAAACAGGCCATCAACGGCATCAAGAAGCCGGATGCCGAACCACGTAGCTCCAGCCTACAGTTTCACCATTGGCGGCGGCATAAGTCCTGACAGCCCCAAGGACCCCGATTACAGCGCTAGCAGGGACGAAGAACCTTCCTAGGTCTATATGAGGTGAAAGGGACACCAAGCCACCCTAGAAAGTCCCATGTTGAACCACGTTGTTGGGGCGTTGATCAAAATGGATTTGGAATCGAACCACGTAGCTCTCGCCTACCGTAAGAGATGGCGTTGAGAAAGAAACTACAAATCGAGGTGATGGTAAACAGGCACATACTGATACGAGGCATCTGCTTAATACATGAGGTATACGGCCTATACTTGGATTTTTTGATTGATCTGCCCCAAATTTCATACTCCGCCGAACCCCGTAAAGATCTGGAGCCGAGATTAATTTCACTCGTCCTTCTGCCCAGTCGAACGACATTGAAGTTACTCGCCTGCGCGCTGAATTCTCTCGTCCGTTCGCTCAAGTGTCTCGTTTCTCTGTACCCCGCTGTCTTCGATCTACCGCGCTCAACCAAACCGACTCCAATTCTCGCCCATCCCCCCTTAACTTCGCCCCAGTTCCTCGCCCACTCCTAACCCAATTCTAATCTTCATCGAAGTCCCGTCGTTCGTTCTCCGCCGGCCCAAATCCATCCCCGACGCATCCATTTAGGCAACCTAATCGCAGGCGGCGTTTATGCGCGCCGCCCTATCTGCGCGGCTTCGTTTTAACATCCCTCGCAACGGTATTGTTCCCAGTCCCAGTCACCTCCCGCCGTCCACATCCGATTCTTCTACCCATCCCCAATCGCGGCCCCGCCTCCCGCGCGTCCACTCCCGCGCCTCGCCACACGCCAATTCCAAACATTCCTCCGTCTTTCCTGCGCGCCACAGACATCGGACCCGCGCTCTGTCCCCATCTGCCCCATCTGTCTGTCACCCCAACAATCTCACTTCGTTCGCCCTGTCCTCGAACCCCGCAAGCCCCTGTAAGACACCGCACAGAACACTTGATCCCAGGGCGGCACGTCTATGAATCGTCCGTCCGTCTGTCAATCATGACTCGAACCCGGATACTGAGACTGATATCGCAGGTTTGGGGGAGACCGCTACAACGAGCGAGAAAATTCGGGCGTTCGTTCGCTTGTGTTCTCGCTCATTTGATTCTGACTTTTTTTTGAGTTGTGGAGCTCACCTCTACGGGACGGGTGGCGCCAAAAACGGCCGTAATCACCCGTCCCGTCATACGAGTGGGACGGGTTAGAGCCCTACTTACGGCACCTCACGTTGACACGCCCCAGTTTTGCCCCCTGTGTGTCAAGAACCCAGAAGTCAGTCTGCCAAGTCAATCGGGAGTCCCGCTAGTTCCCTCATAGCCCACTCCCGTGCGCGCACTCCCCAAGCCTATCTCGATGTACCCCCTCCATGGTTATCCCTAGACCAGGGCCCCGCGCGGACATGTAAAGGAATCGAAATGAGAATGAAATGAAAATGAAATGAACACAGCTTTCGTCCGTCACGGTCTACGGTGGTATCCATCGAATTACGTTCATTTGCTTGCGTTCGTCAGACGGAACTTTCACCATTCTAGCACCTCAGCCATTCCAGTCTCGCCTCCTTCCCGTCTCATATTCACCGCCGTTTCCAAACAGCGACCTGCATGCGCTATAAATTCACCTACCCCACCTACACAGGGTACCCTTGGAACGATTCTCCAATTCCAAGTTGCGCCCAGACATGGGAGAACGCCGATCCAAGTACATATGAGTCTTCTGGACTCTGCCCCGCGATATTATCGTGCGTCCTCAATGCCACCCCTGTCGGGGCCATGGCGATGTTTGCTGCCGGTAGCACGATTCTCGGATTTGTATGGCTTTTTCATGTAGCGCAACCCTTCACTGATCACGGGTCGGCAGATACCGACCATTCTATCCATGGTCGGCACCAGCCGGAACGATCATCTCAGGATCCACAAACGATATCCGATTCTTGCTCTCCTCCTGTCCTGCTGCAACCCATCCACCATCGTCGCTGGCCTAGCGTGGCGCACCGTGACTCCGCCGGAGGATGTCCTCGTGAAAAGTCACGTTCAAATCGACGCATATAGAGGCGCGAAATACATTGCGGTCGCGATCCACGGTGCCGCTCTAGGTGCCGCCGCACTGGCGATTTGGCAAGCATTGCTTGTGGGCATGCGGGGTGTCGTGTCGTTCGCGTGCCCAACATGGTATAATCCTTTATTTTGGCTGCTCCTCGGGCCCGTCACCCACATCATCGATGTTACGACAAGTCGGTGTTGCCTCGAGGGACCGTATCGCTGGAGCCGGGATCTGAGCGCAGTCGAGGGCCTCAAAACTCGATGGACGTGGGTCATGCGGGTGAAGGATATGGTCTTGACAGTATGTACCCTCTGTCCAACACCCTGGGGCGTCGCTAACTCGGGAGACTTGTCAGATACTCGGGCTGGCTGATTATGTCTACGGAACCGTCATCCTCTCCTCTACGCAATTCGTTGGCGCGCGGCCAGCGATACAGATTGCAGTGGTCTTAACTCTTCCCGCGATATTCGCCAAGCTTGTGTCGATATTTCTACTGGAACTTACACCAGAAGATCATAAAGATTCAGTACGCAAGCCAACTGACCGCGGGAGGGGGGATTCCTCAGCGAAGACAGTGGTGGAAGAGAAAATATTCGCTACCTAAAATATCCAACTTAATTAATTACATGCCGGTTCGCTGATTCAAAACGCGGCAGTTCAATCACTCTTGAGACAGCCTTCGATCATCAGTGGTGAGCGTTTCATGACACCGGAAAACATATTCAGCGTAACGTCCGATCAATCGAGGGGGTGGATCGGAAATGGCTGACCGCTAAATTGTACCAGTTACGAATGATGCACTGACCCGATGTAAACGATGATTATTGTGGTGCTGTTGCATGGCACTGTCCATGCCATGTCCGTCATTTGGTATCGCGCTCCAGGGATTGCTGAATATATGGCGCCTACGAGTTTGTCGGGAAGTCCGGCGGTAGGTGTTCCTGTGTCCATCTGGATGGTAGATGAGCGGGATGCCTGCACGGCAATTCCGAATCGGATCCCCTGAAGTTTGAACCGGTGTTGCTCTCTTCGGTCTGCAGAGGTCTCGAAAATGTCTTCGAGTCAGTGAGCGGCTTAACCCAATCCCACTTGTCGGGAGTCGCTTGTGGGAATACGGCCAGCGCCAATATACAGGGGTACTCGCGGGTCGATCCGTGGGTATAAGCGCAGGGAGAAGAATTTCCTTGAAGGATCCGGACACCAGGCGCAGCAGGCTTAGTTCGACGGCGATTATCAACGGTGTGCGGGAGACAAGCGGGAGACAAGGTTCATTGGCAGAGGCATGAAGACACATATTTATGTATCAGGCCCGGAGTGCGTTTCTGTTCCTTTGCAGAAAGTCCTGGGCACTGGTTGGGCAGATCCGCTCCTGAGCCTAAAATCTGTGTGTAGGAGGAGGCAAGCGGCAGATACGGCATATGTGGCAATCGAGCCAATGTCCGAACTTCGCGTCGGCAAACGCCATCGACAGCTTGCTTCCTCCCACCACGCGAACCCAAGCTGGAGGAGACTGACTCTATTTGTAACTTTGGCGGTGCTTTTCGATGAACCACGTATCACTTGCACTTTGTTAGGCCGAGTCTCGACTCTCCAATCAAGCTGTCTCTCGCCGCTCTGTGGGTACCTGGGCGACATCACCAAGCACACTAGAGACATGTGTTCAGTTCCCGAAACCAATCTAGATCTGTCGACCCCTGTTTGTGAACCAGGCCACCTCTCCTTTCAGTACCTATGTACAGCTTGCCAACGACTGGAATATTCTCGTGCCACATAGACGACCCATCATCCGAGTTAGTGTTGCCGCGGCTCGGCTACGGCTGGCTCGGCTCGGCTTTTGATGGCTTCGGAGCCATCACGGGAATAAGCCAGCCAAGCCATTTTTAAACGGCTGGCTTCGACAGCTTCGGCTCGGCTTCCAGCTCGAGCCGCGGCTCAGGTGCATTTGGAGTTTGCATTCCCGACAGCTCCCTGCTAATGATAAGGGTCCTAAAGGATGGCATACACTGAATAACAAGTGTAGGTGTCCCTAGCTTGGTCCAAGTTCATCCACAAAAGCCGAAACCGATGCTGGTTGCTTTTCGTGCACGTGGGCTGACAGGGCTGTCAACTGAGTCGGAGTTCCAAAAGTGATTTGAGAGGTTGGTGGTTATGGTATGGAGGACGGAAATGCATAGGAAACATTTAGAAGGTTGTGAGATGTTCGGCCGGCTCGCAGTGCTGTCAAATTGAAGGTCCAGTAAATCTGGTGTAAGCCATTTGCAGCCACGGCTGAGCCGCGGGTGAAGCCGGCTCAAGCTGTAGCCAAGCCAATGGAAGCCGTCATAGCAACGGCTGGCTCAGCTCAGCTTATTTTTGGCTTGGCTCCAACGGCTAGCCGAGCTGAGCCGAGCCGCGGCAACACTAATCCGAGTAAATCCGGACCCTACAGTGCTGCCGACGAACGGCCCTCAGGAACACATATGGGTCCTACCAGTGGGGCCGGCCGCAGTTAGTTATCTCAACCCATTTCCAGTGAAGACACACTGCTAGAACGTCGACATCGCAAATTTTACCAAACTCCCGTTGTTCTAGATCTGAAGTGTACTGGATTCAACTGGAGAGCAGTGACTTCTGGCTTTGGCCTCTGGCCCCTTTTACCAGATTAATATTGTGATGCGGTGATGAGGGGAGATGTTATTGCGAACTTATGTCTGCCTCGAATCAGCGAGCCTAAAACTTGAACAGCGTCCGATGAGTTACTCATCAGTTCGGCGGTCACTTTTACGTGATGTGTGACCTACGTGACTGTCTGCTGTCATCAGCATGCCAACACCCGTACTTTGGACCCCGCATTCACCTCTCTTGTCATCGGGAACGAGCCCTGCCCAACTTTTACGTTGCAGGTGGCGGCCCCAAATACATTCAATTGCGGAATTGATTGATGGTGCCCTGCGCGGCGTGCGCCCCGCATTTACGAGACTAAAGGCTTGAGAGAATTATTTTGCATCGCCCAAGTTTTAAAAATTACAAATTACTCGACGCCCGAAGGCCATGTACGATACGATAACCGTCAAGTCCTGCTTGCGGTGAGTAGCTAGGAATACATTGGGAAATTATTGATAGCTTGTACAGTGATTAAGGTGTTCATGGATAGAAGACGGACGCCGTTCCGACGGTGTAATATTACTCACTTCTCAGCTCTCGCAGACTCCTGACGACGGTATTCTCATCCTGATTCCACTCCCCGATCCATCCAGCCTCCGTCCGCATCACTACCGGTGTGCGGGAGTGGCGTTTATGGCTCAAGGAGCGCCGTAGGCTGGATGGGAACCACGCCCGGTCAGACGACGTCGATTGGCGCGGCGACGAAAGTTCGCTGCTGGGCGTAAACGAGGACGGCACCGTCTGCAACGGGATGCGCTCCTCCAGCGGTTCCAGCGCCACCTTCCCGAAGCGCAGCTCCTCCAGCGAAAGCCTCGACTTCTCCTCGACGGCGGTCTCGAAGTCGGAGTCGGAGTCGGAGTCAGAGTCCGCGCTGGTGCGGAGGAGCGCAGTGCTGCGCGGGAAGACGAGCTCCGGCGGCACGTTTTCGCCAAGGATACGAGCGACGCGCGCCATCTTCCTCCGCCGTGCTGCAAGAACGGCGTCAACTCCGCCCTCATCCGTGGTGGGCGAGATCGGTGATGGAGGCGGACTCGCGATGGACGCTGGGCGGCCCCAGCCCTGCGAGTTTGAGCGCCGGCGATTACAACGCGGTGGGACGGTGTTGATGCGCAGCAGCAAAGTGGGCCGCTGCGAGGATGCGGCTGTCGCCACGGGCAAAAGTGCTGCCGGATCGCGGGCCGTTGTGGCACTGGGAGAGTCGGACGAGAGAACGGACGCGATTGTGTTGTGGCCGTCCTCGCTGTCCATTGGTTTGAGTGGGGATTCTGAGGTGCGTATATCATCCACCAGAAACGGGGTGGCACCAAGCAGAGCGCTGAGTTTACGCGTCGAGCGCATGAGCCGGAGTCGGTGAGGCTTGGGAAGGGAATGTGTGGTGGGCGGCACTGCGGTCATCCTCGCAATATGTGGCGGGAGTGTGGTCGTCGTCGACGTTCGGGACAAGAAGGAGCGAAGAGAAAAAGGTGCGCAGTCATGGTGATCGGTAATTAATTTGACTCGGTTTGAAATTCTCGAAACGTCAACGGCAACTGTTTCTATTGAATCTATTCGTTATGACATAGACTGTCGGTCTAGAACCCTCGACGGGCCCCGCTTTTGTCGAAATTTCCAACCTCGAGTGAGAGCAACCAAGTCGGAGATTCTCGAAATAATTGCGCAGGACACTAATTTAAGGCGGGCGAATACAAGCACAGGTATTATTTTCAGTACATAATCTGTTTTCTCTGCCGGACAAGCGAATTTCGATGCTCATACGTATGTCTCCGAAGGTTACGTCGAAACAAACCCGCTCCGCCATGAGGAACTAGGGTTTGTGAGCCCACCACGGCGATTTTATTCAACGGTGAAAATTCGTTGGAACGATTCTGGCTCGATCGAGGAGGCCCAGCTGCCGGAAGTGACGATTCGGAGCGCTAGACTGTCCCAGCCGCACTAAGAGGCCACCCCTAACTCTTTTCCATACTACCCAGACATTACACCCCACACGCGTTCCAATCCACTTCGATCGCTCCAGCGCTCCAGCGGTGATCGTAAATAACGAAGAAACTCCACCGGAACGAATCACCATGCAAATGTTGGAATGTTGTCAATAGCGGAGAACCACGACGATGTAATGGTACGTTGTAACGAAAGAATCGGCTCTCAGTAGTCATCAAACACTTGAATACCCTCCAAGTGTGCCTCGAAATCTGTGGAGATCCCAGTCCATTAATATTCCATTTAGGAGTCGATGACGCATACCTCGACCCTCCTTTGCCGTCGCCCCAAACGTCAGCGTGTTCGTTCCCTCTTTCAGTGCAAGCGCCACAGTGACCGTCTCAAAATGCCCCGCGCGCGAATTGAGCGCGGAGAGGTTCACCGGCGCGCCGCCATTGACAGATACGTGCGCCTCGCCGGCGGTGACGTTGCTCACGGTGTACAGGAAGGAGACCCACTGCTTGGCACGGTCGCCGCGGCCCACGACGTTGGTGAATGTGACGTTGCTGGATGAGTTGACTGCGGGCGGGCCAACCGGTGTCAACGGGGCTCATGGTGCAGGAAAAACACGAGACGTACTGTTATGGACGGCACGCTTTTTGACGACTTGGATGGAGGCTTGTTAGAACCAATTAAGTACTGGATAAACGTAGGCGTTACCCGCTGAGCCACCAACGATCCCATCCGCGGCATTGATCGTCGTGTTCGCGAAGCCGGTGGAGGTGACAACACCTAAATATCGCTTTTTTCAGTATCCATTGTTTCGATTCTTCGCAGGAATCCCGCATAACGCACCGGTAGTCGGGTTGACCGTCCACATCGCGAGATTCTGCAGCGTTAGCGTATGCGTGGAATCCGATACCGTGATCGGGAGCCACTCGTAGTTGCTCGCGTCTGAGCCGGTGGAGTCCCACGCGTCGCCGAGGAATATGTAGCTCGTTGTGCTCGTGCCCTTGATCACGAGCTCGGCGGAATTCTGCGAGTTGTAGGTGTTGACGCTTTCCGGCGCGATGTCCGTCCCACCCTGCCACGGGCCGGCGAGCGAGCTGGAATTTGGATCAGAATCAAGTGGGATTTAGTGCGAAGAAAATATACGCTATGTTTGATGTGAGCTCGATGTTAGCAGTTACAACCAGTGAATCGACTTACTTGCCCAGAACGATTTGTCCGGATCCGGACGCCAACCTAGGAGGACAAGACTCTGCTTGGATGGTCCGAATAGGGAAATGAGCGCCTACCCGTCTTTTGGGACATGATCAAGTAGTATACGCCTAGAAGGATGGCGAGTGAGCTACATAGCAGGGATAAAGTAAAGTTGACGCACCACCGCTGGATTTGAACATGCCCGGAGCTTCGAAGGCTCCCCCTGGTCGCACAAGCTAGTTAATTACTCGAGGACGATGCGAACCGGCCGGCCGACTCGCCAATATCTGCGACTCGGGTCCCGATCGTGATAGGTGTGCCAGCGTTGATGTTATTGAGTTGGAAGTTGTTCGAGTCGGCGCTTGACATGAAGTAGCTGGATCCTACCAAGGACATGAGGGAGGCATACCATGCACGGTGAGTGGGACTCACCACTGTCGTCCACAAACACGCCCATGTCGGAGAAGCTCCGCGCATCAGGCGGGAGCAGTTGCGGAGAGCCAGTCAGCGTATACGCAGTCGACAAGGGGGTAGATCCCGGTGCCACGAGTGTGACTATCTCGCGGTTCACCTGGCCCCAAATCTGGTTTTTCGATCAGTCAGGCAGGACGGCGCGAATGCAAGACAGCTGGTCAACTTACATACCACTTTCCGCCCGACGGGACGAATTTCGGTCTGTACATCGCGCTGATAGCCTTAGTCGCGAGCCCGAAGTGCGACCAGTTCATGAGATCGGTGGATGTGTAAATGTTCGGTACGATGCCTGCCGCATTAGAGTACCCCAGCTGAGAGACAAAATTGTGGCGGTTGGAATAACGGCATATAGTTCAGGCCGGTACTTACCCAGTAGAAGGTGGTCCCAACTTTGATGAGATGTCCTCCGTGGGCTTGAATCTTCGCGCCACTCGTGTCTGTCCACACGGCGCCGGGAACGATAAATGACACCGCCAAAGCGGTCGATACGAAGGACGAAAGTAAAGCGAAAGCTGCCCCAAATTTCATGGTGGGGAATGATGTGGGATGATGCTCCCCCAGCTCGAGTAATATAATGAGCAACGGTCCGCTGAAGCTGTGTCAGGACATTTGCCCGGTCCGAAACCAGTCTTGCGCATGGACCTGTACGCGGAGAGCCCAATATTGTTCGTCGAAGGTCACATCAAGAGCCTAGCTGCTGACCAGTGACGAATAACGACATTGATGTGGTGAATCACCTGGCAACGGAGCAAGCATCCGATGATGATCCAAGGGCTTCCAAGGTTCGTCGAGGATCGAATGGTCAATGCCACATGGTTAGCGGCCAAAGTACACATATGATCCCACAGAACCCAGTTGAAATAGACCGCGAGACAATGCGCTCAAATTTTCCGCGGCCGCTTCATGGAATTTTTTTTTTTTTTTTGAGGGCAGCTAGAATTCGATCCCGGTTTGTTGGATTACTGTCGTGAAGCTGGTATCGACACTAAAGTATGCCGGCCGGGGTTGAATAGGGATGACGTCTTCAAGACAATAAAATTCCAGGAAAAGAATGAGTACATTGTGGGTGTGCGTGTGAGTGAGATAATAAATAGTTCGCCGGAGGATTCGAGCGTTGATAGTAGGAAGAGACAGACAAATACGTTTCATGAACATCATGGGCCGAGTCTGAATTGATACCGTCAGACGACGCGACAGCAGAGGCCAAGCAACAGCCGCACCTGATGTTCTCCCGAAGCCAAAGGAAACCTAGACACCTTCATTTTTCCCCCTCCGTTGTAAATGCAACGCGGTCTCCACATCCGTGTCCCCCAACGGCCGCGGTTTGACCGTCAATTCCCCATCACTCGGAGCCCGGACCAGAGAGTGCTGCCCATGGCCATGGGCACGACCCCACAAAAATACACTCCCGTCGATTAACGCAAAGACGAGGCACGTGAAGCCGAATGTGACACCCAGGGCATTGAACGCGGAGAAATGAATACCGGTGAGGGAAAGGAGGGTGACGAGGATGAGGAAGGAGGCGAGTGCGCTGGCGAGGACCTCGATCAGCAGGACCACTGGCCATGGCCAATCCTGGGAGGTGTCTTCGCTGGGGACGGGCGCGTCGACGGGGGAGAATGCGGAGAATGTGCCGTACGACATGGGCGTTTGGGAGAAGGAGGCCAGGAAAGGAGCGGTGTTTTAACGGATCACGGGGGTTGTGTAAATCAGGGGCTTGGCGACCACGTGGCGGTTAAACTTTATATTGCCCCTCGAAGTCTGTGAGGGGCCAGGGTTGGCACAGGGGAGTAGAGAGGCAAACGCTCAGCTGACAAAATTTTCGAGGAAGGGATGAACTCTTTCAACCCGTGCTTGTGTTCAAAATTAGCATTTGGGTTGGTCAGTGCAAGGATTTTATGCAAAGGGTTTCATGCGGCTCCTACTAGGTGGGATTTGAGACGGAAATCTGTAGTATTTTTCCCTGAGACTTGCTTAGAGTCGAGTCAAGTTTTGAGCCATAAACCGCAGGAGCTATGGGAATTGGCGATCGAAGTGGCGGTCTGACGACGAAATATGAGCCTGAAAAACGAAATAATTTACCACCACCGACGCACCGCTGGCGTAGAACGAGAGAATACTCCAGATGAGAGGAGAGCGATGACTTTGAACAATTGTAAAGATTCCACTTCAAGAGTTGACGAAGCTCACCTGTGATGCTCTCGGTGAAACCACATATTCACGTCTATACGGACGTGCATCGGATACAACGCACGGACGAGGCGTTCTCGCCGGCGGCGATAGAGGAGCGTGGACTCGTCGACGAATTGGGTTGGATTATCGGAGGATAAGTGGTATATCAAAGTGCGCTGAACTACTTGATGGGTTACTGGGCTAATATGGTTTGATATTATTGAGCGGTACTTCAGGGATTGAAAGAGTTTGTATTCGACATTGCGGCTAGTATCATCATGGTCTGAACCTCGTATTGGACATTGTTTCTGTCACCAGAGGAGCTTGCTCGCTCGCGTCACCCGGGATCACATACTCCAATGCTACGGCGAATTTGCGTTAGTCTATGCGCGAAGCTCGGGTACAACGGTGGACACACCATCTATCTCCCCTGATCGTCGTTTCGAGATGAAGTCCTCCGCGTGCGTCCAATAATCGATACCCCCGTGTGCGCCCATTTGCCAGTCCTTGATATAGTGCATCTTGCGCATGATCACGAACCGAGGGTCTCGCGAGAGAGCGGAGAGATGGTGCTCGTCTCCTGCTGAAGCCCTCGCCGCAATGAAAACCAGCACAGTCAGTAGTCTGCACGTCTCTAGAAGACGCAGGCATATGTTGATTCCGGCCCCACGATCGATGGAGAGATGCGTGAGCTGAGGCATAAGAGCAAGCCGCTGGATGTATTCCGGGTTCTCCGGCGGAAGGAGATCGGTCACCATCAGACCAAGATGGGTTATGAAAACGAAGAATTGATGGTTAGGGGGAAGGTCTCGAAAAAGAGGATTCCAGGGCGCGTGAAGACGTTTGAGAAGGAAAGGCGAAATCAATGGTAGGTATTTTTCGAGATTACGTGGGGAGGTGATTGAGAGATTTTCCAGCCCGGTGCAAACAGCGAGGAGCGATTCTGCAGCGTCGTGATCGTGTCCCAGGTTTAGACACAGGTGGCGCACGGAATTGCGCAAGAAACACGCCGGCTTTGAGCGCGTGGCAGATGAGACGACGTCCCAGGTGAAGATGGGATAACCGTCCATAGTAGGCTCAGCGGTGTACTCGACCGCAACTGTTCGGTATAACAAAGGTTCCACCCTGAATAGCACAGAAAGCATTGAATCCCAGTTCTCGCCCACAACGTTGACCTACCATTGTTTCACGCGCCAGGCGACTACTGTACTATTTCGACCAAATGTTCACGGGGTGTCACCTGTCACCTAAGGTGTTCATTTTCTTGGGTGTTCATTCCTCGGCAATCATGGGAAAGTTGCCATATATGGTAATCCGGCGAATGCCGGACCGGAATTTTTGACGTTTTTTGGCCTATTTGGGCCTCAAAATCCGAATGTCACCGTCACCCAGGCCAAAAATGTTCAGTTCACGACCCTGTGTCACCCGTCACCTGAACATTTGGTCGAAATAGTACAGTAACATGAGTTTGGGAATCAAAACTGGCCGAGAGCTCGCGCAGATTTCGAAAATCTGTCTTTCTAGCTCAATGGGAAGGACTGGGACCGGCGTCATTTCGTCCACCGCGATAGGAGCCATGGCTGATACAGCAGCGGACAGTTGGTCCACGCCTCGTTGTGGCGCAAAGCAAGAGCAGCAGAAAGTGCCAAACACTTGCCTGATTGACAAGACACAACAGGCTCAAACTGTAGCACCGCCTCCAGAGTGACGATCAACCAAATCTCCCACTCCCCGGCTTCTTCCGACACTCTTCTCTCCTGCCACCATGCGTCGTGGAGTCTGGGATTTTGTGAGGGACCAATTCACAACACAGCAGCCCGTGGTCAAAGCAGATCTCACGGGCAAGACAATTATTGTCCTTGGGGCAAATACCGGCCTTGGCTTTGAGGCAGCCAAGCATTTTGCGACGATGAATCCGGGGCGCCTTATCCTGGCTTGCAGAAATCAGAACAGAGGGCAGGCCGCCGTGGAAAGTACGTTGTACTTCTTTTTCCTGTTGGCAGTCATTTAAATTTTCATTGCCTCCGTCAGAATTGCAAGCCGCGACTGGCTATATGAACGCAGAGCTGTGGATCGTGGACCTGGCGGATTTCGAGTCCGTGAAACAGTTTGCAGACAAGTTCGAGCAGGACGGGGGTCGCCTCGATATTCTCGTCGAGAATGCTGCCATCGTGACGGATAAATACGAACCCACAAAGGACGGCTGGGAAACTGCGTTCGTTTCTCTGGCTCCCCGAAATTCCAGTTAATATATATACTCCACAGCCTCCAGATAAGCTGCCTGTCGACTCCGCTCATTGCCCTCCTCCTTCTACCCTCGATGCTCAAGACCGCGCGCGAGCACTCCACCCTCCCCCGGCTCGTCGTCGTCTCCAGCGAGGTGCACTACTGGGCCGCGATCGACAAAAGCGTGGCCGAGAACGCAGACATGCTCAAAACCATGGGAAGCGCCGAATACTGTACCCCCACGTAGGCGCTCGCATATTTTTCCTCTCAACACCATAAATGATATACGTTCAGGAAGATGGCATCTAGCTACGTCCTCACGAAGCGTACGTCCGTGTCCGCGTCCACATCCTCCTTCCCCTGCTGATGCTGCTTTCCCAGTGCTCAATCTTCTCCTAACCCGCGCCCTGAATGCGCGCCTCCCGCCCGGCACACCCCTCATCATTAATACCGTCAACCCCGGCCTCTGTCGCTCTGAGCTTACACGCAGGATCACCGGAATCGCTGGTGCGCTCACAGCTCTCTTCGACTACATCTTCGCGTTCTCGACGGAGGTGGGCAGCCGGCACCTCGTGTGGGCTGCGCTCGCCCTCCCGGAGGATCCAGAGCCCTGCGTGGCGCGTTTATCCATGGGTGCAGGGTCACGGAGCCGAGCGACTTTGTGATTAGTGCGCAGGGCGTGAAGGTGCAGGACCGGCTTTGGTGCGTGTCTTTTGTGGTCGGAGCTACCTGATTGAATTTGGATTCGCAGGGACGAGCTGGTGGATATTTTGGGTAAGGTGGACCCGAGAGTCATTCCGATAGTGGAGCAGTATCTCTCGCCGGTGCCCGCGTAAAATAGAGAGTCGGTAGGTAGGTGCAGTGAGTCTGAAGTTTGCATGTATCTTCGTCGCACTAATGAACAGTCGCAGAATTAGCGCTCTACTTTGCATTTGGCCGCCTAGTCTCGGTCTAGTTGCTCCACCACTCATAAGATAATTTTGATTTATTGCATTTCGGTCCGCTGCTCTCTCTGAAAAAATACTGACTCTTCAGGTCTATGAGTGTATCTATCATTTATCACCGAGCATTTATTCAACCACAGTAAAATCAAGAACGTCAGAAGCGCATAATTATATCGATACTTTAATTTCATAGTTCGTCCTCCTCTTCCTCCTCCTTGATAATCCCTTCATCCAATGAATGACACAACTCTGAAAATGAACAGGTGTAGGTTCCATGGCCACATGGATGTGAATCAATTGTACGCACCATGAGCCCAAAGCCAAGGAAAGGAAATCAGATCCGTCCGCTCCACGGAGGATGTTTCCGTTTCGTTCACATCCGACTCCGACTCGTAGCCGTCCTCGGTGAACGCGATCGAGGCGCCCCGTGCGGCGGTATCCACGTGGTGCGTCTTGAGTGCCGGGACCTGCGTGACCTGGTAGCAGGCGAGTGCCCACGTCTCCAGGCCGTTCGGGCTGCGATTCTCGTTGACGAAGTCTTTTGCGACGGTGCGGAAGGTCTTCCACAGCGCGTCCATCGCTTCTTTCACTGGGCCCTGGATCAATGAATAAATCCATGGGACTCAGAGCTGATCAGTGCGGAATCTCGCACCCTCATAGCGTCATCGCCACCTCTGCGCTTGTAGTTATCATGCGAGATGGAGACCCCCGCGAATATTTCGCCTTCTGACAAAGAATATCTGCAGCGCGTCAGTAAAGCTCTCGGTGCACAAGGAACAGAACGCACTGCCGCATGACACCCTGCAGTTCAATGTCGTACCAACGGTGTGCAGTCAGAACTCCGTTTTAGGCTCCCAGGAACTAGTGACCAACCCATTGTTTCTTCGCATCCGCTTCTTTCAGGTAAGCTGGCGGAACGGTCTTGCCTATCAGTCGACCATCGGAATGCATACCAGCCACGGGGATGTACTCCGGCGCGGGATCTATCAGTCGATACATAACCCCAAGAACCTTGTCGCTACGATAGCTGTGCTTGCGGTCCTTGGACATGAAGTCGGGATACTCTTTCGGTATCAGTCTGTGAACGGCCTCAGTGCTCCAACAATAACAATTTTAAATCGGACTGACTCTTTGGGAATGCGCACCGGCACGCCTGACTTGGCAAAGTCCACCGCGTCGGAGTGTAGCTTCGCTAGCTGGAGACATTCCGGCGCGTGGGGGCCGAGTTTGTCAGCCCATGCCTTGAAGCTGTTCGCGACGGTTCCAAGCTTGTCGTTCATCATGAAGTCTGTGGAGCGCTGTGGGATTTCTTTGGGTCGAAATCTCGACGTAACTCACTAACAAAGAATTCCCAAACATCTGCCATTTCCACGCGGTCTTTCTGGATTGGTGCCACGGGCGTGTAATCCATTGGCGCGCATTCTTCGGTAATTCTGGCATCACCGAGTGAGGTCAGCAGTATCCCGCCGTAAAATAGATGTGCATACTGCAGATTCTTGTCGCAAATGATTGTATAGAAGTCACCTAAAAAATCATACAGCATCTCCGCATACAATTCAATGAATGTCTTAACGCACCATCCAAGTCACCTCCTTCAGAGAAGGATGAAAGTCAGTCATCAATAGGACCCATAATTTGCAGAAAGAAAATCACCGGCCAACCTTCAGCAATCAGGATCAGCCAAATTCTCGCGTCAAAGGAAGATAGAATCACATGGATGGAAGATCCCTCGCGGCTTTTTTTGTGGAAAAGACAACCACGTTCTTCAGCTTGTCATCATAAAATTCTTTGTCGTGGAACTCGGGATAATCGACTGCTTTGACCAATCGGACATCCCCGGGGTGGTTACAGGGTGAACGAAAGATTGTGCACTACGAGCTCGGGTCAGCAAAGGTGAATGTTTCGTGGAACTGTTACATACCTGTCCAGTGACCACTTGGACTTCCCCGCCCTCGGCAGGTGTGATAGCACAATATATTTCGCCCTCCTCCAGGATGCTACACGGAAGTGAGCTCTAATGTTTTCAATCATGGAAGAACGCCAACCCAAATTCATCAGCAATCCCTATTCAGTAGGCGGATGAATAAGAATAAGCCACCATCCCGCAGTGCCGAGTAAAGCCTTACCCATCAAATACGCGCCTTCAGGGACTAGAATCCGCTAGAAACAAGGTTGAGATGAGTTATTCGTTCAATCGATAGTCCTGACTCACAGCCTTGTATTTCAGGTCGTGCAAGAGCTGGCAGGTTATACATCGCACAACGTTGTGCAATATGGCCTCTTGCGCGAGGCCATACTTGAGCAGTTTTGCCACAGGCAGAAACGAATGTCTGTAAAGATTTTTCCCTGGAAGTCTGCTGTTATCTAGGGAGGTGAGATTCGTTTCCATCCCCTCGGCATGGGCGATCTGTGCCTTGAACATGTTCAGCATAACGGTACTACTCGCCCCCAGCGCGGTCATTATGGCTATGGCCTGTCTGTTGAGGTGCGCAGGAGCATAATGAGATACCTGAAGCGTGTAAGAGAGATAAACGTGAACAGTCAATTTAAAACAGCAGACCCACCCGCATCACTCCGAGCCCGTACTTTAGGGAGTCGAACTTGTTCATAGATGGCCGCACACGGATGGAGTTTCCCATCAAATACGGATGGACGGAGAGCACTCCTTTGAACCTGGGATACGTAAGTCGTGCAAGCTGTAGCGGAAAATTAAAGGCATACCCGCCCATTCGTATCTGAATCGCGGAAGGATAAGTTTCGTTGCTGTCGAGCACTTTGGCGCACAATGCGGTCAATCCGGGGCTGCAATTACCGACCCCGTCCGTATATGTGCTAAATGGATTTTGAGTCTGTTAACGTCATTGGGCGCAACTTGAAGAGCACGCACTATTTGTTGTGCTTGACGTCGGGAATTATTTCGATATCCTCGGATTGCAGTTCAACTGCATGACTGCTGCTACTGAAGCAGAGCCCCATTCAAGCGCTGAACTTGGCCACTGAGGAATATACATCAGTGCAGGGACCGTGGATTAGAAAGTAAAACGGACCGGAATGCTCACGGCTAAAATTCCCCATCCGCGCACGAACATGGTCTGCGGTGAAATCTCCAGATTCAAAAATCATCCAGCAGCCGCCTTCTTTCATCTGTGATTCTCCCGTAGCCAGAGCTCTACAGTGATATGTCATAACTAAGGAGGGTGGACGACGTGAACCTTACACGTAGTGACGGCCTGCAATCACAAGTCCCTCCCTGAGTATGTTCTTCACCCGGTGGACCAAGGCGCTGTCCCTACCGCCGTCCTTGAAGTACAAATGAAGGAGTGCCTTGGAAAAAACGTCGTACTTACTGAGAGATGCGAGTCTCGGACCATGATCTTGCTGTCCTCGTCCGTAAATCGAATGCGGATAAATTTGTCGACGTGCTCAGGCCAAAGACGCAAGACGCTATTGCTCGTTTCGATGTGGTCCGGATAAAGCAAAACACGGGTGGGAGTCACAGTGACGCGCTTTATGCGCACACGGCCCGGGGGGAGTGCAGGACTAAGGGGCTCTACCTGGAGACTGAGCCGATTCATGATTATCTCGAGGTCTCGATGCAATTTCCGATACTCGAATCGATAAAGAGCTCTGAGAACCGCCAACCTCTTCGATCGATGTATCTCCCAAAGGAAATGTACAAGGTTGGCCGCTGCGAAATTCATCAGCCTTTGGACGGAGTGATTGGCGACGCACGCACCATCGCTGGTGAGAATCACCCCCTGAGAGATCAGCCCAATTATGAGATAACAGGTCTCGAAGTCAAGTTTCTGCCGGATCAGTAATGCATCTACTTCTATATCGTCGGCGCGGGAACCGACGGCCAGAGAACGAGAGCACTCCGAATCAATCATAATTCGCTCGGTTCCTGGCCTTTTCAATGTTCTCAGACGGTCCAGCGCCTGTTTGATGTTTCGGTATAGGGGTGGGGTGAAGACAAATTCGAAGCGGTATGTCAGCCATAGGCCAAACTGGCTGATAATTAGTATGTGCCGCTTCAAATGTATCATGCAGAGGAGCTGCACACCTTCATGAGACTGCGTGTTCGGATCCCCGATGGGAGTGGGGATATGGAGCCGGAATCAAGTTCCGTCCTCTCACATGGGTTCCAATCGAGTTCTGTTGCTCTTCTAACGGGTATTTCAGGTTTCGCATGGTTTTTTTCCCGCAAGTCAGCGTCAAGTCGCGGGGGTCGCCGCAAGGTGATGGTTAAAATGGCGCGGGTGTAATTTAACTTCTCCAACTCGACGGATTGTATGTCTTCAAGGTACATCGTGCCTTGAAGGACTGTGGGCCTATCGTTGAGGGTGAAATCTATGTCATGTTCGCAAAGACACTCACCAGGATAACAAATGTCGTTCTCTAGGATTTCAATGGGAGTCCGGAAAAAAAGTTTCTAATTCCATCAAGTGACTGTTCAGTAGATTTCTAATGGTGCTGAAAGGCAAAAAGCACCATATCCGCCGTAAGTTTCACTTGAGCATGGTCAACCTCGGTGCGAAAGCCCTCGAGGAATATCGGGCCCCGCATGGACCCCACAGAAAACCTGTAAGGTCTGATAACAAAAACTGCGCACTGTGGGTTAAATCTCGGTGCGCCAGCGGGATAAACTGAAACTCGCTAGGGGGTACAGGTACATAGGATGCTTCCGGCGCATCCACGGGCACAGTTCTCAGAAACTCATCCTGTGCAAAGACTTCAGAAATGGACTGCGCAAATAAACAATACCCGTACCACCGCCGACGGAGAAGCATCCACGGCCCACTGGACATCGACCATGAATGATGAAGTTGAAGGCAAAGGAGAGTCTCAGTGACACTGCCACACTGCCACTGATGGGATTTGTGATTGAGTTTCGCCTTAGCCGAGCGCCTATCAGCAAGGCAGTAGAAGGCAGTGCTACACGTATGATTGATGCCCTCGTCTCTCTTCCATCCATCCAGTGGCATTACACTCCAGACTGACGCAGCGTCTTCCGTTGCATCGCACTGATTCGCACAACGTGACTCATATTCAAGCAGCCCGTCTTAATGCTTCTTCCTGAATCGGAGCGAGAGGTTTTCGCAATATCCGTCCAACTCTGTGATTCCGCCGGCTCTTGTTAAGTATCAATTCCGACCCTGGTCCCTGATGTTACTTTGCCTAGCGTGTTAAAACAGGGACGAAGACGAATCAGGACGTCCGAGTCGAGAGCCTTCTCGTCCTTCACGTGGACCTCGTTGCCAACTTCATTGACAGCGTGCTCACTGATGCCAGTGCATTGCATACTTACCCGACGCTTCAAGTTTACTAGCCTGCTGCGTCGTCGAAAATCTCTGGGTCGTCGCATAACACCGGACCGTGTACAACCTCTTTCCGCTCATCAAGGATCTGATGTTTGAAGCGCGTTTCCTATAATCTGGGGCACGCGTTCGGCGCGTCACCTTGCACCTGAAGCTCGATCATCTTACAAATTTAGTGCAACGTCCCCCTCATTCCGCAACTCACTCACCTGCCCTTCTACGAGCCAACTCTCGTCGCCGTGTGGCGCACATGCCATTCTCTATGTGTTCTCCTTGTACCCGATCTGCGGCATGCCCAAGTTATTAATGCCAAGGAAGAACTGGTCAAGGCCCAGACTGGCCCAGATTTGTGGCGAGCTGCTTTTAACTTAAAACGGGCAAGTCGGAGCACAAATTAGAAATGGTTATTGATCGCCGCTCAGGATCCGGTTGCCAAGCGCAGATCCAGAGAAGTCGAAGGTGAGTTATATTTAGTATTTAACCCATATCCAGGAAACCGCCGCGATAACCCTTTTTATCAGCTCTCGATGTCAAATCGAGGAGGACGCGAGAGAATGGAGTACATTTGTCCTTGCTATAACACGTATGGTAACGTACTAGCGCTGTGCTCCAGTTCGCGTGAGTTTCGCTCGGCTGCCAGTGCTGACGACTTTTGCGAGACCATATGCATGCCAATTTGTGAAGAACATGGAACGAAAACGCGGACCACAAAAGTGATGGTACTATCGCCAAGGGTCTTGACAACGCCCCACAGTACCGGTCCTCTCCGGAACGGCTTCTTGGCTCTTCTTGCAAATCGCATCGCGCCAAGGCGGAAACAAATTGTTCGCAACGAGCAGTTGTGTGGGGAGTGGGGTTCAAAGTCAAAGACAGCATACATGTCGATGTTGATTGAAGAGTTGTTGGAGATCGAGGCTAATACGGGGAGAGGTCGGGAGATATAACAGTGCTGCCGGACGAGGTTCGAAAATGACACTTCATAATTCCACATTGCCAAAATTGCCGTCGATCACATTGAAGCAGAGGAGGTGGGTAACTAGGTGGGGGTAGAGGGGTAACAAGAGATATGGAAGTGGTGCGGTTGTATCGAAGTCTTACTACGCCAAGTCGCCGTCGACATTTCCAAGACCTTAACTTGATCTTATACAGCAGACGCCACCGAATATGCCGAAGACACCACCACAATGACGAACCCAACATGATCAAACTTCTGACCCTAACGAACCAGTCTTGAGTGGAGTGGTAGATCTCCCATCAGAATCTTTCCCCGTTTGGACTTATCCCCGCCCATTTCGGCTCCCAACCGCTTTGAAGTACACAGCCTGTGTAGGGACCCGGGGGACCGCTCAAGAAGTGCAGGTGCAGTGCTATTTATTAGTGCACCGTTAGGTTTGGAACGCGTATAGTACCAGACTCAGAAATGTCAGAAAACATAGAAAACATACGGAGGAAATGAATTAACTGGCCGCTACAACGCGTTCCGGAAGTAGTACATACCCAGCGAAACACAAATAAGCTGGGAAAATGCAGCTGCGAAAGAACCCCCATGGAACACAATGTCATTTCCTGCAGCTCAAATGTTTTTTTTTATTACAAAAAAGGAAATTCTGGAACTTTGCGTTGTACGACTAAAATTTCTTCTGAAGTGATACTCGTTCCTGTCCTAGGTTTCAATATGTGCATCGCTAAAGAGTGACCAGCTGTGTTTGCACTTGTTTGAGTCCGGGGATCATGCATAACTTCGCAGACGCGTCAACAAAACGCGTGCAGATGTTTGTCAACTGTCGGTGGGCAGTTTAGGAGGGTAATATATATAAGTTCTAGATGACTTCATGCAATTCTAGGTTGTATTGTACTACGTCTTAACCTTTCACAGATGTTGTCGCACACGGTGTAGCCAAACAACGCGGTGAGCGGTGCTCGAGGTCCTGCAAGCTATCCGGCTCTCAATAGACGCCCACCTGTCCTATAGCACTGGATTTGGTCATTCCGAGATCTACGGAGTTCTACCAATCCACTACAGACTCCTAACGAACGATATAGGCCCGAAACTCCGGTTCTCGAGGACCAAGTTACTTGGTTCTGTCGATCTCGGAGACACAAGTCCCGAATTGGCCGACTCTCGTAATTTCCATGTCCATGGTGATGCCAAGCAGGCCTAGGTTGCAATACATTTCAAACCCTTAAAAGCTTCCGCGGGGACCTGCAATGATCAACCCTCCACAACCCACAAACGCCGTCGAGCAGTCTTCATGCATTCCACGTCCTCCACATCCCATGGCCACTCGCTGCCCACATGCATTATGCACGTCGCTGTCCACCTCCTCGTCAGCACCTCGACGTCCTTCCTCGCCACTCTCATCGTTTTGAAATTCATCTGTCTTCACGCCCCGCTCAAACTGGTGCTTGAGGTCACACTCATATTCAACCTCGTCATATTCGGGATAATCGAAATGATTTGTCTGCTGCGACAACGTACTCGATCCGCCGAGCTGTGTCTCGAAAGTCAACAATTTGAAGCGTATTCGGATACGCCGGAAAAGCAGGAGGAGGGGAGAAGATTAGTTCTCTGGTGAGTGCAATCCGTCCACATCTACGCAGCCCAACTGAGTCGTTTTGCGTAGGGAACTTTGAATTAATTCCCGAGCTTTTTTATCGGTTTCTGCGTAAAGGACAATCTCTTCCATACGGAATCTCATTCTCTGCACATCTGTATAACCATCCACCCACCAATCATTTATCGGTTTCTACCTAATGGACAATATCTTCCATACGGAATCTCATTCCCTGCACATCTGTACAACCATCCATCCACCAATCAATTGTACGAATAATAAATAATAAATTAATCACAGCGGATTCCCGTATTTGACATACCGCCAATTTACTCTGTGAATCACAGCATAGGTAGACGAAGTGTCCGATGAAATTCGTATTAGCGTATTTAATGTATCATAAGTTATCACAGCTGGCCAAATCGACGGGTCAATAACGGATGTTCTTGAAGTTTGTGTAATCGTAATGACCGTACGCCTCTATCACACACTGAACGTAGTGCCATCGAAATAGTCCAGGGTGAGGATTGTTGGAGGTCTGGGGCCAAGGCGGCGCAGCGCGATGGCCATGCAATAATGGAGAGGGGGCCGGCACCGAATATTCCCCAGTGATCGTAAAGACGTGTCTTGGACTTTCGGTTTCGCCGAACACATGAGCTTCATACGTCTCCTGAGGGTTTATCATATCATCATTAACCGGAGATTACCAAGACAAACAAACGCCTATCTCACCGGTGCAATAAGTCTGAGACCGAACTTATACTTGTCGAAGAAAGTATCAATGTTAGGGTTGAGCGCAAGCCCGAACATCGCATCAAAAACGGAGTGCTCGGAACTTGCGAGCCCGGGACAGAATGTGTCGAGGATATGGCGGGCCAGATGGTCTCCCATACGCTTAGGGCATATGTGGCTGTTGGTAACGGTGTTTGATCCAGACACCCAGCATTTTCTGTCACGAAGAACGACCTCCGTACGCATTGTGCTAGCATTTCCAGCCGCACTAGTTTTCGATGTGCTGACCCGCTTACTGATCTTCGTGAGGCCAACCACGGTTCCTGGCGGCAGGATATAGCAGTAGATGGCTGCCTTCAGTGGGTCTGTGGGAAGGATGAGCCGCCACTGGGCTACGCTTTTGTCCCAGGTTATGACGAATCCACGCTTAAGGCGAGGGTCACAGATGTCGTGTGCGATATCGATAAGCCATCCTGAATGTTCGAGTTGGGCGCATCGCGTAAACGAGGGCAGATCCGCACTGATGAGACTGAATAGTGGGTCGGATGAGTTCATGCCGGGTTGGAAAGCCATTAGTTGGGCGACTTGGGCGTCGGAAACGATCCGAGTCGGTGGCGATGGGTAGAAACCGACTGATGCAGAAAGGATGCAGAGACGCAGCACATTCGATGGGGGAGTCGATGCTACAGAGGGGGCAGGAAGGTGGGGCAAGTGTGCGAGTGTGGCCATCAGAGGAGGATATGGCGGCTAAGGTCGGTCGCTCTGGATTTTATCGTCTATCACCCAGCCTGTGCCTTGTATTGTCTTTGTTATCCTTTCTGTCTTGAACATTGTGTTGCTAACACGCGGAGTCCGGGCGGCGACTAGTTTAGTACTAGTGTAATTGCAATGTGCATCGCATCGGCCCCGCATGTGTCTTTGTCTTTGTCTTTGTTCTCTCCGAGTCGTTGTTCTCTCTTTTGTCTGACAAGGTGAACATCATGGTGTGGGAGTAGAACTTCTTGTTCTCGAATGGCGCACGGCGGACGGACGCACTAGGAGCGGCAACTTGAAGCAGAGCCAGGATCGTGGAAGTCGGAAGCGCCGCGGACAGCCACCGAGGCGGTGCCGGATAAGATTAGATGACAAACATCAAAACACGCTGTGATTTGATCAAGAGTGTCACAATCATTCTTGTCTTTAACCCGCTCACCACCGTAGGCGATGCACGACTCCTTACGCCGACAGAATCTCCTGCGCCTTCCACTACCCCGCTCCCGGGCAAGGTCTTCACCAATCGCTTCTCCTACGAGGTCTTCGAGGCATGGAGGGAGGGTTTGGAGTGGTTCTTGAGTATCGTTGCGGGGCATCCGCTCCTTCAGGTACGTCTTGTCTGACCGTTAGCCCGACTTGATTATGGTTGATCATCTGCCGTGACAGATGGGGAACCACGCTCTCTGTGCATTCCTGCAGGACCGGGATCGATTCAAATGAGATGCTGACTGATGACGAACTGACTGCCACTCCCTCCACCTTTTCCATTCTATTTAAAAATGGTGAGACCGTCCATTTTACGCATCTGTATTTCTATGTATATATGCCAGCCAAATCTTACCCTTGCACTCTCGCTCGCTTGCTCGTGTATGCTGAAACTGTGTTTTGTCAGTGAGTGGATGAGTCTCGACTCACCGGCATGGAAATCGTTTTCGTTATACCGACAGCTGTAGCATAGCGCTGGGTAAACCTCACGTTGACGTTGACGTCGCCGTCGGCGGTGCCCACCCTTCGCCGGGCTGTGGGCTGGATGAATGCTTCCGTACATAACTCGGGGTCGGAATATTCTCACACAACGGATGCGCCCTCTTCGAAGCTGACTTGACACCCTTGGCTCCACTTGGACATACTCCTTGGGGCCATCTTTTCTTCTGGCTACCTTCATCGTACTCTCTGCCTTTTGTCCAGTTCCGACCTAGATCGGACCGCGCAGCGCAACGTTAACGCTGCCTCCGTTAATAACTTTACCACTCTGGTGCACGTTTGCGCATTTTCCCTGTTTAGACGCCACGACGACGATGCAACCTTGGTCAAAGTTACAAGCGGAGCAGCAGGTAGTTGAGCTCCGCACTACAATTTTGTCTCACTTACGAATGAGATGCTGACCTATGGCCAACTGACGGCTGCTCCCTCCGCCTTTTGCCATTATTTTTGAACACAGTGAGGCCGACCGCCTTGTGTATTTCTATGTATATATACCAGCCAAATTCTACCCTTGGACTCTTGCTGGCTTGCTCGTCTGCCGCTGAAACTCTCTTTTGCCAGTGTTGATTAGTATCGACCCGCCGACATCATGCATGGGAATCGCCTTCGTCATGCTGACGAAATGACAGCGCCAGGTACTCGACGCGGATGGTGGTGCCCAACCATCTGCCGGTGGGCTGTGTGCTGGATAACAGCTATCTCGGTGCATACCCTCCCTCCCTCTTTCGACGACGGCTGCGCAAAGGGCATTTCCCGAGTCGGTTTTGTGATGCACAGTAATCAAGAAAGTAAGCCACCAATACAGGGTTAAAATATACCTCCGACTGATACAAGATCCAAAAGAAATGGTCGGTTTCAATAGAAGTACGTAGGATTTTACTTTCTAGTCTGTTCCTTCGACGACGGTTCCCACACCAACAAGGTTAACCGACATTTGTCCCCACCCAATGACCCTAGAGCCTTCAAGTCTCTTGCTCCTTTCGCTTCGAAACCCAGTTTCTTGTACCAAGTAACCTAGAACAGATCATTTAATAATCGTTTGAATCGGAGGGAAACACACTTACATTACTTTCAGTCATGGCGTTCAAGAAAAGTGGGACACCGTCCACTTCAGCCTGGAGGGAATAACCTTAATTTAGATTTGAACAGCATGAGATGGGACACCATCTACCTTCTCACATAATGCTTTCACAAGCATTGTCCCAACACCGTGGCCCTGTCGCGCTGGGTCTGTAGCGATTTTGGCGGCGTACCACGATTGCAAGATGCGCTAACAAAATCATGATATCAGTATATTCAGCCAGTCAGAGTGGAATCATCGAGGCACATCGGATCCAACGGTATCGTCCTTGAGCTTTCGGGAATTTTGTACGAACTATGGATAGTCAACAATAAGCATCAACGACATGCTTCTAGTTTCAGACATACATCCGCCGACCAATGCTTCATCTCTTCCGTATACTTTGCTGTCACTGCGTCGAATCCTAGCGCGCGCTGGGCCTCACTGTTAGTATGATTCAGTCTCGTCAAGTTCAAGTTGCTAATTGGATCGCGAGTAGCAACACCCACGTCATGTAGAGACCATTCCCTGGCCCGAAAGCCAGAGCAACTCCCAGTACATCCGTCGACACAGAAGAGTCGACAGCCAGCAAGACACACCCTTCGAGAAGCCCGGCTCTGTAGATGGCGTGCGTGGCTTCACGTGCAAGTGCCGGGTTGCCGCCAGACATGGATTGCACAACAACATCTGCTGACGAATGACATTGCGTTCACCAGAAGACCTTGACTTGCCCTACATACCCGTGGCGAAAGCCTTTAAGGTTATCTCAACGACCTGATCGAATTGCGCATCTAGTATTGTATGCAAGTTGATGAAAGCTCGGGGTCGGCCCAGGAACGTACCCGTTGGCTCTTGGACGCGAATTACTTCGACTGCCATTGCTGGAGTCACTGCACCAAGGCGGGCGGGTCCGAGTGTCAGCTGTGGGAGAGTGCGGCTCTGCCCGGCAATCAGCCACATGAAAACCTCTTTTGCTCCGCCAACACACAATAAATAGTAAATAGTGTCACAATCATTCTTTGTCTTTCGGCCGCTCTTTTATGTCGCCGCAGTAGACGATTCACGAGTCTTTACGCCGACAGAATCTCCTGCGCCTTCCAGTGTCTCCCAGAGTACGTCACACGACCTTTACCATACACTCTTGACTCACCCTCACCCACAAAAAAACTTTGAAAAGACTTGCCGCTACCGCCGCGAACGGTTCAGTAGACGATCTGAGGAGCCTGTGTGTCGAGATTCAAGACCTTCCAGATGAAATCGCTCGCTTATTTCTACCTGATTTCTGCGTGAATCTGGATCCTAGTCGCATACCTAACATAGACGACGTGAACGAAGAAGTGGAAGCACTCGGAAGGACTCTAAGTACTTCTCGCAAGATTTTCTGCCTGTGCGCGCCGTCCGGGATATATGGCCCCGATATTGGGCATGGATCGAGTTCTTTCAGATTATATGGCCACCACAGATACGCCTCAAGACAGGAAAGAACTTGAGCTCGGCGGAAACATCCTCATGTTCTTTTCTGGTTTCGCACATGACCCACAAGCTGCATCGGTGGTGGCGAGGATTCCAAGAATCACGGCCTCGCTAATTTGGGAGCTTTGCGCTGGATTTGTCGCAAGTGCATCGAAACGATGCACAGCGCGGGAGACGCCGCGGCGACTGCTTCCGTGGGTGCATCCGTCGCTGCTATGGTACTGTACCCGCCGGTCCTATCCCACGCGTGCGACCCTCCGTCTATGGTTAGCCGGGCTCGATGCGTACGCTTTACTGTCGATCTCCCCCTCGCATCCTCTGCCGGTCGTCGAGCCTCGAATCCCGTGCCTCTTATGTAAGATGCAACAATTTCAACTATTTCCAAGCGTGGGTGGCCGTCGTCCTAACAAGGAAATCCAACTAACCAACTTCCCGCCATTGAGATCCCAAGACCCAACGCCACCTAGGTAAGATGCGGAAATCCGGTAGCAGAAGACCTAAGTTTAAATGCACATCACTTCTTGCATTGAAAAGTCTCGTTTCAGATTAGCGCTGTGGGTCCAGGTGACCCTGGCTCTGTTGAATATATAATCGCGCCCGAGCCCGTCAGATTACAAGCCATCCAAATCGCATCGTTACTGCCATGATTCCTCTGCGAACGGTTTACAGCGTGTTCGCGGCGGCCATTGGGCTCCTTTCGTCGCTGCCTGAGGTAGCCGCTGCAGGTACGAATGATTTCTGTCCGCGTCCTCTCTGGTGCTAACCCGCTATAGATTGCACAGTTCACACTGTTGTGTCTGGAGACACCTGTTCCGCAATAGCTCAGGCGGCGAAGATCACCCTCGCCCAGCTCCAGTCATTCAACCCCAACGCTGACTGCTCAAATTTGCAACTTGGTGAGATTCGTTGCTCTTCACCATATCCCTTGCTTCGGTGACCCAGAACTTGTCCGGGGATACCCGTGATTGACAGCGGAGCTTCAGATCATTTGAAACTCCGATGCCGATCTGCTCACCGCGACTTCCACAAACCAACCGCAGCTGGGTATGGCTAACACCCTGGATTCTCAGGTGAAAAACTATGTGTTACGTCGGGGACGATTCCTGGGCAACCCCAGCAAAATCCGAATGGGACTTGTGCCACGGTAAGTATCCGTTTCAATTTCACTTCTGTTTCTGACCATAGGGCCAGTATACAATCGTGTCTATGGACAGTTGTTCCACACTCGCGTTAAAGTTCTCGATAACTGTTGCCGAGATTGAGCAGTGGAACACGAAGACTTGGAAATGGCAAGGTACGCGCCAAGGTTACGTGTTTATCCGGCATTCATCAGCGTTCTGAGCACCGGACAGGCTGCGCGAATTTACAGATTGGGGAGGTTATCTGCGTGTCAGCGGGTGCTCCGCCTCCGATTCCGTGAGTGGATTACGACTGCAATCTGAATATTCGACTGCCGCTGACCTCCGAGCCCTGGCAGCATCGACCCGAATCAGCAATGCGGTATCCAGACGGTGGGAAACGTTACATGCCCCCTCAACGCATGCTGCAGCGCATTCGGGTTCTGTGGGCTGACGGATGAATTTTGCCTCACCACTGTGCGCCGCCTGTCCTGTTTTCTTCATTCACCTTGAAATTGAATATTATTTGAATATTATGATTGATACAGGGCTCGAATCCTTGGTGGGTCCGCTGGCTCGCCTTCACGTAGACCCTGACATATAAGCCCCTCCTCTCAGCCAGTCAAATTGCATTGAACCCACTCTCCCTTCTTGCACCTCGGGCAAGCTCTCACGAAAGATCGGGTATTACCAGGGTTCTGCCGTCAAGCGCGTCACAGCATGCAACCCCGTCTCACCGGCGCAGCTGGATCTGAAGGGATATACCCATGTACACTATGCCTTTGCAACCATATCACAAGGATTGGAGATTCGTCAGTTTTCTCTTGATTTCAATTTCTCGTGTATCGAGGATGCTGACGCTGCAATGCCCGCGATTAGAGATCACGGACGACGACAACGAGCCATTGCAGGATCTCGTAAATCGCAAGGATGTCACCGGGTTGAAAGTGCTCATCGCTATCGGTGGCTGGGACTTTTCGTGCGTGGTCGCGGTCTCTGACTTTATTCCGGCCTGGTGGCTGACGAAATGTGTTTGATAGAGAGGACGACGCAACGAAGGACCTCTTCACCGTCATGATCGACAGTTCGGCTAATCGAGCGACGTTCATCAACTCAGTTAAAAGCTTCCTGGGGGTGTGGGGGCTCGATGGCATAGGTGAGACATTTCGGAGAATGTCCTAGTGCATCCCCACTGACGCTGTATATTTCTCCATTCAGACATCGATTTCGGTAAGTAACAGATCGGGGATTGTTCAACTCATTGTGAGTTTTCAATCAAATTTCCAAGAATATCCCGCTGCGATTGAGCGAGATGCGCCTGCGACGGGTTGGTTTCTCGGTTTTCTTGCTGCTTGAGCGGCTCTGACCTACTCATCAGACACACCAAACCTTACGGCGTTCTTCAGCGAGCTGCGCACCGGCCTTGGGTCCAGCGCTTTGGTGTCGATCGGTATGGGTGCAACCTATAATTTTGTGCTGCGACTTGAGACGTTCACTTTCAGCAACCCCGGCAGGGTTCTCGAGATCAACAAGATCGCATCGAGCGTGTCGTATATGAACATGATGTGTACGTTTCAATTCTTCCAACTTTGCTCCCTGCGATGAGTGACGAGTAGGGTGGAACAGCGTACGACTATCACGGAGATTGGGATGTCAACGTTACTGGACAAGCTCCGGTGACAAATCCGCACACGTCAATCTTGGATATGGAAGATAGCGTCAGGCTTTATATCCGTGCCGGAATTGATATGAGTATTGGTGAGCAATTAGTGGCTTTTCTGCTGTAGACACTAATAATACTCGTTGCAGTGAACCTAGGTGCGTGATATGCGGTTCTCTTGGTGAATATAAAGAGGCCTCTAACCATTCATCAACCAGGACTTGCACACTACGCACGCACGTACCATCTCGCCGCCGCATCCTGCGTAGGATACAACTGCACAGTACGAAGCAATGTCAAATTTGCTGGATGATGCTGAGGACCCCCTACAGATGGTTGGAGGCGGCGCCGCAGGCTCGTGTACGGCTACCTCTGGCATTCTCTCTCAGTATGAAGTCGACAAGCTTATATCGGGAAAGAAACCAACTCTGGACACGGCGTCGCAGACGTACTGGCTTGACATTTCAGTGAGTTTTCACGTTTGTCGCGTTGTCGGCCCATCTCATTATTTGTAGGCCGGAGACTTGATTACTTTCGACCAGGCGGACACTCTCGCGTGAGTCTCTTTTGCCGCTTAGACTTGGATTCAACAGTTTTATCGCTTCAATTCCAGCAAGAAAACCACTTTCGCTGCGACCACTTGCTTTGGCGGGACTTTTGAATGGTAAGCGTCCACGTAGCATGCCGAGATGAGTAGTTGATTGAACTCTTTAACAGGTCCTTGGACCAGCCTACTTTAACGCAAACTACGCCGCCGCCGACGAAGACGTATCCGGCACCTGTGACTTGCACGTCCGCCTTCGTAAGCGGAGCAGCTCCCTCAGAAATGTTGAATCAACTGAATTTTCACACAGACTGTCGCCAAAGTTAGTACCCCTACTGTTGAATTGCAAAACCTAAAGATCATTCCGCAGGCTCGTGTCAGCCAATTGCTCTCTTATTTCGTTCCTCTCGAGGGTAAGCTCCAATATCTCAACGGCGGGAAGAATTTCCACATATGGGTGCGCAGATGGTGAAGGTGGTTTCTTCGTATCTGAACCTGACGACATGCAACGCTTGTGGACGGACTCAGTATGTTTGTTCCCTTTCCACACGCCGTTGCCAGTGGGGCTACAGCGATTGACGTGCTGGTCAGAATAAATGGGAGACCATCTACAACTACATGGTTATTACTGGCGACAAACAATTCGATATATTCAACGAGCAAGTGGAATACCCATTCCCAGACGGTTCTTCAGGTCCCAACTGGAACAATCTCTTCCAAAGTAGGTTTTCCATCTTTAGTTATAATTTCTGACTGGTGACTGTCGATCAGACCTCGGAGAACCTGCCTCATATGACGATGCGTGCGTTGATCCATATGTCATAATGTCGCGGCCAGTTTTTCCTGATTTGACGGTAGGTTGTGGACCAGCATCATGTTCTTCAAGCTGGGCGATGCCATGGGCAATAACCAAGATTATTATGTGCGTTTACATGTAAATCTCTTCCTTCCATGATCATTCGCCACACTGTTCTCCAGAAATTCGGTGCAGGTATCTTGGCATACGTCAAGAGCAACGCTTGTACGTGCGATTACCTGATTACTCGGAGCCACTACTAAATTAACAAAGTGGACACCATCAGTAAATGCCAACCTGGCAGCGGAGGTATGTTCAAGGGCCTCTATCCGTTCTTTCATTTTGGCTCACCCTCTGCTGCAGTTTGGTGGAACTCAGTGCGTATGGGTTTGCATCTCTAAATATCACGCTGAATATCGGTATAGGACCGCAACTATAAGAACACGGTCCCAACGGCCTCTTTTTGCTCGCAAATGGGTTGGCCTTTGAACGACTCAACAACAATATGTATAAGCAAGATGCGCTTGATGTCAGCAGGTCGAAATTCTCGGTCTCTTCTTTTACTGAGTATTACCCTGTAAAGACATGGGGGTGGCTTTCTGCCAGTGGTTTGCGTGGGACGGATGGAATCTGGCGTGACGGAATTTCGTGGGACTCGAAGGCCCAATCCTGCAGCCTTAGCAGTGGGATCTACTCATACAATCAAGTATGTTCATACTTTGATTGCACATCCTTTTTACTTGCGGGTTTGTTGTTGACGTTCAAGTAGGGTACCATACCTGCTGGTCTGGGGCTTTTGTACAAGATCACCGGCGGAACAAACGCGGATTATCTGACTGACGCCGAGCTCACAATCAATGCAGTCTTCAACGGCACACAGGGATTGACCACCAACGGAATTCTGCGGGAGCCCATCTGCGATCCTGCGCCCTCCTGCAACAATGACAGGAGTAATGGGCCAGATAGAATGACTTTCAAGGTTAGTTTCACTCATTCATTCGCCATTTTACACTCGATGAACCTTAATTGTAGGGATTGTTCATGAAACACTTGATGGTGACTTCTACAAACAATTCTACGGCCTCTAGCATGCTTATATGCCTCGTGAAAAGTATTACATCGATATCGTAAAGGACGTTGGCACTGGGAACACTCATTCCGGGCCTTTCGCTGAGCACATCTGGGCACAGTTTGAAGCAGTAACAAGCTCAGAGTACGTGTCTGCAAGCAGATTGCGTCGTGATCTGACCGCCTTTCCTTGTATAGTGTCACGAAAGACGATGAGACTGGAGATCCCTGGTAAGTCCTCGAAATAAGGCAAAACTTTCACCTGTGTTTTGAGATGCCTCGTAGGTTCCCGCAAGACCATCGCTATTGGAACGGATACACCGACCAGGCGGGCGTCGACGCGATTCTGGCTGCAATCAAGGTGATATTGTCTTCTCTCCAGATCAGTGCCGGCCTCGGTTAATACTGATTCTTGGACAGTACGGTGGATGCGGCTCGGCGTCGTGAACTCCAGTATAAAATAAGATCGGGAAATGGACGTAGAATATTCAAAGTGAAATATCCTCAATTTATTGTCCTTCGTAAAATGTTCCAAGAAAACATTCATATGGCCCTTCCGGGCACCCCTGGTACCGCTGACCTGTCCCTGTACCTCCTAGCTAGTTGCCTTCTGGACGAAAATCCAGCATTCAGGACACTGATGATATTTCTGGGACACCATAGCTAGGTTTTAGCGGTGCCTTTGAAATCAACAGTTATTCTCGCAATGCCTATGTATCGCGGATTGAACTCATTTTCCAGCACAGGTTGTTGCAGTAAATTATGTCCATAAAATCTCGTTTTATCTATTTATTCATTGCTGCGTTCCATTTCCTAATTGAACATGTGTGGGTGAGATATATATCAGGCCAAAATCTTGTCCGCCTTTTGCTGTTGGTAACACCCGTCTGTGGAGGCAGATAATGGTATGTTGGATTAAGAAATACAACACAGCTCTTTCCAATGTATGGGGATATGCAATTGCAACGCAGACTTCTGACCTCAACCATTGAGAAAGTTCCGCATGTTTGCCAGGAGTAATAATTCAGGCAGCCTCGGTCAATGGTCTGATGCTGAGAACGGCGGGCCGGGCTCACCCTCGCCCGAGCTTTGCTCGGCTCGAGTTCGCCCGTGGGCCCGGTTGCAAGGTTTACAGTGAGACGGTGATGCCGAAAAGCCGATTGTGGCAATCACCGAAATATTGGTAATCCATGATCTGGTAGTGATCTTGAGGACCACATTTAAAGGTTTTTCAGCCACCGACCTAGATCACGGTAATCACCGCAGGATTGGTAATCCATGATCTGGTAGTGATCTTGAGGACCGCATTTACGGAAGGGAGACCTGGAACCTAAACGGTACCAGGAACATAGTGTGCTCCTGGGTACATGTGATTTGCGTTTGATACATTGGGCGAAACTTGAGGTATCGCAGACGATTCGTTGCTGCAGGCAACAAATGTAATTACAAAGGGCTAGAATGGCCACTAGTATACCTAGGATTGATCGACGATAACGACAAGTGGCTTTCGGTTCTCGATTCAATATTCTATTCAAAAGTCCTGCCAGCTAATGTCCTCCCATGGCCATGGTGTTTTCGGTGCCGCTGATCTCCAAGATTCCACTTCATTCTCGTCCAGTCCCTATATTAACGCGATCCCGAATCCAGTTAGGGCAGAGGTTGACACCTTACATTGTTGAAAGACGTCGCCTTAGTTTCGTTCGTACCCCGGGCAAATGCAATGAGCGCAACCCCGGAGAGTATGAAGTTGATCTGAAGCATCCTAATGAGACACTAGAGGCCTGCGGGAAGTTCGAAGTTATTTGGAAACGCAATTCACTGGACGAGGCGCGTGGAGTTAAGCTGTCTTTGCAGTATGTCGATGTTCTCAATAGATTTCATGCAACGAGATATGAGCTACTTCCAGGTTACCATCTCCGTCATCTTCCAAACCACATGGAGCACAAGGGCAAAGGCGAACTCGTGCAAATGACTTGAAGAAACATTGTCGACGCGGCGAAAGAAGCCGGCACTGTCAAATTCTGTATCTCGAGGTTTGTGTAGCTTTTATTATTATCATTCAACATGGCCCTCACTGATGCTCCACTGCTCTCTTCCTTCCTAGCATATCGAGAAGGTTCCGACAGTATAAGAACAGGGGGGGGGGGGGGTTATTATACTCGCGTGGTCCAAATGTGCACTACTGTACTATCACTGTGGTGGCCGAAGGATTTTTGGACCAAAAAACATAACATCCAAGCATGTCTCTCCTTTTGGCCAATTTTTCAGCCGCCTTAGAACATGAGCTGAAACCGATGGCTTTTCTGTCCTCTTTTTGTACTCGTGAAATGATACCTTTTCGCGTCCAAATTCCAGGAGGAATATACATTATTTTTAGTGGTGTTTTTCGTGCAAGAAAAGACCTGGGCTTGGGACCCAAACAGCGAAATTTGCTTTGTTCTCTCCCTGTCTCGGCCTCGAAAACTCTTGTTAAAAATGATCCAGTTTTGGATGTATTTTTGGGACGCAAATATGCATCATGTTTTGGGGCGAATTTGGTATAGAAAATAGGCCTAAGAAGGAATCTTTTTGGGTTGATTTTACATCGCGCGGGAAACATATTCCCAAACAGTAAGACATGTTTGGATGCCATGTTTTGGTCCAAAAAATCCTTCGGCCTCCGCTGTGTATTTAATTCAATTCGCGCGCCCTGTGACCCGTGACATCGAGCAACCAACTTTCATATTCGTCGATTGCCCCTGGGGACTGTGACACCAAAAAAAATTCGCGCTTTGCTTTAGGACATCCGGAATTCCATTCCAAGCTCAGCTGCCTTGATTCTGAGGCGAGATAAATGAAATGGCGCGCACTCAGCAAGTTTCTAATTTTGATGCAGTGCGAGCGAGCGGATCAGAATGACGCGAAATCAATCGGCTGCCGTAAGCCTTTTTTTTTTGCGCATCGGTACCGCCGCTTGTCGTCATCGCCGCAATGGAGGCCCTCCCAGAGTCTCCAGTCCGATTCGCAGTGCTCTAGCGTCGAGTGAGTGCGTGTGGGAGCGGGACAAGTCGAGGTTTCTCCGATCATGTCAGAACTGGCAGCTGCGTGAGCGCCGCGGCCATTCCAACATCAGGGCGCGTCAGCAAAGAAAAAAAAATGACTTTGGACGCGTTTTTTTTCGCGTTTTTGTGACTTTTTTTGACAAGTTCGCGCTCAGCCTCGGTGACCTGTGACAGGCGTGAAATTATTCGTTGATTTAGGGGCCTGTGACGCGTGACCGACGAATTGAATTAAATAGTACAGTATGTACAAAGCTGCGCCGTATGGTTGTTAATGGCGCAGAAATTATCTCAGGAAACTGTGAATTGGAAGAGTTAGCTCACTGGTCCCTGGAACGGAAGGACGCATTCGCTTACGCCCCGATGGTGGGATGCGACAAGCGACACGCCGAGGCGGTCCTATTGCCGGATGGCCGCCATCAAATGTCGGGATGGTCCGTATCACTGATGAGTCACCAGGTGACCATCATTGATGCGACATCGTTTTTCCTCCACATCGCAGATGCACCCATCTCTGCGGCCAGAAAATGTTGCCAAATTGCCCCCCTCCGCGCGAGTAAGCAGTTCTTACAATTCCCGAACTCTAATACTTACTGTACTGTCAGTCGGTCGCAGAGAGTGCGCTCGCGGGCTCTTTGACAGCCGTCCATCAACTGTGCGCTCTGCTTCCACTACATGAAGCGTCCAACATACTGCCATGCGTCTTCGCGAACATAGATACTTCCCGCATCCCTTCCGCCTCGGAGCTCGATGCTCAGCTGGCTACTGCTGGCTCCATGCTCGCCGTCGAACTTGCGCTGTCCGCAGTGACCACGCTGGCATTTTTTGCAAGAGCATCACTCATCCCTGTCGATGCCTGTCCAGAAATTTGGCCGCGCTTCTGGAAGTGGACATATTTCTTTCACCAATACTGGGACTCCCTGACATCGGTTCTGCGCACCATTCCGCAAGGAGAGCTCTCTCGCCTCCACGCATCCTGCATTGTGTCCCTTTGCAATCATTCCGGGACGATGGATAAAGTCCGCTCTACACCCGGGGTCCGGCGTATCCTTGCCATGGCTTGGAAGACCCTGGTTGACGCTCCGCGCACACAGCCCGAACGATTAATCCGAGAAGTTTATAACATCACGCTTGTCTTCCCCGTCGAGGGCAGTAACTTGGCCCATTTCTACGAAGTCGTAGACGGTGTTGGTGGTAGTCTTCAACATCTGGCCGCAACTTTCACCAACCACTTCTCCCTGGCAGCTGCCAGCCTTGACTCCGAGCTTACGGGACGATACTTAATGTCGGTCGGGACATTTCTTGGTGGAGCCTCAGACCCACTCCCATTCCAGGCCGCTCTTCGTGCCCATCCTATGCTCCCCACGCTCGTGACCACCATCTCAGCACTTCACGGTACCCCAGCGGTCCAGGCGCTCACGTTCTGCCTGACATACCTGTGCGAAACCTTGGGATGGCCTCCTGGATACACATATGTCGTACAGGCCCTTGATGCAGGCCTATTGCGGGTTGTCGTCCAGTTCGCGGCATCGATGAAGGTGGGTAGTAGAGATGCAAGCCGCGACGCTACGTACATAAGCGTCAAGTTGCTTTTGACGGAAATTTTACCCCGTGCTCTCATGCACTACCCTGTCTTATTGCAACTCAGCGGATCCTTCCAGGACGCCAAAGGGCTCGCAGCTGCATCGCATATCGAAAATTCTGCATTCCGGACAGAGTGGGACAATTTTGTTTCCCTAACCGAGACGCGTCTTCAACTGCTGCACCGCTGGGAGGGGTCTAGGCCATACTTGAAAGCGTGCGACAATCTGAAGGTGTGTTTGTGATCCCCACTGCGTCTCTATCACGATGCTGAATTTCCGTGCCAGTGTGGTAAAATCAGCCTGCGGCGCAACTTCCAGTGTTGTGGTGGGTGCCGAACCACTAACTACTGTTCCACCAAGTGTCAGTTGGCCGATTGGCATGATGGTCACAGAGAGATCTGTGGTACCTTCAAACAGTTCAAAATCGGTGCTTGACGCCATCTCCATACTCACATGCCTCTACTCACGACAAGCACAGAACACCCCGAAATCCTGACCATCCGCGAGAAAGGTTTCTTGCGCGCATTGCTCACGGCGGACTACCTTCGTCTGCTGCCTGGTATCTTCACCCGCCAGGTCATATTCATGCACTCCTGGCCTCGGGAGTCGTTCTACACCATCTTGACATACAGCGACGCCAACGAGCCCAAGATTGAAGTCTGCCCTCAGCGCACGATGAACGCGGTCAACACGTACACACGCACGGTTACGGCGCATTTTTTGCGTTCAAGGAAGAGCGGAGCGCGCATGGAGGTGCATGTTGTCTTCCTGTATCAGGGCGCGCAGATGCGGCCGCTGGTGTTCCCTATGCGTGCGGCGACGGCGACGCTTCATCTGGCGAGGTTGCGCGCGGTGCGGACGGTACCGCCAGGGATGACAGTTGGCCAGGTCCTGCCTGAGGTCAAAGCAATTCTTGAAGCGGTCCTTCCGGAGCTTGAACGGGAAATGAGTCTCATTCACTAAGCGAAACAAATTGTGGACGTTTCTCTGTACAACGTATGCTACCCTACAACCGCGTCTGCCGTTAAACAACTATGTAATTCGCTGTCCAGACTTGTCAATTTCGGTGGGATCCAACTGGGCAAGAAATATGTATCCGCAGGCTCGTTGTATTTAAATCGAGCTTGCACAGAAAAGCCTTCGCCGACTGAATCCCTTCATCCCAAAAAAATGTTTTTGAAATTACTACGCCCAGCAGAATTGAGACTGGCCGTCATTTCATTGAGCAAGTTCCTTACACGGTGGTATTGTTTTTCGATTTCGGATAACTTAATACGAAAAGAAATTTTAGGCAAGGTATGCCCCCGATATTCGGACACAGGGAGTCGAACCACACACAGATCATGAGCTCACTGGCTTCTGGGCCGTGAAGATTATTCGATGTGTACCTTACACCACATCCGATTTTGGACGTTCTCATCTGTTTTATTTGTCTAAGAAGGAGCCTTTCTTGGACGGCAACGAAACCGGGACAACGCTGGTGCTTAGCTCCTCCGCCGGAGGTGAACCTCACAACTATCAACGGCGCGGAGGAAAAGTCAATCGAGAAGAAGTCGGCGGAGGTGGAAGGAACTAGACACATGCATCTCTGTTCCATGTTCCCCCCTGCCAACGATTCATACCGGCGAAGCAAACTCCTTTCCCAGAGGTCGGCTAAACGAGAGTTGAGACATACCTATTTCACTTCAAGTTTCCCCGCGGCGTTCGACACACACTTGGACGCAAGTTCCGCGCAAGACTACATGCCATATCTTTGCATCCCTGTTGTGTTCTCAAGCTCCCGCGATACAGAATCAATAGATGGCGCAGAGTTTACTGTACGGTGTACGAGGGCCAAGTGTCAGGAACCTACGAATGACCGACTCGGCACATAGTACTGATAGTATGATCAGGCGAGAGCGATGACTCGTAGTACCAAAGGGGAGTTTTCCTGTCAACCTAGGCGGTCTACGGGGACTTGAGCTGACGGGTGGGAGGTCATTTATGGATCGCGATGCCGGGCGGGCTGAGGTGGGTTTCAAGTACAAGTAGAAACAAAAGCCTTGCGGAGGGTGGGAGATAGAATCGGCCAGAGTATCCAGAGGTCGACGGGAGATGCCTTCATATCGGTGTTTCCACTTGGCAAAAAAACTGAGGACGGAACGGGCTACAAGAATTAGGGACATACCATCTTCGGACTCGTTGTCCCGGAGAGCGCTGGTAAGCTCAGGAGAAAGTATGATTTCAGGCTCGTCCTCGGGCGATTGTAGCTGGGTCTCAGGAGGCTTTGAGCATAGCCACCATGCTACCACAGGACGGACTGTGTCGTTCCTCCCAGTGTGAGAGAGTGTGGAGTCACGGCTCGATGAGAATCCAACGCCTGTCAACCCCGCAACGATCACACACGGAGATGCAATCCCACCGTGGTTCACGGTGATGTCCACCTCTGCATAGCCTGCCGGAAGGTCGTGAATGTTCAGGACGGGATACTTTGTACCGCCTATGGTCATATCGGGACTTGTTTCTTGGAGCGAAGGAGCGTAGGTAGCCCAGAAATGACGGGAGGGCAAGGTGGCTGGATCTTTCTTTCCAACGCGACACTGTTGTGATTTGGTTAGCAGGTCAAATCTGTGATGAGCCACATAAAGTTGACAAACTCACAGTCTGAAGTCCCGGGATACGCCATTCACCCTCGAAAGAGAATACGCAGAAGGCTGTAATCCACCCAGACAGTTTCATACTCCTGCCTCCGAAACCCTCTTCGTGCACGACCTTCTTCCAGAATTCAAGGTTTTCTGGACTATTTGCGTCGCCGAATGACCTGACGAGCCGCGAGATAACTGGGTGTAATAGATGATACCAGGCGATGGCGGGAATCCCGTACTTCTTCAGTCTTTCCAATTTCTGCAACAGTAGTTCCCAATCTCTCTGTCGACCGTCGAGGGTGACACGAGGGATGCCACGATAACGAGTCTCCGTGTTAGGGACAGAAACCTTCTCAATGCTTGGTGCCATCCAGAGCATCGACCCGACAGCGACGTCGTTGGCGGTTGAAGTGGAAAATTTGGGAAGGACCCAGTCGCGAAGAGCGGTATCCATCACATTTCGCTCCATTAATTCGCCTATCTGCGCTGTAAGCGGCAGGGTGTTGGGGGCTACATGTATCTCGAGAGGCAGTCGCGGCTCATGCGAAGCGAAATCGGCTTCGCCACGCAAGAGCTCCGGATTTGCGTTGAGATACATGCTGAATTGCGAGATGACAGCTAGCCAGACATCGGCTGGGCGGATAACTAGCGCATAGTTGCCGGTATAAGCGGAGACCACGGTGCTAACAAAGCCATGTCCGTTCGGAACGATTTTGAATTGGATTCCCGGTCGTTCAGCGTGAGTCCATCCGCCAATGTCGTACTGCAGAATGTTATCCGCTTCGTCTCGCTGACCTGAGCAAGCTCTGTCGAGAATCTGAGAAGGAGACACTGCAGGTTCGGGGTCCGGGGATTTTGTGCGATGGTCGGTGAGTCTGATGGTTACAGGCATTTGAGGATCCAAGGTAGGCGTCAACAAGAGGGGACACGGGGAGTCACTGAGCGCGTTATCGCCGTTTTCAGAAACGTGGGCGCCGCGTGACTGTGCGTCAGGAAAGGTCTGTGGGATTCCGGAAGAAGCTCGTGTGGCGGCAAAAATAGCCTATAGATGGCAATAGATTCGACATCGAGTAAGGAAGGGCCGAGATATTATATTCATGCAGGCTCGGACGCAGGCAGTCGAACCCCGGACTGCGAGCTACTTAGTCGGTTGTCGCGCTAGGAAAAGATGTGTACCATCATTTAGTAAATCTGGTTGAGAAAGTGAACCAACAACGGCGCACAGAGAATAGATTGAGCTGCCATTGTTGCTGGGAGAGGTGGGTATATGTGCCTCGTCGACTCCACAAACAAATCCTGCCACAGGGAGGGGAAAAAGACTGCGAATGAAATGGTCAGAGGTGGCCCCGGACAGCGAGCCAGAACATGCATTTCGTAAACCACGACGAGCCTCGTTAAACCTCGCGGGTTCCCAACCATTAACGTGTTTAACCATTCTTTAACCGTTTAACCTCACCCACTCCTGCTCTCCCTTCCCGCATAATATGTCCGCCACTATATAATCGATGGTTAAACGAAGGTTAAGGTGACAGTTGAAGCAAATTTAAATAGTACAAATACATATATTTCACGAACTATACAACGTGTACATTTTTCAACCCCGGTTTAGCCGTTTAACCGGCTGTTCAACAAAAACTTCACCCAAGAAAAAGCACCGACTGCACTGTTGGTTTAACTGGTTAAATCAAACTGTTCAACCATTTGGTTAAGCCGACTGTTAAACCGTTTGATTAAACTTTAGTGGCGTCTCCTTTAGGTACGAGTGCTCTCGATCAATTTATATTATCCGGTTCGAGGCATTCAAACGCCTTTTGCATTCGCAGATTCACCTTTCCTCGGCTTAAATTTGGACAATGCTGCCAACCTCCGATGAGCGCTCAATGCATTTATGCAATTCGATTCAATCCCAGTGGCAATATTCGCTACTTTGCAAACTTCTCGAGGCATTAAAATGCCTATTCACGTTCCCGTATTGGTTCAACTTTCAGCGTGTCTGCCCTGGCCAAACAAAGGTACTCTACATGCCCTCAATCAGACCGAATTCAAGCTATGCTGTACAAAACTCTCGAGGCACTTAACAGCCGTCCTTCCGATCGCATCCGCATGCCTTCATTTCGACGGAATTCAAGTTCCCATACTCGTGAATTTCTGAGAGACTCAATGCCCATGCACACTCTGAACCATGGTTCATGTCTGTCGGATTTCGAAACTGCTTTCAACGGCCTTCTAGTCCACCCACACCTTGACTGTCAGCTCTACATGCCTTCAATTCAAGTGAATTAAAGCTCTCATCCTCAAAACCTTTCGAGGCACTCAATGCCCACACGCTCGGACACATAGTTTATATGCCTCAAACTCGCATTTCGAAACTGCCATTCGACAGCATTATAGTTCCCCGTACATGCGGTGACTTTCAAATGAATTTGAGTCACATCACTCGAATCCCTGTTCAAATTCTCCAACTGCCTTTACATGCCCTCCTTATCGAGTGGCTACCAGCTCGATGGGTTAAACTCTGGCTCTTGGACGCCAATCCTTGCAGTTCATCATTCCATACTTGGTCCTTTCACTTCCGAGCTCATGTCTCATTGTACTCCGAGTCGGCGACTCCCTCTGATTCAACATGCCGAGCACATGTCCTGATTCCTTTTTCGCGACGGCATATCTCACCATATCTCACCTTTCACTTGTCTCAATCTTGGCGACGCGCTCATGTGTCTATGTTCGCACTCAGAACTCATCCTTGCATCGAATTACGACTGCCTTGATTCTCGTTTTACGCGGACTCAGCATTTTTCGTCGAGTGCACAACTCTTTAATTCGACTCCTACCTCATGCCTTGGTGGTTCACATATTTCTATTCCCTCGAGCTTTACTCCAAACCCGCTCTCACTTGTCAGTTGCATGAATTCCCATCCGAAGAGTGCATGTCTCTTTGTTTCTACTCCCACCCATGCTCCGTTGGTTTCCCCCGAGACTATCCATATCTTACTATTCTCTCCGACGCGATCTCGCTTGCCGCTCTCATTAATCACCATCCAGAGAGGGCATATATTTTATTTCAACTCCTACCTCATGCCGAGGACTTCTAACATTGCATCAAATTTACTCCAACGCAATCTTGCTCGCCGTTTGCATGATTTTCGATCTGAACATTCTGCTCTGATATTCCAACTCCGTTGCAAGAGCTTCCGCTCCTTACCTCGTACATGGAGGTGCTATCATTTGGCTGAGCTCAAGCTGAACTTTAAACTGTATTTGGGGTTCATATCCTGCCTCAATATTCTGGCGAGATCAATAATTCAGATGGATTGGTCAGGCATTCAAGCTCTTGCCCGTGTCCTCATCATGGCTCCAGAATTTGGGAGACTCTATATATTCAGCCGCCGTTTTGTTGGGTTAGTCGTGGCCTCTGGTGCATGCCCTCGCCTGGCGTCCTCTTTCTTGGGTTCATCCTCGTGCATTCCCATCGCCCCACGACCTGGAGCTCAGCGGTTCCACCGCTGATCTCTCCATCCCAAAAATATACGGCTGCTTCGGGCTCTCTCTTCCAAAGAGGGTCTCAGATGTGTGAACACAGCAAGAGAACAAGATGGATGCACCTCCTGAAGCCTGTGGAAGGCGGTGCAAGGTCTTGTGACAGCGGAGTGATGGCGATCGGGCTTTCTCTTCCCGACCATCATCACGACGACTGGACCTTCCTCGACAGCCTCAAGATGTAGTCAAGAAATTCTTGGCCCACCCTCCCACACCTTGGACTGATCTCTGTAGATTTTCAGGATGTAAAATTCGAACTGGTTTACTATATCATTAGCTAGAAGCAGTACGTAGTGTGGGTGTATGGGATGCATGGGTTCATCCTCGTGCATTCCCATCGCCCCACGACCTGGAGCTCAGCGGTTCCACCGCTGATCTCTCCATCCCAAAAATATACGGCTGCTTCGGGCTCTCTCTTCCAAAGAGGGTCTCAGATGTGTGAACACAGCAAGAAAAATTGGGGCAAAAATAGTTCGCCGCGTTAGGTTGGCGCGGCGGGGACGCGGCGGTGACGCGGCGGTCCGAAAATTGGCGACCGCCGTTCACATGCTGTGCGGTCCCTAGCTACAGCATATGTTTACAGTATGTAGCTATAGTATACCGGTATTGTTTGGCAAAGGAATGGGCTGAGGGCCTTGCGTATCGAGTGTGCTTGTCGTCACAAGCTAAAATATGGACGCGGCAGTGACGCGGCAATACGCGGCGGTCTGCGGCGGGACGCGGCGAAGTGTATGGCAAATTCGCCGCATCCCACCTCTTCGACGCGGCGATACCGCCGCGTCACGCGGCGGTATGCGGCGGTTCAACCTAAGTGACGCGGCACACACAAAGTCTGACGCGGCGCGTCTTCAACTCGACGCGGCGGTCACGAGCCTCAACGCGGCACTACAGCGGCGCCGACCCGACCTTCACAAAATCAACTGAACATCCCATTCACTCTTCATTTAGCCTAGGATCTCCTTGCTGCTCACTGTCATTGACTCCACTCCACAGGTTTCTTCAAGAGCCATTTTGACGCCATCACAACAATTGAATGTTTCAGGCCACTACCACCCCTCTCCACGACTCCAATATTCAGGACGAACTCAGCAGAGGTTATCGTCCTGTATAGCTATAGCTGGAGACTCAGTCCAAAATGTTGGCGAAAGATGTACACATACAGTAGTGCAGAGGGTGCCGCAAACTCCGTCATCAGTGAGGCGGTCACTTGGGTCACTGACCTGGGTCCTGACACCGTTCTTGTCCGAAACAGCTCACCTCACTCGGTATAGAGGCTCCCATAATATCCCCAACTCTTCAGAAATTGTATCTGGATAGAAGTAACACATTTAAAAGAAGATCGGCGCCGCGCGGCCAAGTGCAATATATGGCAACCGTAATAGCGGCCAAGTGTTTTCTGGCGCAGTCCTCGGCAGTTTGAGGCGCTGAAATATGGTCAGGCAGAAGATATGAGCTTGTGGATTGCTGTACTATACTTTGTGTTTGGAAACTGAAGCTTTCAGGGCAGCGCGGCGCGACGCGGCGAAGTGCAGAGCGGCGCCGCATCAGCCAATCAGCACCGATACGGCAGCTGAAACTGCCGTAGTCAGCCAGAATGTGTATTCCCTTCATAAATCTCCATCTGATGATATTTCAGGTTGAAATCCTTCTTCGTCTGTCCTCGGCGCCGGTTATAACCTGAACACTAACTGCACAGTCACTTGTTGGGATGCAAAAATATGCGCAGGTTGATAGTGACTTCCAGTATGAGTTTTGAAAAAGCCCAGAAGCACTGAGCACTAATTTGATTCAGGGACCCCAAATTTTGAAATTGAACAGATAGTCAAGGTTGTGGATGTTTAGTGCAAACACACCGGGGAGAATCTCTCAATCTCCACGCCACTCCTTGGTTCCCTTGCGTCAAATAAGTCCTTGATCTCTTTGAATTAACCAAGTAGGATATGATATCTGCTCAAAAGAATTACCGGTGGGAAATCCTTCAAAAGGCTGCATTGGAAAGATGCTGTACGGCAAAGTTGGGATACGGGTCTCATTGCATATCAATTGACGCTGTTCTCTTGAGGTTCAGACATCGAGAACTGGCAGGGAGGAGTTCATGGAGTGTGATAATATTATCTATCAAAGGCCAGCTGAGATATTCAATTTAGGCGATGAACGGCGCGGCGCGGCGCAGTGGCTCAAACGCGGTGGTGGCTGTGCTTTCGCCGCAACAAGAGAGAGGAGTGCCGCGCGGTGTGCAGCTGCTTCCACAACATGCTTTTGACCTCAGCCCAACTTCTTGTGAGGCAGATTAGTACTCAACGACTGTCTTGGATTTTTGGACGTGAAACTGGTCGGCTAAGGGGAATGCCCGCTATGTATATAGTGGGTTTTTGTACCTGCTTCAAAAATACGTTCGTTCGCTGATATTTAATCTCCATTGGGACGCAAAATTACTATAAATGGTTTAATTCGCAAGCTACCATCTGTCCATCAGTTGATTTCCCATCACAACTAGTGTTGCCGCGGTTCGGTTCGGTCCAGTTCGAGGCCTAATTTTTCCGAACCCCAGACTGGACCTCGGGTTCGGTTCAGCAAATATATTGAACCTTGGACTGAACCCCAGGTTCAGGTTCGACGAGGTTCGGTCCAGGTTCAGAGGTGGTTCGGACGGGTTCGAACCGAATTTTCTTTCCCACGGCCCCAATCATGAAAAAAAAATGTTTGCAATGCGAGCTTACAGCAAAAAAACCACCCACCCACCAATATACCCGCGCATATTGCCTTCCCAAGTCATGCTAACCTCTTTTGATATTTTGATAAGTATTCGGGTCCTTCGTACTGGTTTCAATTAAGTAGCCAGATATTTTTTCGACGCTCTTCAGTCATACTTAGCTTACCGAACAGTTTCCTGTGGAAAAGAAAAATAACAACTGAGTTACAAAATGCACAAATACTATCAAAAGAGCAGATTTACCCTCAGTGTAAAATGGAATTAATATTGCCAATCAGAACATTGCTGAAAGGACTTGCACCGGCGGCCAGTTCAAACTTGAAGATTAAATGGTGGTTGAGGCAGATTTCTCTCTGCAACTGGGCTACTCCAAGAGAGAGGTTCGAATGGGTTCGAACCGGTTCAGTAAGGTTCACAGAATTCTGAAATTTTTTGAACCTTGAACTGAACCTTGGGTTCGGTTCATCCAACCTCACAGTCACTGAACCGGACTTTTGGTCCAGTTCAGGTCCGGTTCAGGTTCGCCAGCGGTTCAGAACCTGACCGCGGCAATACTAATCACAACTACCGATCGCAGTCTCAAACTCTTTCTCGCTTTCCCAGGTTCCTTCACAGGCGCGGTTTCGAGGCTCACACTCTCAGTAGCGGGATTACAAGCAGATACAGAGAGAATGATATAGCGGAAAATTCGGATCGAAGTTTCGCGTGATGTTACTGTGACAGAAAGTTTGGGTGAGCCTCTCCACGGCGGATAGCCCAAACTTCTGTCCAACTTCTGTCGCTTTCCCCTCTTGCTAGCCTACCACCACATCTTTCTAGCTTGCTGCTATCTTGCTATTGGCTACCATGTCTATATTCACAGCAGGGCTCGCAGCGACTTCCGTGTCCTATTCTACTGCTCCTCGCTCCGTCCTGTCCGTGCATTTCCCTGCTGCTGCCACACCATCGGATGCCTCATCTATTTACCGGGACTTACCACCCGATATCTTTCCCGCTCGTGTTCACTGTTTCTGCATACGCTGCATCTGACATCGAGCTCGGCCTTCATTAGACTGCGTTTCTTTGCGACTTGTTGATCACACTCGGCTATGATGTCACAGTACTTTCAACGCCTGGCGGTTCCTCACAATGTCAACCCACCCGTTGTCAACCTGTATACACAGTCTCCATTCCTTTAGACCTGTCTTCAATCTGCACCCAACGCACTTAGCTCCTTCACCGGAACCGATACGTCATGTATCCAGCCATCACCACATACTAATGGCTACCGACGTCGTTGGCAACGGAGGTGAGCATCAGCCTACTATTTAATGTGTGTTGAACTAACATCATTCGACAGGGTCCTGCATTCCCAGATTTATGTCTGGGGATGTAGTGTCTCATAACTCTGAAATTAACTCTGAAACTCGGAATTTCTCTGTTCCCGTTTCTACCAAACACATTCACACTGGGCTCATATTCATACCATATACACCGCTTCCCTCGTCCTCTAATTTACAACCTGTTCACGTACCAATGAATGCCACATTAACTGATAATATCCTCGAATCATTACTCTTGTCCTATCGCGTCTCGTAACATTTTTTACTGCAGCATCTCAACTACTCAAAATTGTCAAGTCTCACCACATTCCCATTACCGCGACCTTGACCGTCAGAGGAGCTCGTCATGCAATTATTTCTCATCTAATTGCAGGTTCGTGCACCACGTCATGTGAGGTATCCCAACCCTCGTCCCAGAAACACAAGTACCTGTGCGCCCACTGCACACAGCCGTGGTGTGTTTGAGTCTCCACCAGCTATATCTTACGATGTACTGAACATAATCTTGTCATCGTCCCTCGAACTATTTCCTGATAGTCATGCCACGTTGGTGTCCAAGTCCCTTGGCTTGTCTGAATATTCTAGATCCAATCTATCTGCTACACTTGATGTGCGTCGCAAAGCCCTCATCAGCGAAGATAAACCTATACATACTGCCAGATCCATATTTGTCAAACTGGACTACCTTCCTAAGGGTACCTTGTCCCTATCTCATGCGCATGGACTGGAAGTTCCTTCTAATGTCAACTTACCCACTCTTCGAGACTCTATCGCCACCCATATTGCGATGAGCCGCTGCCGTTCACGCGAAGCTCTGGCTTGTTCCCAGATTTCGTTACAAAGTGAATCTCCTGTCGCTTCTGGTTCCGACGACCCTTCAACACGTTCGCAGCTCTACCGGTACCTCCTGAGCCAGATAGCCCCCATCCTAACGGTTCGCCCCCTGGAGCGATTGCTTGATCTACATGGCATCAGATATGTGGATACCGATAACATTCGTAAAATTCGGAAACATTTGAGTTCTTTGAAAATGTGCCGAAGATGAGCCCACCATCACTGGAACCGCCCGTCACGCACGTCACACAGAAATAAACTGGTTGTATTCAGAGTGGCCACAAGTGATACCAGACAGTCTCAAACGGAGGGTGGTTCGTGATTTCAACCTCCAGATCTCAGCTGAAACCCTCCCTACGTTCGCTTGCGGTAGTTGCAACGAGTTATGCCCCATTTCACACAATAAAACGATTCGTTGCGGATGGTGTAATTGCCACTGATAGGGACGACACTTCAAGAGTGAGTATCTGGTACTTCCCACTTAAATGTTTAACGCGGACCCAGCTTGTTATCACGCAAACTACTTGGTGTCAAAACGGTCAACTCATTCACACGGATGGTGAGAGAGAGCCGGCGATGATAATGTCTAAAGACGGACTAACTAGCTCAGGACCATCCGATCCAGGTTGGATCACATCTATTGTGCCGCATATCTCTATGAGAGACAAGCACCGGACCAGCCTGGGTTCAAAAAATACGCCGGTGTATGTACTCCAGGATAGGTGTTTTTGTACTGGTTTGTATTTTTCCTGAATTTATTTCAGATTTTTGAGATACATGCGGTGAACGTGGTCAGCTTCTAGGGATGTCACATACGAGTAGTAGGTGAAGATATCGTACAGTTATCTTTTATTTGGGGCATATAACACTATCGACAATCTGATTTAATGTTTGGCGTTGACGAAATGTCTTAAGAGGGGTGGCTTTTGAACGTGGTCCGTTTCATCCGTTCATTCAGGCGGGTGAGTTCCATATATATATGGAACTCACCATCAATCCGCTGGAATCTCAGTTTTAATGTTGATATCTGTGCACCGATTTGAGTGTAGTATCACCCGACATGCCACGAGTCCATTCAAATTGAACCCAGTCGGAGGGATCTCCGGGAGAGGGGGAATGCAGAGGGACCCGGATGTGAGTTGAGCGAAACTGTAAAAAAGTGTTCTGTTTGCACTGTGCTGCTAAACGACACTTACCTCCCGTCTTATTATCTATCTCCTGCATATGGTTCCTCTGCTGTACGGGACAGATTTCAAACTTGGGGAGCCAGGTGGATCGGGACGACGGTACCCATTATTTCCATGTGTCTCTACGTCGACCAGCCCTTTCAAGCCGATATCATTGGAATTTTGGAGAGCATTGTAGAGTTGGACGACGACAAGAAGATGTGTCATCCCGCAGGCCGGAACAGTCTGACCTGCTAACATTAATTATACTCGGTCTGTGGCCTGGCGGCTGGGATGACATATATGATGATCAAGAGAAGTCCCTCACTGGGGTGGTCGAGTTGGAGCGCGCACGGGGACTCAGGGTTCCTTCATTCAATATTTTTTTATGTTGCTAATTTCTTTCCTAACGAATGGGACAGACCATAGCATCGGAGCAAAGCTAGTTGCAGAAAAACTCAGTGATGGTGACTGCTTGCTTTGATACCATCATGCTGCGTGCTGTTCATGGACAATGGCTGATTAATAACTTGGGATGAGAACGAAATTGAAGGCACATAGTAGGTACCGCGGGTCTGCGCGTGTGCCACATTTCGAGGCTCAAATCGGAGATTTGGTGAGGTGCGCAGTTGTTATACAACGCGAGGATCGTTCTCGCTCTAGGGTCACGGAGAGCAATGTCTATGACCAGGTACATGTTGGAAGTTCATATAACAGTGGACTGATAAACCTGCAAATCCATTGTTTGAAGGCATCCATCGCTGAGAGGATACGATGAACGTAGGATACCTATAATTATGTGTCTGCATTGAACATTGAGTTTGTGCCTAATGGACTCAGAATGCGATCACACTGTTGAAGTGGCATAGCGGGCATTGCCGCGCAGCGGGCTTCACTGATTATCTAGTCAAAGACTGGGATACTTTCCTAAGTTGGCCTACCTGATGTATTGCACCGGTTTAGGCTGCATCAATCATTGACGGACACAGATAAACCTCCCCAAAAGTCATTTAGAGAGCAGAAAAAAAGCTGGAAGGAGCTAGAAGCAGCGCGGCGGTTTACCCACTTGTTGCGACAAAGCACAGCCACCGCCGCGTCAGAACCACAGCGCCGCGTCGCGCCGATCATCGCCTATATTGAATATTTCGACCCACCGCTCATACAGAAGACTCATCCACCCCATTACCTCCCCCCCACCAATTTTCGGGCCATGAATCCCAAGAGAACAGCGTCAATCGATATGCAAGGAGACACATCTCTCAATTATGCCGGACAGCAACTTTCCTGAGCAAAAAGCTGCTGGGTGATTTCGATAATTTTGTTTGACTACATTTTAAATCCTACTCGGTGAATGTGCAGAGACTGGCGAGTTAATTGACACAGGGGAACCCAGGAATGGCGTGGAGATTGAGAAAACAAGTGGCGGTGCAACTAACGTTCAGGTTGGAAACAGCGCCGAGGGCAAATGAAGAAGGATTCAATTTTGAGGTTGCTCAGACAGAGATATCTGAATGAAATACACAATTTGGTGGAGTATAGTAGCTTCTACTACCGTATCGGCGCTGATTGGCTGATGCGGCGCCACTGTGCACTTCGCCGCGTCGCGCCGCGCTGCCTTCGAAGCTTAGGGCTCCAAACAAAAAGTATGGTGCAATGGTTAAAAAGTTCATATCTTTTGCCTGACTATGTTGCGGCACTTGAAACTGCTGAGGACTCCGCCATAAAATGCTTTGCCGCCATTGTAGTTGCCGCATTTTGCAGTTGGCCGCGCAGCGCCGTTCGTCTTTTAGCTGCGCTATTTCTGTCCAAATACAATTTCTGATGGCTTTGGGATATCACTGTAGCCTCCAGACCAGTGGAGCGTCCCTATTTTCGAAAATAATAATATCAGGTCCGTGAAGGCAATATCACTGCTTTCGCAATTTGCCGCATGGCCTAAATCGCTGTCTGTGATTTTTCAGCACTTCTACCGTGTTCCCGGCTATTCTTACACAGTATGGTGGCCCTAGCTGACTTAGTCTTGGGTATTGGAGTCGTGTGGAGAGGCGTGGTAGCGGCTTGAAATATTCATCTGGGGTGATGGCGTCAAAATGGCCCCTTGCTTGAACAAGAAACCAGAAGAGCCCACGGAGCGTCCGCACGGCGGTCGCCAATTTTCGGACCGCTGCGTCACCGCCGCGTCCCCGCTGCGCCAACCTGACGCGGCGAACTATTTTTGCCCGTGGGAGAGTAAGTGAATAGATTGTCAGCCCCGTACGCAGCGATGGAAATTGAAGACGCCAGTGAGGACACGCAAAACAGACGTGATGATATTTAATTTACAAATTACATAGCCAGTGTCGAGGCACAGCGTTGGTGGATGGTGGCGATGGGGCATGAGGTTGAACTTCAAGACATCGTTAAGGCTGCGTGATGGCCCCATATACTTTTTCTGGGCAGCGGCGACCACGCGGCGATGAAGATGGAGGACGCGGCAGTCATGAGGAAGGACGCGGCGATGGAATGTTGGGACGCGGCGATGTCGACAGGTGACGCGGCAGTGACGCGGCGCGGATCGGCGGACGCGGCGAAATATCCTAGCCCCGAAAATTGTGGAGAAGCAGACATACCCATTCTTCTGGGGGAATTTGGTTCGTATGAATAACTGCGGCAAGAATAACGATCAGCTAGTGACCAGTTGCATGGAGTACAAGACACATACCTTGGTTTGGAGTTTGGAATCTTCCCAGCCTCGGTTATTGTAAACGATTCAGTTAAACAGTTCGGTGAAACAGTTAAGCAGGGGAATGGTTAACTGGGAGTTGGATTGCTTCTGTCACTAATACACCTTCCCAGCACAGGGGTCAACCTGTTAAACTGGTTAAACACGTTAGTGGTTAGAGACGCACCACGTTTAACGGACCTCATCGGGTAGTTGGCATTTCGATCCCAGCGAGAGCTCATACTGTACAGAAAGACGTCCGAGTGCTTGAAAGGTTCGTGCGGTGGCTTGGGTGTTAGCTGAAGACCTGAGAAGAAAGCGAATCTTGAAGTTGCGACTTCTGATCATGAATTTGAGCAGTGAGACACTGTACAGAAAGCTACGCCATTCCAAAAGCCCAGAAAGACACTGAGGTCGATCTTGCAATCTAGGCACCTGCAGTTTATATTCGGCGCAATAGATATTGCCCGAGGGAAAAAAGAGGCTTGCGTAGTCAAGGATGGGCCAGGAATCTTGGATGCAGACTCGCCGACCCCGAGTCAGACGTCAGGGCGCTCCTGCGCGTTCTCAGGGATACGCAGGCAGTGGATTAGATGTCTTGAAAGTGCGAGTTTCTTCCGAGCGCACCCATATAGCTAGCACCAGCGATATACGGGCAAGAATAACTTTCGAAAATCGCTCCGTCAACTTGTAGGGCTGCGGGCCGCAACCGTATCAGACGGTTTTACGGTAACCGTAAAACGGCAGCCGTCCCGTCCCGTCGTGCCTTTGGTGCTCCCTTTTGACGGGACGGTATATGCCGTCCCGTACACCGTAATACCCGTCAAATTTACGGCCGCATACGGGGTACGGTACGGCATGTACGGCCAGCCAAAAGCCGCACGGTCAACCATACCCGCAGACGGCTTTTTCTCAGACTGATCTTTCCTTTGACGATGACTCGAAAGCGATTGTCTGAGTCATTTTGAGATTACTAGCGAGGACAGGGAATACGATTAAACCTCTCAGTCTCCCTTCATCCTGTCTATACCAGGTTCCTTCTGTTGTCTTAATATCCTCATGCTTGTTTTCCACTATTACGACTTAGAACTTGAAGTTCCGCTTTGCGGAGTTCGTCTTAGGAATCGCCCAGTGCTCGGTACTGGAACAGAATCGCCAAAAGAAAGATACAATACATTCACCCAAATCCCGAAATAAGAAAATGGAACAACAACCGGTACCACCACAATTCAAAGTGTCTGCCCCCCCGAATCATACGCAAAGTTCAAAATCGCGAGGCCGGCGAGCGTCGTCGAATCGTCAACCACCCTCCGTCCTTCGTAATTACAGAAAACACGAACCCGCGAAGGTCGCTCGGAATGACCATCTTGTTTCCTGGACGCGCGAGTGACAGTGAGGCCTGGATAGGAAGTAAGCGCGGGAAGCAGAGCGGTGTTGGACGCGGGCATGATTTAATAAACGCGGTTCCGAGACTATAGATTTGGCGGGCGGTATGGAACGCGGCGTCCCATGCGCTGTTCCTCTTGGAGTTGATCCAGGCCAAGGATATATGACAAGACGCAGAGAAAAGTATCGTCCTCTTCGTACTGTACTATTAAAATCAATTCGTCAGTCACGCGTCACGCGGGTGCTTGACGTGACAAATTTTGCAATCTTGGATGCGTCACCGAGGTTCTTGACGAATATACTTTTGTCATGATAGGTTCAAAATTTCGGTTTAGGGGTGCTTGGAACAATTTTCTCTGTGGGCACTTTCCACTTAATTTATTGCCCATTTTTACGGTTTTTGGCTTCAAATCTCACAAATATCGTGGTTCAGAGCAAGGTCAACAGCAAAAATGCATTTTTTCCGAATCACTCAAAGATATGGTGAAATAAATTGCTCAGGTCTTTCTTAAACTATTCCATTGAGTTGTTGTGCATTCAACACAACTCCTGGAATGTATTTACGGGTTGACTAAATTTGCGGGCTGTCACGCAGCTCGAACTCCTTGACGAATTGACGAATTGGAACTTTAGGTCACGCGTCACACCCCTTGACGAATTGATTTTAATAGTACAGTACTTGTGTGGCGCGCTTCCACTGACAGAATACTGACTGCGACAGGGATAATTCTAATAAAAAATAAAAAACACGGTTTCTCAGAGAAATCCTGCCCATCAGAGGAATCTTCAAATATTCTAATGGGAAACCCCCCGGTCGCATTTGCGGCCATCCCTCGGCCATCACGGCTGTCAGCTCGATACCCAAAAATTTGTATGGTTAAGTTTTTCTCAGCAACCTCTACTTACAGGATCCCATTCTTATTATTCTTGTCGTCACGTTGAACTCTCCCGTTTTGGCCACCGGTTGATCTCCGCATCTTGAAAAGATTGATTGTGATAGATTACCGAACGCTGCAAATGCCGAGAAACATCCTCGGTAGTCAATCTTGAACTCTATTGTTTTCTTCAGGCGCTCGAGTGTAACCGCAGACCATATTACAGTGAAAGCACGACCTGAATCCAAGGGCATTATGGTTACTCTGCCAGTGGTTCAATGAAAACAAACCATTAGCTCCGATCAGAAGAGAAGAGTCTTGTTTAACGACCCGATTGTCTCAGACAGGTTATATACAGAACCAACCACTCCAACTATAAGGAGAACAGTGCACTACACCACATCGACCTAATGACTCCAAAGACGCCCGCGCCAAGCAAACGCACCGATGCCGCGCTTCGGCAGGGTTTCCTGGGAAATCCGGGTTCTCGATTTTTGGTAGGGGTTCCTCGAGAAACCAGCTTTCTCATTAGAATTATCCCTGCGACAGTTCATAATCCTGGGTTTAATAAAGTATTATTACGCCAGAATCGCTCGCAAAAGATATATGTTTCCCGCTTACCTGTTGATGAGCTGAGCGCCCCTTATATACGCAGCCGTACCGACAGTTTCCAGGACTGCGCTGAGGTCGATAAACGAATGGACGTAGGTGAAAGGACTAGAATGCCTTGAGCAAGATTTCGAAAATGAGAAATGAGACAGACGAATAAAAAGCACAGTTGTTCCGCTATAAGTCGTCTTTCACGTGAGGCTCCTGAGCGTTACTCGCGCGTTTTCCGCAAATATTTTTGTCAAACCGCTTGGGTAGATATATCTTCACCACATGGTTTCTGTATTAACATCGTAAGTCTGTGTGCTACGGTGAAGGGAAGAAAAAAAAGCAGGGTACAAAGTTGGGCAACCAAACGTTAAACCTTCAAAGTTCGATGGTTTGAGAAATTTCTCTTCAAGATTGTTTGAGTTCTCCTTGAGTTTATTGCAGCACTTTCCTTTTAATCATTGTGAATTAGCCGCGGACACTGGCCTTAGTGACACGCGTCTGCCTTTACGCTCGCTTACCGAAGTCACATGAGCGCGTGTCCGCTTGTCATTCGGTTGACCGTCTTGGTCCCAGTGTTGGACTCGAAATATTCCTGTCGAACTTCACGCGAAATACAATTACTTGTATATAATTGAGCGTGCCCTCAATGCAAACATCCAATTCTGTGTCATCTGTGCTCCATCCAAACCTTGCCCTGTCATCACACTCTGCAACAGGAAAGTAAAAAATAAGTATCAGTTTACGGAATTATAAAAGTCTTCTGTCGCATCCCACTTGAGCCTATGATAGTGGGTGCAGAGAATCTCCACCGATGCATCCCTCCCTTTTAGTATACAGGTCCGCTCGCAGCCCTGAGGAACCTCAGTGCCAATCTCAACGCGGCGCAGGGTTGGACAGCGCCCCATGATTTCGACCCCGAAATTCTCGAGATCATCGCTGCTTCCCATGTCGAATGCATTGGTCCCCGACCGCCCTTGAAGCGCATCGCCATCGAGCATCGGACCTGAAGGACGAAGGACTCGATCATGGTGAATTGCTCGAGGCGGGGACAAGCGACTCTTCTTCGCGCTCAGTTGCCCTTGGCTGATGCCTGGATTAGCCGAGATATATCATTTTTGCGGGGCACGTACAGATTCCTTATACTCTGTAATGTTCAGATGTCGAAGATCCGGCAACAAGGCAGCTGCTTTACTGACGACGTCGAATGTCGAAATGTTCTTTATCCCTGGCACAGAATGCTCAGGGTTCGGAGTGTCGTCGCATGATAGTACAGAGAATTCATTCCATCCAAGTCCCTCGTCCGACAAAGGTGGAGCTGCACATGCTTTAGCGACCTCTTTACCGTCGGGATCGCCTCCGGCCTGGCCTCGAGAGCGACTAAGTTGGGAAGCAGCCTAGGCGTCCCTGGCACCTGTATGGAAACCCGGAGAAATTGGGAATCGAAAGAAGACGTATCTCCGATTGATCCTCCCAGAATTGCGAATTCCAGGCCTGGGAATCATGGTATGTGGTGGTGAACTGCGTTAGACGAAACCCTCGGTTGTTGACTAGCCTCCACGCGTCGATCTTGTTCTGAGATGCTACGAGAGCTGACTTCAGCATTATATTGGATGCAGCTAGACCGAGGGCACGTACGTTCGTATTTCGTCCGTTGATGTAACATCTGCAATTTCCTGAGGTTCAAGCATCGATTTAGCGCGCCACACATTTTTGCGGCGTCCGATGCTTCGAGGAAGACGGCAAGCTCAGCCATAGAGAGCGGACACGGCGAGCAAGGTGCTCGTGGCGAGTCACAGCTAAGCACCAAGAGAGGACTTTCTGCAAATCACAGCCGCGCAGGTCGACGGTGCGGTATAAGAAGTGCTGCGCCTGAGCCTGATAATAAGGGGAGACTCTGCAAAACGGTGCAAGACTGCCGGGCGCCCATCCAGAAGTATCCAGCTGAATATTTCGAGGCCAATTTCGGGGGAATATTTGAAGCTGCTCCATTTTTACTCTTGCGAGGTGCTTATGAAAAGTTAGTCAAAGTAAATAAGGGTTTCTAGAAGACATACATTCGACTTTGGTGGTGGCATTGGGTGGCACAGAGGAATTATTTGTAGAATTTCTTTTGGTGGGGAGCGCGCGATGGATTCTGTTTCCAGTTGTAAATGTTTTGACACCGGCGCGTACATCTGGAGCCAGGCGCATTGGTTGGGAAGAAGACATGGTGGACGCTTGAAACAAGCCCTAAAAGCGTCACGTTGCGCCGGACTGATGCATCACCAAAAGCGGGAGATCTCACTGATTGCAATTACATAACGCGCAGTCTTGCAATCGTGGTACGCCGACAACATCGCTACAGCCTACAGACAGGGCCACGGCGTTGGGACAATGCTTGTGAAGCATTGTGTGAGAAGGTAGATGGTGTCCCATCTCATGCTGTTCAAATCTAAATTAAGTTTATTCCCTTCAGGCTGAAGTGGACGGTGTCCCACTTTTCTTGAACGCCATGACTGAAAGTAATGTAAGTGCGTTTCCCTCCGATTCAAACGATTATTAAATGATCTGTTCTAGGTTACATGGTACAAGAAACTGGGTTCCGAAGCGAAAGGAGCAAGAGACTTTAAGGCTCTAGGGTCATTGGGTGGGGACAGATATCAGTCAACCTTGTTGGTGTGGGAACCGTCGTCGAAGGAACAGACTAGAAAGTAAAATCCTACGTACTTCTATCGAAAACGACCATTTCTTTTGGATCTTGTATTAGTCGGAGGTATTTTAACCCTGTTTTGGTGGCTTACTTTCTTGATTGCTGTGCATCACAAAACCGACTCGAGAAATGCCCTTTGCGCAAGCCGTCGAAAGACGGAGGGGGGTATGCACCGAAATAGCTGTTATCCAGCCCACAGCCAGCGATGTGGCCCACCTCCGCGTCGGATACCTGGCCTTCATTTGTCAGCATGACGAAGGCGATTCCCATGCATATGCGCGAGTGGATACTAATCAACACCAGTACAAAGACAGTTTCAGCGGCAGACGAGCAAGCCAGCAAGAGTCCAAGGTAGAATTTGGCTGGCATATATACATGGAAATACACACCCTAACATAGTTGGTGGCCTCACTTGATTAAATGATGGAAAAAGGAAGCAGCCTCAGTCAGATTCATTGAATCAATCCCTGTCTCAGATCCACTGTGCCTTAAATACTCGACGCGGACGGTGGTGCCCAACCATCCGCTGGTGGCCTGTGGGCTGGATAACAGCTCTCGGTGCATACCCCCCCTCCCTCTTTCGACGACGGCTTGCGCAAAGGTATTTCCCGAGTCGGTTTTGTGATGCACAGCAATCAAGAAAGTAACCACCAAAAACAGGTTAAATACAAGATCCAAAAAAAATGTCCGGTTTCGATAGAAGTACGTAGATTTTACTTCTAGTTTTCCTTCACGACGGTTCCCACACCAACAAGGTTGACTGACATCTTCCCCACCCAATGACTCTAGAGCCTTAAATCTCTTGCTCCTTTCGCTCGAAACCCCAGTTTCTTGTACCAAGTAACCTAGAACAGATCATTTAATAATCGTTTGAATCGGAGGGAAACGCACTTACATTACTTTCAGTCATGGCGTCAAGAAAAGGGGACACCGTCCACTCAGCCTGAGGGAATAAACTTAATTTAGATTTGAACACATGCGATGGGACACCATCTACCTTCTCACACAATGCTTCACAAGCATTGTCCCAACACCGTGGCCCTGTCGCGCTGGTCTGTAGCGATGTTGTCGACGTACCACGATTGCAAGATGCGCTAACAAAATCATGATGTCAGTATATTCAGCCAGCCAGAGTGGAATCATCGAGGCACATCGGATCCAACGGTATCGTCCTTGAGCTTTCGGGAATTTTGTATGAACTATGGATAGTCAGCGATAAACATCAACGACCTTCTAGTTTCAGACATACGTCCGCCCACCAATGCTTCATCTCTTCCGTATACTTTGCTGTCACTGCGTCGAATCCGAGCGCGCGCTGGGCCTCACTGTTAGTATGATTCAGTCTCGTCAACCTACTAATTGGATCGCGAGTAGCAACACCCACGTCACGTAGAGACCATTCCCTGGCCCGAAGGCCAGAGCAACACCCAGTACATCCGTCGACACAGAAGAGTCGACAGCCAGCAAGACACACCTTCGAGAAGCCCGGCTCTGTAGATAGCGTGCGTGGCTTCACGTGCAAGTGCCGGGTTGCCGCCAGACATGGATTGCACAACAACATCTGCTGACGAATGACATTGCGTTCACCAGAAGCCCTTGACTTGCCCTACATACCCGTGGCGAAAGCCTTCAAGATTATCTCAACGACCTGATCGACTTGCGCATCTAGTATTGTATGCAAGTTCATGAAAGGTCGAGGTCGGCCAACGAACGCACCTGTTGGCTCTTGGACGCGAATTACTTCGACTGGCATTGCTGGATACGAGTCTGAGTCACTGCACAAAGGCGGGTCCGAGAGAGGTGGGAGTGTGGCTATGCCCGGCAATCATTGATCCTGCCGCTGCCAAGCCACATCAAAACCTCCTTTGCTCTCCGCCAACAAGTGTCACAATCATTCTTTGTCTTTCGGCGGCTCTTTCATGTTCCCTCACTATCGTAGACTATGCACGAGTCTTTACGCAGATAGAATCTCCTGCGCCTTCCGGCATCTCTCGGAGTACGTCGCACGACCTTTGCCGCACACTCATTCTCACTCGCAAGAAAACTTTGAAGCGACTTGCCACCACCGCCGCGAACGGCTCAGTGGAAGATCTGAGGAGCCTATGTGCCGAGATTCAAGACCTTCCAGATAAAACAGCCCTTTTATTTCTCCCTGCTTTCTACGTGAATCTGGATCCCAGTCGCATACCTAACATAGACGACGTGAACGAAACGGTGGAAGCACTCGGTGCCCTGGCATACATCGAGAGACTCTACGTCTCGCAAATTTTCTGCCTGTGTGCGCCGTACGGGATATATGGCCCCGATATTGGGCTTGGATCGAGTTCTTTCAGATTTATATGGCCACCGCAGATACGCCCCAAGACAGGAATGAACTTGAACTCGGCGGAAACGTCCTCATGTTCTTTTCTGGTTTTGCAACTGACACTGTACTGGCGAAGATGGTAGCCGAATCACATGGTATCCGTACTGTCTTCGCACGGACCTGGCTATTGCTCGTGCGAAGCGGGCCTCCCCCGAACGTGACAAAGGTCTTGAGAATCTTGTCCTATGGATCACTGGGCCCATCGACGCCTCTCAGCCTCAAAGCCTCGAGGAATACGCCAACGGAGCGGGTGGAACCATCCACGATCTTGCATCCCTGGCGGTTCAAACCATTGTGGCGCTCGTGTCCAGCCGCGGAGCCGGCATTTCCGCATCGGCTCTAAGAATCGTATGGGCTACCCTGCACTTCGTCATTGTCGCTGACAAAGTCGACGAACACTTTCGGGTCAGCCACATCGACAGTGTTTCACTGCCACTCTGCACTACCCAGTGGGGTTGCGGATTCGTGCAGGCGCTCACCACGGTCATGGTCAGTCTCGAAGCTAATCCGAGTGCTCCTGCAGACGATGCACTGGAGGATTGCTTGTTGTTGCTTCGCATCGCATTCAATGCTTCGGTGTGTTATCTCGATTGCAGATTTCCTGGACGCCGGTCTACTACATGCGCTGCTTATATGCGGGGATCTGCCCCGTCGAGTCATGTCCACACGCCCTGGAATTTCGCTCAAGATACTGCTTCCCGTTTCCCTGATGTACTTTCATGTAGTACGCGTGATTGACGATGCCCTGTTGGACATTGACGACGTCGTGCGGACGTCCACGCTTGCCAACACGGAGGCCTGGCGTAACTTCCTTGATTTGGCACGGGAACGCGCTAGCATCTGCA